>VXAV01009975.1:36674-99487 GCA_013399715.1 Alectura lathami | reverse complement strand
AAAAAAAAAACCTGTCACAACTGAGAATGAGTTTCATTAAAAAGAAAATAAATCCTCCTTTGCCTTTCATCTGAGTAGCTGGTTTATGCTTTGAGACATCAACTCAAATCTGAAGAGGGAAGGGAGGCTCTGTTTCCTTCCTCTTCATAAAAAGGTCCAACAAGTTCTTCTGCATGTAGCCATACAGCAGACATCGCACCCATATATGCATACATCATGTGGTGGAGCTGAGACCCTTCCAAGCTGGCTGCTCATTTTTAACCAAGAGCTTTGAATGGACCTGTCACCATAAAGTCTGAGCTCTGGGAGACGTGTGTGTGTGATGGTGCTGTTCCTGCAAGCTCTGAGACATCGAGAATTTTTCACTTTTCCAAATTGAGCTGAATGATCAAAGCCACTGGAAGCTTGTTCATGACTCCCTGCCTAGCTTTTCCCCAGCAAGGCTCTTGGTTTCAGAAGCAGGCAAGTGATTTCTGTAGGCCAGGGACCCTTCCCAGCCTAGGGCTGGCTTACGAATGTAGAAATTGGAAGCAGTTCTAGTTTTCCTGAGAATTTCAGTTAGTTTTTCTTCTATGATATGTATGATCCGTACTTCTAGACATTTCATACATCTGCTTTCAGGAAGTCAATTACCTCTCCTACGTTTTAAAGCTGAAATAGCTTGAGAAGAGAGACAGTTGTTGGAGGAGGGTTTCAAGGATACATTTGACATTTCTTAGCTGTTGAATATTTGGCTTTGAAACTTCCTTCAGTGAGTGGAAAGCTTGGTCTCTGTGATCTCCACATGGGTCAGAACTTCATTTAATACCTCTTGACATTAAAACTGTGTAAGAGCTGGTGCTTGTGGTGTTGTCTGTTAGTTTTATTCACTGATTTCGTCTCAGCTTAGTGGATGTTAAATGTTCCTGAGAAACGTTTATGATGATTCCTCTGGGTGTCAACTTCCAGCTAATATATGTCACAGACTTCTATCTCTTAGCAGCCATTTTGTACTGAGCTGTGCATCCAGTGCAGAAACTGAGAACCACAGAGAGGAGACAGAGACTGGCCAGACCTTCTTGGAGCCTTTACCATATTAGAATGGGGACTGTTTGCTTTGCTGCTGCTTCTTAAAAAAGAAAATGAGACAGCAAGGCTGAATCCATCAGAATTATTAAACCAGTGCCTTTAGTGGCAGTCAGTAAACGTGTTTTAAAACTGAAATTTCACTATTTTGCACATTGTTCATGAATAGGCAATTTGAGGTTATGCTGTTTTTTCTAGAGCATCATACATGGAACTGCTTAAAAGCTAGTGTCTGTGGAGACAGTTCATGTGTCAGAATCCTCTGTCTGCAAGCAGAAAGCCTCAGTGTAAAACCTAATGGCTTCACAGGCAGCCAGTAATCTCCATGATTAAATAAAAAGCCTGCTTTATATTTGTGCAAATGATTTAATGGTCATATAGCGTGGGCACAACTGCATTAAATACATTTATTCTAGTAATTGTATTATTACATCCATTTAATCATTGTTGGAACCAGCTCAGAATGTGCAATTTCATCAAGGTTCTTCTCAATACATACGAAGGCTAGTATCTTACTATGCAAACTGGTTCTGAAATTATGAAAATCCACGTCCAGGATCTGGTAATTTAGAAAAAATGTGAAGTTTTGTGCTACTGTTGTTAGCAGTAGCCACCGTTTACTTGTATTGTATAGCTTCTTTTAAGTGAATACAATGCTGTTTCATAGATAAAACATTTAACCTTTTTTAATGGTATTTCAAGCGTTCCTACACGCACAAGTGTTGTTAAGGTTTTTACTCTTATATTAGAGGTACTTTTGAAGTAGAGGATGGTAGGCTTATGTGTCTGGGTAGACCTGTCTCTAAATAGTTCTATAATTTAGAAAATAATCCTCTTTTTTTGAGAGTTTGTCCTTGCAACTGTGAGGACAAGGGGAAGCCAAAACCTCCTTTTCTAGTACTGGGTGAGTTTTGAATTTTAAGCAGTGACCTGTCCAGCCAGCTGTGAGGTTTGGTGTGTTTCCCACCTTACGCAGCTGTGCTTCTGGAATGCGTCTGTGTGTAGTGGTAGGCTCTGCTAAACAGAAAATGGTCATGGAACTGGAGAGGAGTCATACATCTCTTCATCTGGGAATCAGTCCAGCACTCAGATTCTTAACCTTTTTCTCCCAGACCCCAATGGGAAGGAGAAATGAGACTTAAGTTCAGGTATGTATAAAAACTACTGAAATAATGTCTTTTGCAGCATGTATTTTGGCAAGATGAGTTAATGTATTTTACTGCTCCACAGTCACAGATTTCACTAAGGCTCTTTTCATCTTTGTCTTTAATTTGTGTTCACAATTTGGCCTTTCTCTTTTTCTCATTCCTTTTTTTGCCTTTTTTTTTTTTTTAGCTGCAATACCTTATACAATCTCCAATCTCTTTGAAATAAACTGTATCTCGTATAGAAATTACCAGCAGGGAGACCATTGGATGACATGTAGCATTCATTTCTCTGCTGCACTGGGTAATGATTTCCTGGTTCCAGGAGCAGGAGATTAAAATTCTGGGGAGAGGATTTGCCCCCTTCCTCACTCAGCAAGCCCCTGTGCCAGGGTTCAATCACTTCTCTGTAGCAGCAGGAGCAGAGGTAATGTGATACTGTGGTCATTCAATCAGAGGTAGAAATGCTTTAATCTCTTCTATTCTGTCTGATAAATGCTTTCTTCTTTGTTATGAATTGCAGATCTCTGCTGTTCCTATTGTTGCAGGGATTGGGGAAGAAAAGAGATCATCCTGTCCAGTTAAGTGTTCAGTGATGATGCATTCCTTTATTCCCAGAGATGCCTTGCGATTTAGTTAAAGTGCGGTTGTGGGAAGGACAGAAAAAGCGTAGGAAAGAAGGTGGCATGATCTGGTAAATCACACCACAGTTTGTAATTTTCCTAAAACAGGGACAGCTTATATTCAGCGAGTGCCTTTCATTTTCAGAAGAACACTGGAGATTAGAGCAGTGTGTGGTCTTTGCTGTGAACAGTCAGAAAGCTCCTTGTTAATTAGGGAGGTGAACTTCTGACCGGTGCAGCCACTTCCTTTGTAGCATGAGCCACAGGAAAGTGAAGCTGTGGTCACATCTGATGCCAAGTGTGGCTGGGCAGCTCCTGGAGCCATCTCCAATGTTGACCTATTTGTTCCCCTTCGCTGCAGCAGTTGCACAAAAATGTAATGGATGCGTACCGACTTTGCTGCTTTATTTTGCTCTCGTTGCTATATTGACATGAGTTAATAGGGCAGAAGCAGAAGACAGACGGGGTACAAAGTGGAAAGAGATTTTATGTCAATAGGGATTGTAAGATAAGAAATATGGCATTAAGGGTGAGCTCACAAGAGAGCTAATAGCTCACCAACCACTCTGCGCCTACAGGAGACAGTGACCCAGAGCCATAAACCATTTTTCAACAGAAATGTTTTCTTGTTTTGTGTCACATATTCTGGGATGCTGGTCATTGGATTTTTCTGAGTACTCTCAAGTTGCTGAAATACGGGGGTTGTTGTCTTTTATAATGCTGTTAGTGCTTTATAGTATTGGCTTTACGAATCTTTGCTTGATTGGTTGATCATATTATTGAAGGAGAGAGCCTCCATTTTTAATGGTTGTGCTCTGTCTGTCTGTTCCCTTGATTTGGCCGTATGAGAAGTGGAAATGAGTTTTTAAAGTGAAATTTAAACTTGAAGGTGATTGGAAGTGGAAGGCAGAACAAATTCTGATTGAGCTGTAAGTTCACCAAGATGTAGAAAGATGTAGTTCATTTAAGCTACTTAATAAATGGAGTGCATACTAGAGAACTTTAGAACAGTTCAGTGAGTAAGGAGCCTGTTGGAAAGATACTCTGGCTGTATGCTTGGATGAAGAAAAACATTTTAGGTGTTCTTGTGCTTGTTGGTTCAAAAAATCATTCTGGTATATAACTGTAGTTCAAACAGGTGAAGAAGTACTCTCATCGGTATTGGGAAACAATTTGAACATCTTCAAGTGATGTACTGCCGCTGCACCGTGCATTGTTTGATCCTTGCTTAGCATGTTGCTGAATTATAGAAAGATACTGCCGTAGGCAAGAGGCAGCCCTGGATAATAAATTACAGCAGGTATCTGGAAAACAGCTAAATATGTGTTTGCTGGAAGATAAAAGGAAGCTCTTGGTTTCTCTTATAAGAACGGAAGAGATTAGTTGTGCTGCTGGCAAAGTTATTTACATGGTTTGACAACAAAAAAATGAGTAGTTCATTGTTGGAAGAACGGAAATGAATGAGTGCTTAGGCCATGTTAGATTACACATGGATGTGTGCTATAGATACGGAGGAAAAAAGGATAGGGGAAGGCCTCTTTAGGTGGACAAGTCCTCAGTTAGCTTTTGTTTGAGAATTTTTTTTTTTTTAATGAGAAAGTTGTTCTGGTATTTCCATCTGGTTAGTATTTGTGGCATTTTGGTTTAATGTTCACTAGAAGTGAACACTACATGCATTTCTAAAGGAGCACTGTCAAGCGAGGCTCATAAAGCGCTTCTGCTTTTGCACTGGGCCTGGGCAGAACGAGAGTGAAGAGTAATTGTTCGGTGCACTGCAGGATAAAACACTAAAGCCATGCTACGGACTGCTGGTGACATACCCTGGAGAGCTCTCTGGAGAAGATAACATTTTGAGCATTTGGGATCTCAGGAGAAGGGAAACAAAGGGAACTTCTTTCTGTTTCTGCTTTGGATGCAGTTTGTTCTTTGTGTGAAAGTCTTTGTAACCAAACAGACAACACATGAGTTTCTGTCTGGTTGCTGTGTAGGTAAGAGATCCACTGGTGAGGGATGTAATTATGTATGTGTATCTCTTGGTGAGGGTCCCCCTGACACTGAGTTTGAAAGGAGAGCCTGGCAAGTTGAACTCCATGCTTTGCTGGCAACTACTTGCCTTTTGTGGTTGCCTTTTGTCTTTGGAAGACAGTTTCTGCTGCTAGAGAAACAGCATGGGGAGGTAGCTTTTTTTTTTTTTTTTCTTGGAAAAAAAAAATAGGGAAAGAGGATTCCTCTAGATACTAAATGTTTTGAAAAAAAGCACAGAAGTCCCCTTGGACAGTAATCCTCCTGTCTGTGTGAATCACTTTTGTAGTAATTAATCTGATTCTATTAATAATTGAGAAATAAAAATGATAAACAAATGTAAATGAAGAAAATGGGGAAAGTATTGTTCATTTGCTAATAAGATTTTTCTGGAGCTCTCTGTGATCAAGATAACTGCAAATCAAAGCTTCAGTAGTTAGCCACAAGATGGCAAACTAAATATCCCAACTCTTAGAACATCAAGTGTGGTTTCTTTTCTCCTGTTGGTGTGTAAATTATCCTTCATGTTTTCTGGAGAAAGGTTGATATGTTTTGGTTGATCTGACATATTTTGATATATCCCTGTAGTTTGGAATGCCACTGTGAAATCCTAACTTTCTGTCAAAATTAGTTTTGTCTTCCATTACTGTCTGGTGTTTGTTTGCCCTTTTTTGCCCACTCGCTCTTGGTTCAGATATTAATTGTTGCTATCATATGGTACTTTTCTAAATATATTTAAATCTGAATATATTTTCTAAATATAATTAGAATACACTTAATGCTAGTTACATAGTTTCATAATGTATTTTCTTCAGGTCTTATGTGGTCTGGTAATCTCAAAAATAGAATTTTGGTCATGTTATGTGTAGTAACTGTAATTGAACAGGCTTTTCTCATTGTTATCTTTAACTATTAAATTGTGATCATAATACAGAAATTATCAAGTGTATATACTACACTGTTAGATTTCTACTGCTTCAGTTACTCTGGTATTCATCAAGGACAATCACCTCTTAAACATTGACTGGAAAAGGGTAGCAATAATTTAGCCATGGGCAGCAGCAGGAAGCAATCTTACTGGTGCTTGTTCCTTCTGGCACTGAGAGTCAGATTCCGTGTAATTCTCGACCATTGCTTAGTTTTTTGCCTTTCACCACACTGGGGTGGAACGTGGGTGGGATGCACAGTCCTGTTGTAGGGGTTGGAAGGGACCTCAGGAGATCATCTAGTTCAGAGTTACAGGGAGCTTGAGGAGGTGACAATAGTTGGTACTTGGAGACACAGTGCTTCTGCAGGAGCTTGAGCATTGTCTGCGTTACCTCAGCAGCAGCAAGGTGTTGGTGTAGATGTTGTGAGTCTTCTGCTTGTGATGGATAACGGTTCAAATGTATTGTGGTGGTTCTTAGCAAGAACATTTTGAGCATTTTGCATAATAACGCTTATTAAAACATAGCAGTACGCTTATGATCATATAAACACAACTTACAGGAGCATGTAAAATTCTTACCAAAAAAGATTCAACACGTGCTTTATTGTAAAGTGTGGGTGTTCTTGCAGACCGTCAGCTGATGGTGCTCAGAAATAGGGTGTGCTTGTCTGCTTCTGTGAAACCTCCAGATGTTGGGAAAAAAAAAAAAAAACCTCTTTAACCTTCTCTGAAGATTGTATCTGTATTTCAGATTCTATTGGTTCACTGTTAGGCAGGGCAAAAGAATGTCAGTCAATAGGCGAAACGTTTCCTTCCTCCTACCCATTCTTGGTGAAAGTAAGTTTTGAATTTTGCTGTGAATGAAGAGGAGAATTGTTTATGGTAGACTTTTATTATATGCACAATGTATTCCAACATTTTATCTTCTGTGCGTGAAAATTCCATACAAGAGCAAGGCCTGTACTTGGCACTACTTGCAGGTTTAAGCACTGGTCTTGTTCCTCTTGCCCCGAGCTGACACTTGGCTCTCTCTGAGCCTGCCCTGTGCTGGGGATCACACCTCAGGTGTACACGTGTTCCATCTGTTGAGACTTCTTCATGCCAAACCTGGTAGTCCTGGGGGAGATGTTGCTCTTTTCACTCTGCCTGCCTGGCAGTGCGCTCTGGTTTTAATGCCGCGCTAGCAAACAGACACAGAGGTCTTGAGGTTTCCGCACTGACTGCATTGCAGCAGGTTTTTTTTTTCTAGGCTGTCAGACCAACTTCTTTATTTAAAAGTGGAGGAAAACTTAATTTTTGAACTAGTTTCCTATGGAGATGAGGTTTGTGTTGGTCATTGCTCTGCGGCCCTCTTCTCAGCCTCCTGGCTAGCTTGGTCACAATTGAGAGCTGGTGGGGTCTTTTAACGCCTTGAAGCTTCCTGCAAACCAGCAAAGGAGGGAAGCAAGTGTATTGCTTTCACTTAAGCAAAATGCAAAGATAGCTGGCTTGTACAATTTAGTTTCAGAGTGGCAAGAAGAGCATGTGCTTTCTTTTGCCCACACATTCGTAAGTAGTAGAGGATGTGGAGAGAGTGTGGGGAGGTGAGAGAAGAGGAAGCACGGGCAGTGTTGGGCTGATAAGGGTGATGTGGGAGGACAGGTGATTCATTGCCTTAGGGGGACAGTTAGCAGATGTACAACACAAATCTGAAGGAAATACAGCTTCACTGGTTAGGTTGTTCTGCGGATGTGTGGGTGCATAGGATGGCTTCACATGGGCAGAGAAACCTGCCTGCAAGGTGATTTGCTGCTCGCTTTGAATCGCTGTTACTGTGTTTTCTTCCTGACATGCGTTTTGTGACTGAGCAGGTTAAGTCCATAGCTGACTTTCTTAACCCCCTTCTTTTTTTTTTTTTCTAATGATTTTGCAGTTAGAGGGGTGTTTCAGTATGGAGAATTTCATTTTTTTTGTCTTCTAAAGTTGTATCCATTGATTTTTCTGAGGATTAGCAGGCTTGATGTTGTGCTAAATATAAAGAACTTTGTGTTAGAAGATTGCAGAAGAGAGGCTGTTGTAGTGTGTGGGGGCTTAAATATACTCTGTATTTGTGGACTAAATAATTTTGACTTAAACTCTTGTATCCTAACTATTGAATTTCTTTCTGACTCTAGATTGCCCACTCAGCTGTGTACCAAAATGTCTGCTCAGCTTCTTTCACCACATCTAGGTTTGTTCTTGATAGGAAATTCCAATACTTGCTGTCTATTCTAGGCGAAAGCATAAGAAACGCCAAGAAAACTGATACATGGACAGAACTGAGAGGGAGGAAATTCTGGCGTTGAGTGGAAAAATATCTTTTGGATATGGCTATAATTAGGCTTGAATGGATCTGATTTCAATTTAATAAACAGGTTTTTGCACTGCCTCTCTCCCCTAAACTTACTGCTTTATGGTTTCTTGTTGGTATTCCCTTATCATTGGCATCCTCACCTCCTGGTGATTTGCAGCCCTTGTGCTTCTCTCTCTTCCCCAGGGCAGTTTGGGTTTCTGGGTCCCTTTCTGTCAGCCTCAGAACTGCCTCTGCCATCAGGAGCTGCCTGCTTCGTGTGCTGGAAAGGGGAGCTGAAGTGACTGGGAATTAGAGCTGAGCTGAGTGCCAGCAACCAAAAATAAACTGCAGTGTTAACTGTCGACTTTGAAAAATCAGTCTCCTTCCTTAAAAATAAGTGCTGAATACTGCCAAGTCTTATGATAAGTTGTTGTGTAGTCTTACATATATGGCTTTGTTAGAAGTAAAATGTAATTTTGTTGTTTAGAAAAAAAGAGTTCCAGAACTGCAGTACTCCCAACTGTGTGTTTACCAACATGTTACAGGAGAGACTGAAATTTACTGTTGAAGTTAACTTTTGCTTTTTCATGGAGGGGAAATGCACTAAGATGAAGAACCATGAAAATGCAGTTGTGTTTATCCCAATAATTCTGTTGGAAAATGTCTGGAGGAGGAGACATAGAATTACATCTATTAATCACTTCTACCCAGAATAACAGTTTATGACATGCAATCAACAATAAAATTAGATCAATCCGAAAACAATAAGTTGTATGTCTTGCAGCGGTGCCTAGGGCAAACACAGAATCTTTGGGAACCGGTAAGTAAATGCCATCTTCACGGATGTTTCCTTTATTTACTAGAAAGATGCTGGGGTCCATGCGTGCAGGGATTTCTGCTTAAATCTAGCATAAGAGGTTTTCCAAATAAACGTGTGGGTTTTTTTTTGGATAACACACTTACAAAACCATTTCTTTTTAAATGTGAAAATGTTATGGTATTCAGTCACTGCTGTAGGCGTGCTGGGCCGTAAGACTGACATTCAAACAGCGCTCTCATTAGTGAGTTGGATTTTCTTTGCCCTTATCTAAATATTCACATCTATTTTTTTTTCTATGGGAGGAAAGTGGGAGTGGGAATGAGTTCATGTTTAACTCAAGCTGTTTCACCAAAGTCACTGAGCACTCGAGCCTTCCTCCTAAAAAACTGCTGGTTGTACTTGATGCTGAAGACCAGTGAAAGACGATGAAAATGAGATGTTCCAGGATTTCTGTATGAAGGATTACTGAAATGGTGATGTGTGCATCATATGTCTTGGAAGACTCCTGTCTGCAGCACTTGCGCCTTGCGCTTGCATTGGAAGAACAGCTGGTCTCACGGGAGGAGGCAGGGCCCTGCGCACCCCATGCCCTGTACACTTGCTCTCGTCTCCACTCCAGCTTCTCTTCAATACTGCTTTATAAATCTGAAGGCATTAAGCTTCACCTCTGGGGTGGCTAAGTTACTGTTTGTCTTTGTTACCCTGAGTCCATCAGAGATGAGAGGGATCTCATTATTCCAGTTGCTTAACAAGAACACAAAGTGATTCTTATCTTAATTAGTTTGGAATGTAATTTAATTGAGGATGTAACAAGTGGGTACTGAAACAGGTGGTAGAAGAAAACAGAAAGGAATTGGAAGCCTAGTGTAGACTGCAGTATGTTTAGGTGGTTTTAAGTTGTTTAACTGTTGAAATCCCTCATTTGGAAAAGTTATTTTATACACTGGGAAGTTGGGACAGAATTCAAATAGGGTTAAATAAGCTGGGTTGACAGCTTTGACCAAAGCAGGACTGATCGGGCTTTCATTTTGCATCGCTGAATGATACAGTTCTTAATGAAGTGTTCAATAAACATTGATGTTTTGTACTGAAATCTGTTTTCCTTGGGTTGAGAGGGTCATGGATAGTAGCAGAAACAATGGTTGCCTTTAGATCGCCATTCTTCTCTGGAGAGTTGTGGTTTTAAGTCTTTTGCTTTGTAATAGACTTTTTCTCATGCTGATGTCTTGAGCTGTGTTGTTAACCCCTTGTGAGCCTGGCGTTAGTTCAGGTGATTTTTTTAATCCTGAGAAAGAGATCAAATAGGAATAAAGAAGTCCAGAACTGATTCCTTGCCAAATGATTCTAAATGTGGTTTATGACAGAGAGTGATTTGGAATTTCTCCTTTCTTCTGTCCTCTGAATTTGTACCTTTCCTTGCCAGATATAAAAGCCTTGTACAAAATTAAGCCTCTATTTCCATTTTTGGGTAAATATGATAGCAGAGGCATGTACTTAGAGGCTTTGCTTTATTCCCTGGACGTTTGCCGTAGCTCAGCTGCATCAGAAGTTGGTGTTCAGCAGACTGAGTCCAGTGTAGATTGGATCAATACAGTGCAGAAGTTGGATGTAGATGTGGTTCTTGCTCTGTAACAATTTTTTTTACTGAAGATACAGATTGCAACTATGCTTTAAATAAATTAGATCAGTTCTCCGGTTCAATAGTTGTCCAGTACTTGGAGTAGATAGGTGCTAGTTAACTCTCTACAGTGATGAAGTATTTTTAATCTTACCTTTAAGAGGTAAGATCCACAATATTGCTGCTGCTGTTGCCTCATGCCTTTGAGTAATGTTTGTTTATATCAGAAATTTCTTGTTTGTGTGCACTGCAAGCCTATTACTGCAACACAAAGCCATCATACTCTCCCTCATTTGTTTCTTTTAATGGAGTGCGACTGGTACAATTGACTGTTCATTCCTCTGCTGTTTATGTCGTGCGCTGAGGACAACTTCAGGTGTTGTCGGATGTTGAGTTGCATTTATTTAGTTATTCCAGGATTGTAAACAGATTTGCTTCCTGTGTGGGAGTAGAGCGATGTGCTCGCTTGATCGATTTGTTGCTTGCAGGGACACAGAACCAGGGGGATCTATCGATTCCCCACAGCCAGCTGAACCCGGTTTGTAACATACTTAATTGCTCTGTAATGGAGTTCACTTTACCCAGTCTAACTTTAGAAAGAAAGTTCTCTGAACTTGCAGCCTTATTTAAGGTGGATGTATTACGGCAGGCTCATCGATGTTGCTGCGACGGAGATGCTGACCTTAACTGTTTGGGAGGTGAAGCAGACACTAAAGCTGATCCAGATCTCCCTGCAGTCCATCTGTCCATCTCATATTCCTAATTCTAGATGATTAATGGTTCCTTCCTAGGCCTTTCCCCTGTGATCTGCACCAATTTTTCTGCTCTGATGTCTACTGTGCAGGCTGCCGGTTGTTCTCGTTCTTTGATTTTTGTTGTGTCGGTGTACCCACAGCTGCTACAGACTTAGTATTTTTATCATGTTACCTTTGGCAAACTCCCAGATTTATGGTCTCTGTTTCCTCTAGTGTTGTTGGTGGTATTTGGGATTATCTATTTCTCCTCTTCCTGGTGATTTATGAAATTCATTGGATCTGATTTGTGTAAGTGCTTATTATATATAAACTTCACTCTAAGTTTTTCCAGAGCTGGGATTTTAGTGAACAGTTACCTGGAAAGATTGGAAAAAAGCCCCAGCTTTGTGTACTTTTTTTGACCACCTTGTGAAACATGTATAAAGAAGGCCTAAATAATAACTTCTCTGCCACTTGATCTACATAGAATTCCCAACCTTACATTTAAGGGTGATGTTTCAAGGTTTAGTGAAGAACTTCCTTATGATGCTTGATTATAAGGCTAAAGTACTAAATGCTTACCAAAACAACAGACATTGCTTTGTGTCAGATTTAAATAATTAGCACTGTATGTGATCATTTTGTTTCAGTCATTCAGCGTGGTTGTCTGATCATTTTAAAATGCTACCAAGAGAATGCTGATGAGAGGCCTTGCTGTAAAGGCTTGTCAAATGTTTTCTTGTCCCATGCCTTGTGGGCTTGACAGAGCTGCTGCTGTTGCCTTACTGTCTCACCCCTGGCAGGGTGACATCCGAAACTATTCTAGCTGTGTCAGCAGTGACTTTGTGGTCTTGATTTTCTCATGTCATGTCATAACTTCACTCCTTGCTATTCTTCAAGTCCTTCAGGGTAGCAACAATGTATAAAGAAAAAAAAAACAATCTCCACATTTTTCAACTAACTTGAAAACTGCTTTTGTCACCTGTAAACTTTTTCTTATTTAAAGCACTTGCCCAGTGTTATTTCTCAGTTTCAGGTCACCTTTAGACAAGTGCGGAGCAGGCTGTTGTGACTGGTGGGACTCTGGGCTGCCTCTCTTTCTCCTGCCCACAGGTGCAGCGTGACCTAGGTGTGGATTATCGTGTCTGTGGCTGTATGCATCCCTTGTGCTGGCACTAGTTGAGGGGAAGAGCAATGTAGTTTGTTTTAAAAAAAATTCCAAAGTTTATTCTGTCAAACTCAATCCAGCTTTGGGTGTTATGGCTAAAATAGTTTGGAAAACAGGAAGGTGTGTGCTTATTTATTTTTTCTTCTACTCTTTAGGGCTCCAGTCCACATGGAGTTGGTAGAGGGATATTCTAACAGTAGCCTGTTCTGGATTTATGTTAGGCTATCTATATTTTAGTAGAGAAAGATAGGATTGAGTAGTCTTAATACTGAAATGCGTTGCAGGAAGATCCTTTGGTTAGAAATAGCTTGTTGTGCTCTGAAGCGCACAGCATCTGCCACAAAGGCTGTGGTAGGGACTGGTGAATAGCTGCAGCTTCTCACCCGTTTGTTTTCGTGTGGAAACATGGTGATTTGGGAACATTCAGTTTCTTTCACCTTGAAAACTGACAATTTCTGTCAGCATCCCAACCCCCAGGGGTGTGCTGCGATCCCAACCTGGCACTTCCCACTTGCAATAAAGTTCTCCAAGAGGAGCATTTCTTAGCAGTAAATGAATTTGCTAATGAGCTTTCCTCCTAAAGCAGCGAGGAGATGCCAAGTGACACGTTGGGAAGTGCCAAGCGGGAGGGAAGTGGCTGTTCTGTGCTGTCACAAACAGGATGTGCTTTGTTTACAGCCCGGGCCTGGTCTGCCGGCCTCCTGTCAGCGCTGCGTGTGGAGAAGGCCCCACGATGGCCTGAAGGAGCGTGAGGTTTCTGAGCCAATACCGTGTATCTTGTCAGAGGAGGGAGTGGCTTCGGGCTACGGAGGAAACAAAATTAAGCAGTATATTTTGGAATCTTCCATGCTTTCTGGGGTGTTTATCATTCTGACTGTACGGCTGCATTGTAGTTGGCTGGGGATCAGAGGGAGGGTAATAAACGGTGGGGATAACTGTAGGGTGACTAATTGTGACTGAAAATGTTTGCAGTGGGATAGCTTTGTTGTGAGGTTTGTTAGCAGAAAGCCTTGAAAGTTGTAAAAATAGCTTCATTTTCTATCTCACCACCCTCCCCCCAAAACAAACCAGCAAAAAACAACCAAACAACCACCCCAAACCAACAAATAAAATCTTTGGCACTTGTTGAACAAGCTCCCAGTGCTGTCCTGGGAGGATCCCGCTGGCCAGCTTGAATCTCTTTGGTGCAACTGCTGCCCAAACGCAGCAGAGGGTTAGTGTTGCAAAGCATTACCTGGTGCAAAGCAAATGATCTCTGGCTCTTGCCATTGGTATCAGTTCTTGACATTCATGCCTGCTGAACTCATGTACAGTACAATAGTCCACACACACAGTGTACATGGTGATAATCTGCTGCCGTTTTGAGTGAAATTTCCTCACGGAGCAATAGGATGCTCAGAATGCACCTGAGGTTAAATGGCTGCAGGAGTGGCAGTTGCTTTTTCTGTAGGAAAGAGACTGTGAACAACCTTAGGCCAAGTTCTACTCCTTTAGGCTTTGCTGTCAATAAAGGTTTCTCACTAGAAAGAAATCAAAATTGAGCTGTAGCCTGGAGTAATGTGTGAGTTGGATTAGAGCAGATTGTGAACATAAGGAAAATTTTTAAGTACCAAAGTAATTTAAAGACCGAAGTTCTACAGGAATTTAGTGGTAATTACACATTTCAGGACTGGCTGTAATAGCTTGTAAGAAAAGGCTCTGCGGGCTGGGAGTTGAGATCCTGTTTTTCTACATATACAGATCTCTTCCTCTGTATGCCCTTATTCAACATGAATATGTCAGTGCTTGTAAATAGACTGGGAAAATTGAGCTGGTAAGTCATAGATTTGATTGTTGTGTATTTTAGTTGTTAAGGTGTAAAAAAAAAAAAAAAAAAATGAAGTAGCTCTGTTTGCTCCATCCTGAGAGCTGTGTTTGTGTGCTTGTTGATCTGCTCTTCTCGAGTATTTTGTTGTGCTTTGAATTCCTTAATTCCTCATCACTGAGTTACCAGCTCAAGTTTATCTGAAGTGTTTAGGGACATGTAGGTCATGTTGTCTTTTTCAGGGTTGCAAAGAGCACTAATGTTCCTTACAAGCAGCTTGCTTTTTCAGGCAGCTTGCTACTTTGGCTGGTTTGGATAATGCATTTGTATTCAGAGTTTTCTGTTTGCCATCCATGAAGCTGACAACTGAAAAGGCTAATTGGGGTAAGGTGTAGGGAAGAAGGGGAAATATAAAAACTGAGACAGTATACAAAGTGGTTTGGTGTGTGAGTTGTGTTGTGTACTGAGGCTCTTTGGGTACCATTTCTCATCTTGGAATCAAGGAACAACTTGCTTGCAGAATAAGATAAATAATGAAAATCATTCAGATATCTAAACTTCATGTGGCTGCAGACCTTTTTCAGGATTTGTGGAGGGATTTAGCAGTGTGACCGTGCTCTGTCTGACTGAGGATGTGAGCGCTGATGGCTGCTAGCTGCCACAGATCGGTGCGCTTCGTGTTTCTAAGTCACTGCTCATCGTTGGGAAAAGCAGTGTGAGAGTCACTGCGTACAGGATTTTTAGAATTAAAAAGCAAACGTTATTTACAAACTGGGGCTACAATACAGGATTGATGAATGCTTCAGGAGGCAAAGTCATGCCTTAAATATTGACAGACGCTGAGGATTTCTGGCAGGGTGATTGTAGCAAGCCAGAGCCAGCACTTCCCAGTCTCAAAAGAGCACATAGGTTTTCCATCAGCCCTTAAATCTAAGCGCCTGGAAGGATTTGTGTTGCCGATTTCACCTTGCTATTGTTCTTTCCCCTCCCTAGCTAGAGGAGAAAATGTGGCATGGTAAGAGAAGAGTTGCTACAAAACGAACCCTACGACAGTGAAACCATAATTCCAGCACAAAGCAGTCCTTTACACAAACACCATTTAGCCACAAGAAATTTTAGAGTTCACCTCTTTGTATGGAAAATGTATGGGTATGCAATCTGTGGAGGGGAATGTAGATCCAGCTGTTTGTATTATGATTATTTCTTGATTAGAAGTTGCTCATGGCAAAGGAGACCAGCCAAGCTGAGAAATCCTGCTTGATACTTTGTCAAAGGCAAAGGCAGGGAGGCAGAAATACTGAGGGGGAAAAAGGGGGAAAATCAAACTAAAGGGTGTGAGAAGTGTTCTTCTAGCAGCATCAAGAAAGCTAGAACTCAATAGTGTGTTCTTTTCCCTAACACATGAGGACTTTCAAGGGCTCCTAGTTAATTTTAAGATGTGGTGTTTATGAGACGTGTAAAAGGCCTAGCTAGCAGAGGCTGTCTGGAGTTCTAGGAACTTCTCTGTGGTTAGTATGTTCTGTAAAGAAGTTTCCTTGCCTTATTAATAAATCATGTGTGGAAGATGTGTCTGCAGAAAAAAAAGCAGTGTAGCTGCTGCTCCTCAGAGACGATTTGCTGTGGTCCCATGCCCGCGCCATGGCCTGCTGACACACTGATGTCCCGTGTCCAATTTACAGTGTGCTTGTTTTCAGTGGTGCGACATGTGCACTGGGGATCTGACATTTCTCACTAGCATCAAAATTCCCTGCATATGCTTCACAGCCTGTGCCTTGGCTGTCCTTATCTAGTGAGTCTCTGGGAGTAGGCTGCTGCTGCCAAAGGCCTTGGCCTGTCTGTCTTTTTTCCCCGAAGAGGTTTCAGACACAGACAGTGAGTTTAGGAATTGTTGTTGTGGTGTCTTACTTTCAGCCTTTTTTCTGGACCCTGTGGTTGCTTCCTGGTACGTGTTTGATGCTGGTATGTGGGGATGCAGCAGCGCATGTGGGAAATGGTGGCTCCTCAGGATCAGGCTGCTCAGGGCCCACCCTGCCTGGCCTTGGGCACCCCCAGGGATGGGGCACCCCCAGCGGCTCTGGGCAGCCTGGGCCAGGGCCTCACCGCCTCCGGGTGAAGAATTTCCTCCTCACATCTGACCAAAATCTCCCCTCTTTTAGTTTAAAACCACTCTCCCTTGTCCTGTCACTGTCAGACTGTGTCACAAGTCGCTCTCACTCCTGTTTAGGTACTGGAAGAAACATAGGATGATGTGGGATTTGTTATTTGTGGGTGAAACTTCTCCCGGGGCTACTTAAGTAGGGATAGGGAGTGTGGAGGGCGAGTTCTCTCTGAGCTTGGCTTGTGCCAGCTGTGCCTCTGGAGTTGCCTGGAAAATGGCCAGGGGAAAGTCAGTGGGTGGCTGTAGCAGCTGGGCTGGATGTGAGCAGGTTTCGATGTTGTGAGAATGAGTGCATTGAAGTTTGGAAATGCTGTAGAAACAGGTTAAAAAAAAACAAACAAACCAAAACAACAACAGTTGACAATTTGGATCATTTTTGTTAATGCTCTGTTAGATCTTTTTTGCATTGTTTATTGCTGAAGGGTTTTTTAATATATATTTTCACTTTTGAGAAAATAAATACTAGTTTTGTTGTACTGTCTTTGATGCATTTTTCATGGTGATTTAATAATAGAACTACCATGAAAGCATTCTTCCCAACAATGTACTGTGATTTCCATACAGGGGTAAAAAAAAAAAAAAAAAAAAAACTGAAGCATTTTGAAGTTTCATTAAAATTTAAAGGAAAATTATGAGAAATTCCCCCTGGCATTTCTAGAAAAGATTCCTTGATTTATTTTTTATTTTTTAGTTTTTTTTGACATAGTACACAAAGTGTAAATAAAGCTAACAACACAACGCAGCTTTGTAACACAGCTCCGGGCTGCTGCTCTTGTCAGCAGGGACTGATCAAGGCACCAGTAGGCAAGCCTGGCCACAGCTGTCATCATGCGGGATGCAGTCTTGATGTCCTTCTCTGCACTAAATTTTTGCACCTGTGCTTTCCATTTTCTGGGAGAATATTCTCCTTTTTTTTTTTTTTTATAATTGGGGTTTTACAGATCATGATGTGTTGTTAAACACAGGCAGGTGCTGCTCAACAACGTGACAGAATCAGGGAAATGAAGGAAGTAGAAGGAACCTCTTGGATTCTGGACCAAATTCCAGATTTGTTGGTATCATATCCTTAATTGATTTCTTGAGATTTTTAAGTTCTATATTTCATCCTCTGATGTGTATCAGAGGGAAAGACCAATACGGCTGTGTCACGGTTTACATTTAACATGTGATATATCCCCTACTTACTATAAATACTTTTTTTCTGCAGTAGAACAGTTCATCTATGTTGATTTAATTTGATTGCCTGTAATGAAAGCTTCAGTTAAATTATTTAAAAGTTATATACACAGTACTGCAGCCAAGATCTGACTTATGGGGTAGCTTCCGCCAGATGCTTGAATTTTTATCCTAGGCAGTATTAACATAAATTCTGTTCAGTCATCGAGTTTTCTCTCAGTTCTTCGCCTTGTGATTTACTTCAATGTCGTCTTCGGATCCAGCTAAAAATATCTGATGCTAAATATTTTGCTTTATAATTTATGATGTATTCCTTTTTTTTATCTTCTCATATTCTGTGATTCTGTACCTGGAACTGAGCTGAAAGACAAATGTCCTTAGGATTTTGGAGCTCTGAAGAAATACTTGTTACAGCTTCTGTTCTGTGTAAGGGGCAGCAGTGGGATTGCTTTTAATAGCAGTGGTTGACAATTACCTAAAAATGGTTCTCTGTTCAGTACACCTCACTTTTTCCCACTCTTTTCTGATATCCGTTCAATACCCAGCTCTGCCTCCTGATGGTGCTGGAAAATTGATTGCTCACATAGGTGGTATTCTAGTTTGTCTTCCTCATATACACGCAGAGTGCTCTGTACCTACAGAAAGAAGCATTTTTCTCATCCCTAGTAAAGTTATCATTGCATATTCCACATTTTCTTTTATCCTGTCTCTGTACGCCGTATCCTTTCAATGCTTTCTAAAGGTAGCTGTTGATCTTATCTTTTTTTTTCTTTGACTGCACTTGCTAATGTTACCAGTTCTCTGCATTTCCAAGTTCTTTGTATTAAGCAAGCTTTCTTGTACTCTTCTTTATCTCCCTACCTGGGTTCATTGACTTGTCATGCCATTTTAGCATGTTTGATTTTACAGGAAAGAAGCTGGATTTGTAACCTCCCCAAATGTGTACCAAAAGCGCTTTATGCGCTTACGTTTGCTTAACCATGAATCCCAAAAAGTTGTCTCTTAAGAGTTAGAGATTCAAGGAGCAAGCTTAAAATTCTCAGTTGAAGTCCATATTTGCATAACTTCTGTTATGTACCTTCTTTAATGAATTCTCTGAGCACCTCCTTGGATGGTATGACCTGTGTGGTCTCTTAGCTAAGTCTGACTTACTGCAAGTTCATTAATTCTTCAGCAGTTAAAACGCATGGCTTTTGTTTTTCATGGAAATCTACTTTTTATTAAAATGGATGGCTTGCTTGACACTTGTGACCCAGATGTGGCATTTAGGAACAGCTTAGCTGATCCTTTTTACTTCGTGATGAGCTTTCAGACAAGGGCAGGATCGAGGTGCAAGCCATATGAATACTTCCAGCAGTCCACTTCCACCAACTGTTTTCTCCTTCACACGTCGGAGCCATGTTTTCTCATCCGATGGCTGTGTGTGCAGGCTTCATATCATGTTTGCCAAGAGATTGTGCGGTGCGACATAAACACCCTTGCTAATGTTGGTCAGGGAAGTTGACGTAAAGCTGCTGGGGGTGCTGTCCAGAGGAATGTGCCGCACAGCGTCCCAGGTAAGATAGCCCTTCACTGCTGTGTGAGGAATTGCGTGAGATTTCACTGAGAAGAAAGTGAAATCCCACCCGTGGAGATGAGAGTTTCATGCCACAAATGCTAGGCTAGACCCCTCAAAAGCACAGTCATACAAAATACCAAAATAGCCACTGGAACGGAGGGTAAGTTGGATTTGATTGAAGGCAGTGATGCAAGTTAAGGTCTTGCTTTTTCTGAGATAAGAGATTTGCAATAATCATATTTTGGTGATTTTTTTTTCCAGACGTATATTTTGTCTGGTTTTATTTTATAATACTGTATGCTGTTTTTGATTTATGGGTGTGAAAGAAAAACACGTGTTCTTAGATAACATAGGGAACTTTCGATATGAAAATATTTAATTATGGCAAGTAACTTTTTTCAAATGCAAGTGGTTTCAACACTGTTTGTATTTTAACTGCAGTGTGTGGTCATAAATGCAATATTGATGTAAGATTGGGTTTTTGACTTGTTTCCAAGCCTAGAGGGTCATATGTTGTTTATAAGCTTTGAATATTAAACATAATGGTATTGCTGGAGATAAGTTCTAGCTCCCAAGTTGCAGTGGCATGAAATAAACAGACTTTTATTACTGGCAATCAATGAATGCATTTTCTTTTGTATTAAGTCTTACCTCAACACCAGCCTGCAATGAGCTTCTCCTTAACCAGTTTCTGCTACTTTTATGGTTTTCCTGTGCATTTTCAGTGGAGGAGGAAGGACATGTGTTGTGTAATACAAATAGTGTGGTTCTTAGTTCAGACAAGAATTCGACCTTGAGTATGGCTGGGTTTGAACTTCATAAGGTGAATGAGTATATGCTTAAATGTATCTAATCTTGGGGCCCTAGTGACCCTAAAAATACGTTTTAGGGATAAGTATGTCAGTTATTAAATGTGTCTTTTAGCAACTTGTATCTGAAAGGCCAGACAAGTAGCTTCATGAGCAGTGCAAAAGAAAAAAAAAATTTCTGATGATTTTCTCAGTCTTGTTAATTAACTTTTTAAAAACACTGCTGTGTGCTTAAGCTTTCTGTTGGTGCTTCATTATCCTGAAAAACAACCATGCTTTTTCCCCTGTTCCTCCTTTCCAATAGATTATTTTGGATATGAGCATGTGGGTGCCAATGTTCAACACTAGAGATGAAATCAAGGACTAAAGAATTAAGGGTGTATTTGTGAATTCTCTGTTACGTGTGCATGCTGGGAGGAATTTACAAAATGATTTCATAATCCATGCCGTATTTTGATAAAGAATCTTTAACTGGTTATTACTGTATTAAAAAAACACCATCCTTGTTTTTAAGGATGCTTCATCTCTGCTTTCATTAAAGATTTTTTGTCACGGTGGCTTTGACCAGAACCTTTTACAAGATCTTTTTAATCAATTTGTGAATGAGTTACTTAGAGTGCTTTTGGATGATATACTCCACCTGTAATGAATTATAGGCCTACTGCTTGGAGCATTTTCTAGAGGTACTTTGCTTGCTTGTTTGACTGGATGCACTTTTGAGTCCATTTCCATTATTATGCATTCTGAATAATGCATCCTAATTCCCTAATTACACATTTACCTGCTACTTCAGATTCTCCCATATTTATCCAATGTCCTGTAATTAGGGAATTACAAGATTTATACAATAGATCTTGTTTTTATTTTTTGAATATTTTGTAGCTGGGAAAATATAACAGGGAATGTCTTAGGAGATGTATTAAAATTACCAGGTGTTTCCACAAATAGTCACTCGTTCATTTACTTCCTCACAAGAACTGTTAAACGAGGAATAAAGCATGACCAAAATGGATGTTAAAACTGAGAGTTTGGGCAGATGCTTTTGCCTCATTGAACCTTTTCCTAATGCACAACAAGACTCAAAGAATCATTCTTAAGTGACCCTTAGCTCACATCCCTGTTTTCTGTAACTTTGTTGAACCTAAATATTAGTTAAAATCACATGTTCTACATGAACGTTCCATTTGTCCAGCAACTGCCAGTGTTACAGTTCCCGTGTGACCAGAAAGTTTGGGATGGTTGATTTGCTGACAGTTCAAATGCCATGCCTATTAGTTTGTGCCCACTACTGAGAAGGGGGGGGAAATTGTTTAAAAATGGCCATTTGGAAAACCCTCTTCTATTTTCCTGTATCTACCTTGAATGCAAGAAGCCCATGCAATTAGTAAGACATTTGTTGCTTTTGTTGCTTGACATCTGAGAAGTGATGCAATTTTTTTTCTGTTAAAAGAGAACCTAGAGCAAAACCACCCCTAGATTACTTTGAAAGCCAGGCCTTTCCTGGTAATCAAGTGTTTACAGAAAGATGCTTTGTTCAAACCTTTTCTGGGGCTCTGTATGCTTAAACAAAGGGCTTTTAGACTTAAACACAGCTGTTCATTTGAAAATGAAAAATCAAATTAAGCAGAACCAGCTTTTGAAAGTTAATGTTGTATAGCAACTGAAACAAAGGAAGAAAATACTGTGTTTTACGTTTCACTTAAATAAACTTTTTTTAACATAAAGTTTCCAACCAAAAAGTGTGGTTTCAAAGCTGCTCATCTCTTGCTGTATCCCGCAATAGAACATCTGCGCTCATTCTGACGCGGATGAATGACATGAATTCAACTAAAACCGTTGAAGTGCTCTTTTTACCATAATTACACCTTGTTCATTTTGGAGA
Organism: Alectura lathami; assembly: GCA_013399715.1. Classification (NCBI taxonomy): domain Eukaryota; kingdom Metazoa; phylum Chordata; class Aves; order Galliformes; family Megapodiidae; genus Alectura; species Alectura lathami. The sequence continues at coordinate 77,666 of VXAV01009975.1, read as the reverse complement.
CACAATGCAGGGATGAAATGCCAATTAAGCCTGGTATGTTAATGAGATTGAGACTGAATAGGGGATTAGAGCGGACACAAATCCCAGTGGAACTGATTTGATATAATCCCTCAAGTTTGTTCTGTTTTCAAATGTACAATAACATTTCCATTAAAATTTTCAGCCATAGTATAAAAACAACCAAAAAAATCTCCAAACATGTTCAGTGTGGGGATATGGCTAAAGAAACTGCAGACTGGGTCTCAGTCGGGTGCTCCTGGTTTTATGGTGTCTGTTCAAGTCAGACTGAAGGAAAACTTTGTAGGTGTTTGACTTCTTTGTCAGCTCAGAGCTCTCTTGTGTGTGTGTGCCATGCGTGTGTCCTGGAGTTGCACAATTGAAAAATAATGCTTCATTGCACATCTCTCTGGCTTGTGAGATGAAGATGTAAATGTGTGTATATATGTGTTACCATTTACGTACACAAATTAACACGTTACTATGTAAACATTATGTTCAATACAGTAATACAGTGTTTGTGTGTGTGTGTAAGAACATACAAACAGATGCTTTCACCTCATGAAGACTTTCTGTAGCACCTAGTATCATTACTTTTTTTCATAACAAACATTGTAAACAGCAGGTTGGCAGGAGGATGAGGGCAGGACAGAGCTTAACACTGCAGCTTGGGATGTGGGAGAGGAGGCCGTTGGTAGACGCCAGTTGCTTGTACTAGATAAGCTGGTAAGGTGCTCCTGTAAGTGAAGAAATGAAACTGTATTTAGAGGTGGTCTTTAAATAAATAAAAATGAAATAATGTGTAATCAAAACAAAATTTTGTGTAGCTTTTCCTGGAAAACTCAGTAGTTTATACACAAACATGCTTGTGTTCTGTAGCTCGTAATACCTTAAGGCAAAAGATTCAGTCTTGGATGGATCCTGGTGGAGATAATAGGGCCTTAGGAGCACGATATAACCATCTCTTCAGATTCATATCAGATTTTATTATAAAATCTCGTATCAGTACATCTAATTGATTCCTGTGTTGCTACCAAATGACTTCTGGTGTCAGATCAGGAGTTCTGGCTCATGTGCCACAGGTGTGTGGAAGACAGCTGGCTTCCTAGCCGTGATCTGAACTGGAGAGAATTCAGGTCAGAGCACTTAGATCCTAAGTAGGAAACTCCTGTTGAAATGCGGGGTCCTTGTTAGATGCTGGACCTCATTCTGAAATGGCATTGCCTGGTCTTTGCAGATTACTGGTAACATCCAACTTGCTGTCATAGAAGTAGAATTTGTTTTTTTCTGAGTCATAGCAGTAATCTTTTGTCTGCATTACCGAAGGCTTACCGTATTGTCCGTCACCCAGGGTAGTTTTATAAAGTGGAGATTCACAGACATATGAGAAAAGAAAGGAGAAAATGCTTTTCTATTGTTCCTGTACTGTTCAATTTGTTCTTCTATTACTCATAGGTGGAAGACCTTGGGGGCATTTTTTTATTTGTCTTACATTATAAAGTGTATTAAAGTCTTGATTCTCTTTGTGGCAGCGAGTCCAGCTTAAACAAGTATAGTTCTTGCCTTTGGAGAGTGTTTGTAGTTCTTTGATGGAATTTTGGAAATCTAAACACAGTAACTGTTATCCTGTTGTGACATCTTATGATCAGCTGGTCTCTGCAGATTGCAAAAGCTGTATACAGAATAAATGCACTTGAATTAACCAAAATATTGACTTTCACTACTGAATGTTGAACTGAGACCCTTAGAGAATGGGTTGTCTTCATTAAGTTTATTTTTCTTTACTTCTGTTAGCTTACGGCAGCACCATTTGTTTTCGACATGTCTTCGTATTTGCCTCAAAAAAACTCCTGGGTTAACAGCTAATATTAAATGAATTATTAATGCTGGTTTGCAAGTTAAAGTGTTTGGAGAAGTCAGAAGCTATGGTGCTGTGGATACTGCTGTTTTCCTGGTGTGTTTGGTAAAGCCAAAATTCTCAGTTTGTCTTGGTAAGTGTTGTGTTCAGCTGGGCGCTGTGACCAGCTGCCTGGCAGCCTGTTCGTGTGCACCTCGCATTTCTCGACTGGGATAGAGTATACAGCCATTTACTGATGGATGATTTTCTTCTGGGATTATAGACTGTTTCAGGTTTATCTGCGTGGTGTGGCACGCAGAACACATCTGCTGCTAAGCCTTTGCAGTGACTTCCCAGGGACACCCAGAGTCCCAATGGTTATGTTCACTGATTATCAGAGCCTGGGATATCTGAAAGACTTCTTGTAACGCTGTCTCAGCTCTTTATGTAGAACAGAGCTTTCTCAGGGTCACTTCTGAAGATGTCCTGTTTTCTTCAGGCTGTTCAGAAATGGCAAGAAGCTCTTTATGGATCTAAACCCACCATCTATCTCCTACTTTCTCAGCTCAGTGTATATTTCAGTGTTACTGTTCATAACTGAAATAGCTTTACCAATGTGGTTTGGAAAAGTTTAAAACATGGCTAATGGATTAAAGCTGCATGCTTCTTCATGGATGGAAAGAAGGAAAGAAACACATGAGCTGTGTGTCATATGTCAGAGCTGTAGTGCTGCTGCTGTAATGGAACATAGCTGGCTGCCATGGTGATAGTGTAGGTGCGAGAACCCAAGTGGAATAAGTTATAGTGGAGAGAAATCACATCTGTTACTCAATGCTGTATGCACTAATGCAGAATTTGCTGGCCCACTCTATCATTGCCCTGGATCTGATTCAGAGGAGGATTAATCTTTTCACTTACAGGATGCTGGCGTTTTGGCTTCATTTCTTACAGATTAGGGTAAATCTTTCTCTATTTGGGTAGCAAAGCATCGAAGTATTGCAGCGTGTGGCTGCTGCCTGGGCCAGGAGCAGGGTAGGGGAGGGGGCCCACTGCTGGGCTACTGACATCCCCTAATACTCCTGGAGTTGGGATGTTCCCACATCTGTGTCACATAAACGAGGAACCATGCTGCCTGGCTGCTGACTGTGGTCTGACTCAAGGCTGTACATAGCCAGCAGATGGGGGTTCATCCGCTTTAGGAGATTGGGAACGTACGTCTTTTGTATTGAATGCATTGGGAGCACTGGAATTAGATGCATAAAATTAGAACAGTGTCATTTTTAAGTTGAGAGACTACCCAGGTACAAAGTCATTTACCAAGACACTTGGCTTAACAGAACTTATAATATAAGATATATAACTGGGGCTTTCTTCCTGATGTTCATTTTATTTTACATAAAGCTGTTCCAACAGAGAGATTCTGGCTGAAATGTTTCTGAATTCCAGTTCAGCTCTTCAATTGTCCCATCCCCTGAAATGCTGTTGCCTCCTTAGGACTACTCCTGTGCTTTGTGCCTGTAACAGTTTGGTTGTTCACATCTTGTTTATTCACCCCAACTTTGTTACATCTTTTCTTTCTTTTTTGCCTTTCCTTCATCTTTCCAGGAGTGCTTTGATGCAGGTTTTTTAGACAGCTCAGGAGCATCAGCATGCTGAATTTTTCCAGGATCAGTTTTGCTGTTGCATGCCGGACATACAGCTTCCACACAGCTGCAGTATGCTTCTGAAGAGCTGCTGTTAAGACACTGCTGCTGAGTGCTCAGACTCTGTGAGCCTTTGGGCTGCTTCTCCCGCAGTCACTTACGCACGGAGGTCGTCCCTATTTGTTTCAATACAGCTTTCCTGTAATCAAACTTCAGGGACTTTAATAACAGACTGCCTGTCATGCAGTTGGGCCATGAAACTCTGATCATTACTTATCTGTGGAGATGTTTTGCCCTGGGCAACTGGTGTAGATAAATTCCTCTCTATCTTTTAGTTTACTAGATGATAGCAGTACACTCTGTTCTCTGTTATACTTCTCTGGGAAGCTTTGGCTGTGAAGATTATCTGTAGTGCTTCCTTAGTCTTGCATTGTACCAGTCTAGGGATCTAGAAGGGATCTGGAATTTGAGTTGAGCCAGACAAGGCTCCAGCTGGAACTGCGGCTTCACAATGTGCAAGGGTGAGATGACGTCAGTGCTGTCAGTGTACAAGGGCAAACAGGAACAGGGCTGAAATTAGTGTCCGTTGCCTCTTAGCATCTCTCTGGTGTTGGCATTTCTCACTGTCACAGAGGTGCTGTTTAGAAGCCCATTCAGGTTTCTACTAATTGACCATCCTGACAGCTACTTAAGGAGCCCGTTGTATACAGTGACTCTGCTAGACTGTATAATTACAGCTGGTTTTACCACAAATTGTCTGCCCATGTGTTCGGTGCAGGGGCTGGGTTAGCTGCCTTCAGCTTGGCAGAGTGGCTCAGGGAGCAAGGAGCTGAGCTACAAGGCCACATGAAGGTGCAAGTTTATAGGAGCCACATGCTGTGGAAGTGCTCCTTGGCTGCAGCCAATCAAATAACTCATCCCACTGCAGCTGGAATAGTTGGTGTTAACTTCCACGAGACTCTCTATGGAGCAATAGATGTTAGCTGGGGATGAGCATCCCCCAGGCGTTGGTCTTGCTGTCTTCTGGCTGTGCAGCATCACTGCACCAACCTGATCTTGAATGTGTAATCTAAAATTTGAGACAAAACAAAACTGCTTTTTTTTTACCGTTTGCTGATATTACAAATAAAGCTATAGTTGACAAAATAAAGAGGTAGAGGTTCTACCTAGCTGGGAAAAATTAAAAAGCTTTTTCTAATCATTCTGATTACAAGTAAGGTTTACTTGCTTGCTCACGCCATGTTCTTTTAGTTCTGTTATTAATAATGCATGGTGAATATTGATTAAAAGCTAAGCAGGAATTCAGACTTTTCTCAGAGACCATTGAAAATGAAATGTTGTTTCAAAGGAATATTTTCTTAATTTAAGAGGAAAAAAGAAACCTAACAATTCAAAGTTGGTGTGAGAAATCTTCGTAATTAGGAAATGATTCTTCCAGCTCACATATGACAGGGAATGGTAAATCTCATGCATATAAAAAGGAAGAAGAGCAAGGAGTGGAAAGCAAATGGGTAGCCCCTTGTTCCTTCACTGATGGGGAAAGCAGGTAATTAAGTGATATTTCTCATCTTCTGACACGTGTAAATGAGAGCCCGCTTATAACACAGCTGTAACATAAATGATGAAAATTGAAACAACAAGAAGAAATCAACCTGCCAAGCGTGGTCGGAGCGTGAAGGTGAATCTTGTGGCAGTGCTGTAAGTCAGATGCTCTGATAACGCAGCCTGAGCTGTCAGGCCATCAGAGCTGTCTTCAGAATCCATCCCACAAGCTGCTGGGTGGGGATGGCAAGAGGAGTGTATTAGTGAGTGCTCAAGCATTTGCTTTGCTTTCCTTAAGGAAAAGGAAAGCAAGCCAATGCACCATGCTAGGTACCGCTCTGCCTATCAGCAAAAAATACCTTCCCTTGGTGCTCAGTCCCCCCTGTACCTATCAGTGCTGGGCACTGCTGAGAGCTCTGCTCTGAGCCCAGCGTGTGCCTGGTGCCAGGGCAGAGCAGAGGGTTTGGGAGCTGTGCCCGGGCTGTGCTGCTCCGAGTGCCGGCTCTGCTGCGTTCTGTGGTGGGGGAATCGTCAGCCCCAGTGCTGGTGGGTTTTAATCAGGCCTTTCCTTTTCCTGTTTGCACTCTGCTCCATTTTCCTATTAAATGGTGATTGCACATTGTTGAAGAAGGCAGTCAAGTGTAAATTTCATTTTTTGCTTCAGCTAATGTTGCTGTTAGAGGTGGCTTTGCACATCTGTGAATATTCCCTGAAGGAGGAGGAGGAAAATCAATAGATGTTGCTGAAATGTTCAAATAATAATAATAAAAAAAAAAGTGGGGGGAGATTTTGTGGTAGAGGAAACTGCCTGCTCTGCTGTGGAAACTTTTCAGTTCCCTCTGCTCATACGTGCTTCTCATCGTTCTAGTTTTTCTTCAGAGTTTACTTGGAGCAGACAGAAGTGCTCTTCGTTTGCTTTTGTGAATTCAGAGATGGAAAGCAGTAAAGACACTTTCTGAATAAAGGAATACAAGTGGGGATGAAGCCTTCCTTTGTGTTTTATTTAGATTCTTATTTGAGTAAATGGGTGAGGGAGAGAGAGTGAACTTCAGGGTGAAGGCTTCTTGAGCTTCTCTCGTATGTCCTGCATATTCAGTGTGCTATGCTTTGCTGGGGATTCAACGTAAGGAAGGAAACGCGTGCTGCACGAGGTGCTAAGGTGCACTAGCGCACACTGCCAATGCACAGCCCCTCCCTACAGGGTGTTCCTAGGTCTCCCTCTCTGTAACTTTGCAGAAGGAGCCCTGTACCCCGTCCTTCAGCGTGCTCTTGCTTTGAGGCAGTGCTTCCTACGGAGCAGGGAGCTCAGGGTTGAGCTTCAGTCTCCTGCTCCGGTCACCTGAGGGCACGTCCCTCCAGCCCCAGGGATTCCCGTTATCCAGAGGGATTCCTGCAGCCTCCGACTGCAGCACTGCCTCTACCCAGTGCTCAAATTTCCGTAGCAATTGTTGCTTTTTTTTCTTTTTGTAAACGTGTATTTCTCTGGTGGCTAGAAGCCTTTTATTATTACTGTTTCATTTGTCCTGAAGCCTCTGACCATCTCATATTCCTGAGATTCTACTTCCCTTCTGTTTTTCTCATCCTTTTTCACACACATCTATTTCTGGTAGTCTCTTCTTTTTGTCTTTTGTCTTCTTGCTTTAAATACACGTCCTGTTCAGTTTTTGCTGCAACACCCCAACCTGCCTTTTAAGCTGTAAACAGAGTAAGGACAACAAGGCTGTATTTATTTTCCTTGTTCCTTCCATTGGTTTTATATTCATTTATTGTCCTGTCTTTTAAATGAAAGGTGTTCTGTGCAGCTGCTCTTTCCACTGTCTCATAAAACTTATCTGATACTTCGGGCTATAAAAAATCTAGTTGTAATCTGGTTTGGGATTTTCTTTTGAGACTTGTTATCTGTGTGCTACCAGTGAAAACAGTGTTGAAACAATTTAATTTGTAGGGAGTTTTTGTTCATTTCTATGCAGTAGTTCCTGCAGCTAGGCAGAGCATCTGCTCAGTGAAGAGCTCTGTCCCTCATCATGTGGACGTGTGTCTTTATTGCCTCAGTTTCCTTGCGTGCTTCCTTGTTAATGTCCTTTAGTGTTCAGGATAACTCTCCAGTCTCTAATGTTATGTGTCTGCCTTACAGGAGCTAGAGGGAAACAAATGAAGTTGGCAAGCTTAAACAAGCGCAGTGACAATGAGTGGTGATTAAGCTTTGGGTTAACATGGTGTAGGATGTTGTAGAAGTTCAAGAAGAATGAAACCATTAGAGGAAGAAAAATATGCTCAGGGCTGTTATTGCAAAGGTACCACATCTGATTCAGCAAGTGGCTGAGCTGTACGTTGCTGGAGACTGGGAGAATGTTGTGCAAAAGTTTTGCCGTGCCTCTGCTCTGCTCTTGTTCTTTTCCCAAAGCATCACCTGCCTGGGGTGCCAGTGAGAAGGCACAGTGCTGGCCTGGGTTAGGTTTGGTCTGGGCGGTGTTGGTGCTGCGAGTGGTGTCTGGAGGGAACGGTCTTTAAAAAAGGAGTGTGCATGGATTCATCACAAAGTGTGGCACTGTATAAATGTTAATAACGTGGGTGGGTGTTCAGGGAATCTGTCTTCTGCATGACAAGACAGTTAAGCAAGTTTCTGTACACCTCGAACATTCAGATAAATTACGAATTATCAATGGAGCAAATTCACCCTGCATCAGAACCTCCTGGGTTTCAATCTTTGTCACCTCGCCATTCACCACACGAATGTGAGTTCAATTTACTAACTCCTTAAACATGTCATTCTTCACGAAGAAGCCTTAGCATTCAAAGCGTTTGTGCATGTTAAAATTTCATGGAACATCTTCGATTAAAATGAAGCTTTTGGAGCTGACACTGTTTATATGCAAAAAATGGTTATCATCATAAAAATCCCAGGAGGGGAGCAGAAAAATGCAATAAAATTTCACACTGCTTAATGTTTGTCACCCTCGGGTATCTAGTAGATTTCCACTAACCAAATGCGAATGTGAATTCCATTTGCTTTAGCAGCCGAATCGGTTTTGTCAGCCAGCTTGCTTCTGCTACTGCCCATGGAGAGTCTGTTCTCAGGATCTTCCTTTGAAATGCCTTCGTATTTGTTCAGATTTCTCTCTTACCTGAGCTGCTTTTCTTTAAAGTGGTTTACTTCCAGCAACATGACGGACCATCTGCTGGTTCATTTGATCAGCCCTTGGCTGCCTTTCCTCCTTGTCTCTGGACTGAAGGTGCTTTGTGGAAGGTCTGAAGGAAGCACGAGAGTAGCTCCTTGCTTTGTGTTTCCTCCTCATCCTCACTGCATTGCTAAAGCAGCCCCATGTGTTGGGGAATTGAATACTCCAATACATGGCTCAGGCTTGTAAGCTAAATGTCTTTCATCTGATAAAATGTGCTACGTGTCACTGCCAGCCATCCTTGACCATTGCTTGTTGAAGGTGCCAAGGTATTTACTTTTGGATTTGTGGTTCAGAATCCGCCCCGCTCCTTTGTGTCCTGAAGTCCCGGAGCAGATTTCCTGCTGGAAAGAAACGTGCCAGGCATGCTGGCACACCAGGACAGGCAGAACAGAAAAGTGCTCCTCCCAGAGGTCTGGCTCTGCCCAGCACCTCCTGCTTTCCTCCTCCATTTCCCATTTGGAAATGGTTGGCACTGTGATGCCTCAAGCATGGCTCCCTCTGAGGCAGCAGGGAATTGCTGATTTCCCCATCTATAACATGGGAGCAGAACTAACTGGTTTCATCTCCTCTCATTTTCTTTGTTGTTATCTGAAATTGAAGTGATTTTTCCCTCTGAGGTGGCTGTCTGCATCTCAGACCTCTCTGTTTTTCATTGTACTCCTGCACTGGAGCTACTGACACTAAGAGGAGACTTTGCTCTGTTTCTTCTAACAGTTCTTTTATGACAATTTCTGAGCTTTTGGGCGATGTATGAGTTTTTTTCCCCTCTTTTACAGAGAGGAGATATTATTTGAGCCCTGAATGTTCTGTTGAGAGCATTTGTTCTTTGCATCTTCTGCATGTCCACAGATAACCACAGAGATCCTAGTGCTAGGATTTTTTGCATGTTTATCATATAAACCTCTTAGATAAGCATTGTGACATTCTTGTTATATATGGCATCATACAGATAAGTAACAGAGGTGCAGGGGAGCTTAAATGATTGCCTGAGGTTAAGCTGAAAGCCTGAGACTCAGTGAGGCTTTGAACTTGGATCTGCTGAATGCCAGACAAGAGCCCTACCCTGTTCATTTTCCTTCTTGCACGTGTTGTTACTGCAGTTAATTTGTAATTGTAGCTACAAATGCAAAATTTTCCAGGGACCAAACACAAAAGTTGTTTCATCAATTTTAGATGGAATTTAATTTTAAGCACTAGACAAAGTATTATGGAAAGTAGAAAATAAATTGCTATTAAGTCTGTCTTCAGGCTAAAGATGTTCCTGTTTGTAACGATGTACATGCAGTCACCTGGGAGATTTTTATATACCGTTTTGATTTGTTAAGACTGTCTTATGTAGTGTAAAAACTGTAGAGGTAAAGTAACTTGGTCCATCATTCCTGTTCTCTCAGTATCATAACCTGTCTGTCAGCTGCTTTGCGTTGGAGGAAATTGTGGTGGAATTACACACCTTATTACTGATGTTTAGGTAGAGTATGAAATTCTTCAGTCTCTGTTCTGTCTGTGGAGCTTCAGAGCTGGCATGGAGTGAGGTTTGCACCTGGGTCCTGCTGAAAGCGACTGCTGCTGGTCGGTCACTGGAATGGCTCTGTTAGGATCTGAATTCCCTTGCACCTTAGCTTCTGTGCGTGGAAATGATGTGCTGTTGCTCAAAGATGAAAGGGGAAGAAAGTAGTATTGTAGTGTTTCTGCAATAATAGATTCTCCTTGAAAATGAGATGAGAAATGTATGAGTATGAAGAGCTTTTAGGATTTCAGAATGGCTTTTTGTCTCATTTTATGAGTCTGCATTGCCTGCTGGTTTTGACCATGAGAAATGTAAACAGAGAATTCTTGAATCTGTATGTTGTAAAGCTTTATTTCAAACTTGGTTCTGAGTTTATTTGGAAAGTAGAATTTTCTTTTCTTTCTTAGAGTGCTAGATGTTGTTCTTTGGCTGTGTCTCACAGATTAAATATGGCATGGCAAGGATCTAAAAACATGTTTTGAGATTTTTTTTTTAAACTTTCGTTTCAATCTCTTCAAGGAAAAAAAGAGGCAAACTGTACCAAGCTGGGTGAGCTGTGACCCTAGTACAGGACTAATTTGGGTCATACATCTTGGTCTTATCCTGGCGCTTGCAGACCTCGGCAGAACAACTGTGTGATGACTTCCTTGGCTGCCTGATAGCTGATACCACGGTGCTCATGCAACAGCGACGCTTCACACAGCATTTGTTTTTTTCCCTCAGAAATTCTCTCTTCAGTGTCCTGTATTGGTGGAGAAACACAGGGGATTAGCACTGTTCCTGCCAGGTCTGGGAAAGCCCTTAGTCATGAACTGCAAGGCTTTGAGACAGTTCAGTAAGAAATGCGCTTCACATCATCTGATCCCACATCTGCCAGCTTATCTGTTTGGGAAAGGTATTGCCCATTTTCAGAGAGAAGTTACCTTGTGTGAAGGGCTTAAAGGCTGCCAGAGACTCTGAATGTGACAGTAGCAGCCTCACTGTTAGCCAGACAAGAAAAAATATGGAGCCTATAGACATGAAAGAAACTATGTTGCTCTTTTTAATGGAAATTTTCCGCATCTGAATAATGTTGCACTGGTCAGGTTAAAAGGGTCAGCAATTCTGTTAATTGTTGTGATTCAGAGTTGGTTCTGAACGAGTCTTCCCTGCTCAGCACACCTCATTGCACTTCTTTGCTTCTCAGGCTTAATGCATCTTGAATGGAAGCAAAGCGAAAATGGTTGCTGCTGGGATGGTTGCACATGTCCGAATGAGCGCTGGCAGCAGGAAGGTGGTGTTTAATTAAGTGCTGCTGTGGGCTTACAGGAAAGGCTGCCCAGAGAAGCTGTGGCTGCCCCATCCCTGGCTGTGTTCAAGGCCAGGCTGGATGGGCTCCTGGGCAGTTGGATCTAGTGAGCTAGTGGCTGGCAGCCCTGTCCACGGCAGGGGGGTTGGAACTAGATGATCTCTGAGCTCCCTTCCAACCCAAGCCATTCTAAGATTCTGTGAAAGACAAGATTTAAAACATCAATTTCCTCTTTCCTAAGCCGTTATCCGTAAACATCACACTTTGAGGAACACGTGTGTGTGACTATGTGCATATGTGCGCTTCAGCCCAGAGAACACGGAGAGTGATGGCGGCTGACACACAGAGCGCTGAGCCCCGTGCTCAGCCAGCAGCCCTGCATTCATGGGCAGACTTTCTGTTTGGCAGGTGAGGTTTTGTCAGCGTGAAATAGCTAACAGCCTTCCTGTTTTGGAATGGGCTAGAAGACCACCAAAAATATGGAGGTGCCACATATGAAAGCCAGGCACAGATTACATGTTCAACAGGTGACCTAAGCATGAGCTCTGAATTTAGTGGATTTAAAATACTTAAAAAAAAAATAAAAAAATAAAATAATCAGCATGACTGAGTGAGCAATATCAGTGCCTCCTTCATAGCAATGTGGCCTGAAACTGCGTCTAAGTTGCTCAGAGGAGAGGCAGCCCCCAGCACGTCTGCTGTGCACAACCCAGAAAAACAGTAGAAGCGTGCTTGAGATACGGCCTTTGCTTGAAAATCAGAATGGGAGCTAAGGTGCTCCGCTGTTCTCTAGAGGCAGACTGAGTTTTATATTAGCACAGTCACAGCTTATGGGACCCAGAGGAGAGCAAACAGGAGACTCAGAAGCTACCTTTACAAATAAATCAGGTGTTTCTAAAGGCGAGACAGTCACAGCTATTATAGCCCTGTACTTACTTGTAGTCTGCTTTTCCTTGCTTTTATATTTAGATCTGCTGCTATGCTATTAAATGTAATCATTAGCTGTTTTACCTTACTTTTTGGAGGCATTGGATTTTCTGATTGATTTCTAGAAATGCAGAGCTACCAGCAGAGCCCTGTGGTTGATTACATTCCAATATTTCAGAATCTTTTTTGTTTAGTCGATGTGCACTAAATCTAGTATAAGACCACACTGATTTCTTCTAATGAAACTGTCGGGCCTGCAAGTCTGGCACTTCCAATCCTCTCAGAAATCCCGTTTTCACCTGCTGAGGTCAGAGCTGTGCCTCACGCAGCTTCCTTAACGTGTGCGGAGTAGGATTCCTGGGTCAGCTCACTTAGGAGGATGGTGAGAATTAGCATCACCAGCTGCTGTCACATCGATCTGGGTTCTTGGGGTGCAGCACGGAGCCGCAGGAAGGCGAGCGCAGCCCGTGGGGCAGCCGTGTGGATCGATTTATTCCTCTTGTCCGGGCTCTCTTCTGGCTGAAAGATCGGTCTTGGGATGTCAGCGAAAATAGACACTGTTAAATCGCTTTATATAAATAGATGCTGTTTAACATGATTGCTGGCAACATCTTTGGAGTGGAATTACAAAAAGTGAAATAAATCTTGGAAATATTTTCATCCTCTACGTTGTTTTCTGTTTAATAAGTTGTTATAAGACCTCGCAGGGAGCTTAAATATGTTTGTCCAAAGCAAATTGCCAGTGCTTTTCGTAAGGAATAAAAAGCATTTTCAAAACACAACAGCCACAAGAAAACAGAGCTTGAGAATGTGCCAAGCTAGACCGTAAAAGCTGTGAAATAAATCTCTGTCCCATATTTAAAATAATGCTGAAAGCTTGTTTTAATTTAATCTTCAGTTTTGGTAAAACTGAAGTAATTTCTCCTGTGTGCCTTCAGTTAAAGCAGTTGTGCTGTGTTACGGCTTTGGAGGACGTAAGTGCAGAGAGCTAAGGTGAGCAGGCAGTACTTGGGTGTGCTGAACTGGGCCTGGAGAGGTGCCTGATAACCAAAGGAAAGTTATTTAAATGTTGTGGTGTGCAAATGTTTCATGGAATGGTGGTATTTCACATGGTGCTCTTTCCTTCAGCCTATCTGAAAGCAAGGTGTTGCTTCATGCCTTCAGTCTTGGTTGCAGTTCCTGATGTGACAGCTTCACTGGAATGCAGGTGTCATGTGGTGAGCTTGGGAAGGATCAGGGTTTTCGTTTCAGATATGGTCGTTGACTTCAGCAGAACACTTAACACAGCATTAGTGAAACAGCAGGCAAAGTTTCTTTGTTCTGTTGATGATGGCTGCAGAAAATAAAATGCAAGTTTCCCATCTGATTTAATTATATAAACTGGTCCGGGTAAGCTTTGTAAAATTCACTGTGCTGTCAGTAACAGCAGTGGTTTGAAGGCACAGTGCAGTGGAGGTTTGTACCTGTGTTCTCTTTAACTTCAATGCAGTGAAATTTATCCTGTGTACAGCACCACAGGTGGACAAAGTGAACTATTTCACAAACCCAGCTAAGAAAATGGATCTCTTGAAACTGATGTTTTGTTCTGTAAACGCTGCTGGTAGAATACAAACATGAAATTTGTATTTTTTGTTCCAGAAAGGAACATTTAATAACATACAGTCAATAGAAATACTTCCATACCTTTTTTAAAACCGTGAAAATGGTTGTTTCATTAGGCTCCCCTATCTCAGTAGATACACAAATACTGGAACACCAAGATCCTGAAAGGGAGAGTAGGAACAGACCTGGAATTAAAGGTGATCATTGGTTGGACATAAAGTATCAGAAAAGCACTGGGATAAGTAAGTTAGGCTTCTGAATTGACTTAGTGTAGTAAGAATACTCCTGTATGAAGTTTGTAGCAGGCAAATACAGAATTAGGTATTCTTCAGCCATTCTCAGGTTGTTAAGTGCAATCAGTAACTAATAGCTGCAGCTATGAAATCAATAACTTAAGTGAATTCATGAATTCAGTTGAAATAGATTGACTGTTCCTTAGGTTGATTTGAGTGATTCCAAGTAGACTTTTCGATTTACATTCAGGTATTTTAAATGCCGTGATTAGCTACAGATCAGAAAATACTTATTAGTTTAGACGTGTGCCATTGTAGTGTGATGCTCTGCAGTACACTAAACCACCTTTTTGGAAACTTTTATAGATTTTTTTTTTTCCACTGTTTACTATTTTTGTTCAGTTTGAAAATAACTTTGAACAGCCGTAACATCAAAGAAAAGCCTTTCCTAGGTTAGTTGTCTGTCAGCACAAACGGCACACCCTCACAGCACAACCTGCTTAACATCCTGATGATCTCAGCCTGACTTCAGGGCTCTCTCCTGTTTTGGTGTTGTTTTCCTGTTTGGTTTGTTGTGCTGTGTGATATTTTTGGTTTTGTTTTACATTTTCACAAGAATGATGGCCATACGAAGCTGCTCTCCAAGTTATCTGTTACGCGTAACTTCCCCTTTCTGCAGCACGCACGAAGGCAGTGAGGTGAGGGGCTCCCTGGCTGCTCTAGCTGGCAGCTGCATACAGCGGGCTACCTGCAAATGCTGCTGGGTGTGGAGCATCCCTGCCAGCTGTACGTCTGGTGTCTCAGCAATTCTCAAAGCGTCACTTGGTCAGTGTCCAAGTAACTGCAGTGGTATTGACGGGTGACAGTGGTGTTTGTGGAATTGGATCTTTTCTGTATTCTTACAAGATTCTTTTGGAGTTGCAAAGGTAGATTTGCAATAAAATGACCAGAATTCTGCTCAATTCCTTTGACTACTTTTTACAAAAAGGCAGGTTTTTCTCTCCAGCACTCTGTTGAGGAGTTGGCTGTCTGAGGTGTTTCTGTGAAATTGACAAAACCAGATTTCTTTTTGCGTTGCTTCCTGTTAACGTGTCCACCTGGCTTTGGGGTCTGTGGCAGTTCTGGGGCCTGCTGACTTTGGGATTGGTGCAGCTGCTGCTACTGAAGGACACATCAAAAGAAGCCTTGACAGAAGTCGTCCCCTTTCTAACCATCCTGCTTTGTCTAATTTGGTGAGTGAGGTTGAGTTTGTTATTCTTGGCTTCAGATTCAGCGCACTGATAGAGCCGGGCTCCCCATTTTCAGTGCTATGCTGCTAGGAACCAGCAAAGACAAAACACAGGCAACATGGAGGTGGTGTATTGTGCCTTGCTGAGGATTGTTGACATTTCTTTATCCTTCAGTATGTTTTTTTTTTCTGTATTGTGTGAAATCTGGGGGCAAATTCTGCCCTTTATTCTGAGTCACTGGGTACATTTCTGCTAAGACACCTGGAGTAGCCCAAGTGGACGTGATGTGTAAATCCTCCTGCTTCTGACTATAGTAAATGTCAGAGCACACTGCCAAAAGTGGGTTCTTGATTACTGCTTTCTTCTTTTTCTCTTTCTATGTTCTTTCCAAAAATTAAAAGGGTAGAATAACTCTCCATGTTTTAATATGATCACACCTGAAAATGAGATGTGGGCACATACATGTAGGATGTATTTGAACAATGAGGGACTGGACTCACGAGTCCCAAGTTTTACAGACCAGCACCTTCTGCCCCCTTTATTCTCTTTCCAAAAATCCAATAAGATCTTGAATTGAGAATTTTCTTCTTTTACATCTAGTTCTTCATCTTACTTAGTTCATTCAAAGATGTTCTGCTGATCTGCACTCACGTAACCGTTGGCTTCCATAGGAGTGGTTAGGCTGCGCTACGCGCAGAGACCAGAGGCCTTGAAGCAATTGCATGAAGACGACTTACTGCAAGAAAAATGCCCTGGGATGTGAGTTTCCCTGAGACCTCTGATGATTATATGCATAGGAAAAGCCCCGTCAGAGACATCTTAGAATCTTAAAGAAATGAAAGAAAATCCTGTTATCTGCTGCTTCTGTAACACTGCATATGATAAAACAGTACAGCACTTTAAAAATGTGCATTGATAAATACTGTGTATGTGTATTTCATGGGCAGGAAATTTCTGAGTCTCCCCCAGCAGTGAGTTGCCAAGCCCTCATTTGAGTTTCCACTCAGTTTGCCACTGAAAGCTGTGGCTGTCTGTCATGCCTCCAGTTTCACTGCAGGGCGAAGTATTGCTCCCCGTCTCTTCTCCTCCTCCTAATTTTTCTTGAGGTGTATTGCCTGATACCCAACCTTAGGAATAATGAGAGAAGTGATTCATTATTAATAAGTTAACCTAGACTATATAGAGCTTGACTTCTTCCGTCTGCCTCGGTGAGTTTGATGTATACTTTCTTTCCAGAGAAAAAAGGAAAAGTAAATTCTGCACAGAATGGCCCTGGGCTTCTCTTTGTAAAATGTATGCTTCTGCTTAAGTGGGCTGATGGCAGATTGGAAGCATTTCAGTGCTGCTGGTGGCAAAGTGATGCTTCATACTTCGTTAGAGATCCCTGAACTCTGTGAGTCCTCTGCTTCCAGGAGTCAAAGTGGTTTGGTAGATGAAGATCAAGAGTAGGGGGTGGGGGGACATGGGGAGGGAGGAAAAAGGGGAAAAAAAACCAAAGTGTCATTATTAGCACTGAGGAAAAGTACCCTTGTATGTCTCTGCATTCCCATACCCACTGGTGTCCTACATATTTGCTTTGTGCATTTAGTTTCTCAAAACTCCTAGGTTATCCTGTTGCCACAAAATCCTCCAGTGGTCTTTCTTTGGACAACTGGTGGCACGTATTGCGTGGTGGACCTCAGACAAGACTATTCTGCCCAGTACGCTTCTGGCTACTAGTGTAGGAGAAAATATTAGTAGGTATTGTTGCGTTTTTTAACTGCAGTTCATCCGAGCCCGTTAATGAGCAATGTAGTGATTAGTTTCTTTTTCAGCAGCTTCAGCAGAGATTGATCTAGGCAGAGCCACACAACACAGCAAGATGTCCCCAGCTGGGAGTCCATGTGTCTTGCTGTGTCCAACTGGAAGCAGGCCTGTGTGGCTGCTTTGTAGTCACATCTGGGATGTGATTCAGGCAGAAGTTAGGGGCCGTGCTTCATTTTGGTGTGACTGGAAGCACGTCATTGCTGCTGATGGTGAAGTGACACTGCATAAGTCACTGGAGATTCCTGAACTAAGTGAGGTTTCTTGAGGTTATGAATGCTGGCGTAGCACCTGTCCTGCATATGGGTAAGGTCAGGGATCTATAGATGTAACGTGGTCAGACTTCCCCTCTTGATGTGGGGAAGTTGGGTCACTGGGTGCCAGGTTCTCCAGTCCTGTGCATCCTGGCACTGATGAAACTTGGTGTTCTCTCGCTGCGGTGAGAAAGGGCTGTTTATGGAGGAGATTTGCTCAGTACCTTGCTGTGCTGTGTAAGCAAAGAATCCTTCTATCAATTCATACAGGAACTAACCCTGCCTTTTTAAAGGTCATTTCTGTCTCAGTCAGCTTTTAAAGTTCAAGAGGAAATAAACTGCTTAGAGTTGGCATTTTTCAAGTCAAGTGTCAACTTTCCAAGCCCCCAAGCCAGGGGATGTGGAGGAAGCAGAGATTAATAAGTGAGCTGCTTGCTTGTTACAGTATTGTGTAGAAATGTTCTCTTTTTTCTTTCTTCTTTATGGGGCTTTGGAATGAAATGGAACATTGTTGAAATATCTTACTTTCTCCTTTTCACTTTGCAATGCAAAAGTACCCAAAGCTCTTTAGAAATGCTTCTTTTCTTTTCCACTGACAGCAAGCGCAGAGTTTGTCAGCTCCGGTGAAGTAGGACACAAGGAACATTTTATGACAATGCCAATACCTAAAAGCTCCTTTAACCACAGAATCTTATTATCTGGTGAGAATAAAACGCGCTTTTGGAAAGTAGCTAAAGTCTCCAGGCAGGTGCTTGCCCTTAACTGCATTGACTCCTCTTCCCATGCAGGAGGTGGTGGATCGATGAGGACATAAACAGGAGGAATAGGCTTCATTAACCAGGTACAGTGAGGCAGCAGGGGAGATGGCCAGGGAAGACAGGTGGCAGTCGAAGGGCATGCTGAGCATGGGTGATCCACTAGTGCCTGCATTGGATGTGGGGACATGGGCTGCGGAGGCCCCGGCGCTGCTCATGGGGGTGTGGGGCAGCTCCAGAGAGCTGTGCACCCTGCTCCCTGCACTGGGGTCCTGGTTCTGGTTGTGGCAGCTGTTCCTTGTGTGTGTTTTACTGGGCCGTGTATGTGCCCAGTCCATGATGTGCATGAGCCTAAAAATGTCTTCTTTCCTTCCTGATGGTGTTTGCAAAAGTAAGCACAGCAGCAACATTATGTTTTTGCTTTGCTTTCAAAAACAAACAAGCAAAAAACAGATAAAAACAAACAAACAAACAACACAGTAAATACTGTTTCTTAAAGTGCTAGTGCAGTCAGCCTTGCCAAGTGTATCTTTGTTTCTCGGTTGTATGTTCTCAGCCGTCTTGGTTTGGGTGGTACAGCTGTGAATTAAGGTTGGAATGCTCTGCCTGCCCATCGCATTGTGGATGGTGTGTGAAGGAGTTTGTGTTTGGTTTCTCTAGGTCTATGGAAATTTTTTTTTCCTCGCTAGTCCTTATTGTCACCTGCAATCTGTTGAGAAAATGAGTGTTGTGTCTGTTAGCCAGAGAGAAGACCCTAAGCAGGTCTCTTCCCTCTGTGGGGCACGAGCCTGTCCCTGTCCCCTGCGGGGCTGTGCCTTTGGAATCGTGCAGTCACAGCCTGGTGGGAGCTGATGGCTGCTGTGAAGGGAGTAGAGCAGCTCTCTACAGAAGTGCCCTTGTCGTTCCAGTGGCTGACAAAACCTGAATGCAAATACATTCAAACACAATAGACAGATACAGCCTTAATTCTTCATTATGAGGAGATTTTGGCAATTCCTGAATATCCTTTTGAATGGAAAGCTTGTGGCAGCATAGACTGGTGGACTGCTTGCTGCCATAGCCAAGAGCTGGCAAACTGTGTCTGTGAGAAAAGACTTTTTTTTTTTTTTTCCAGCTACTAATTTATAGTTTGGAAATTGAATATGACTCATGTATGAGAGAGATGAGATGACTGCATACTCACCCAAGAAAATTCAATAAAAAAAGTGCACTAGAGTAAAATTTGAGCTAGATGAGATCTGCTGGTGTGCATTCAGAGTGCGCAAACCCTCCCCTGCCTCTCTTCCCCCGATTTGCAATCAGAACCAAGATCAACCTGAACCAATGCCAAGAGCTTTGGAAAAGTCAAATAAAAGAGCAAATGAAGAGTGATACTTCTCATATTTTTCCTCAGTTCAAAACTTAAGGATTTCTTGAGGCAAAGGTGATATCTTTTTGTAGCTAATAGCCTGTGATGAATTTCTGTCCATTAATTTGTTTAGCTCTTCTATTGAAAGAGGCAGTGAACAATAGCTCCTTGTTCACCTCCTGCCACTCATGATTTTGCAGACTTATGATTGTTTTCATTCTTTGCAGACAGCTGTAGCAGAACATAGTGCAGCTAAATATCTGTTTTTTTGCATCAAGTCAGTTTTTCCTAGTTGTGGGGTACCGTACAGAGAATATCTGACAGGGACATCAGAGCTTGGCAGTAAAGATTTATCAGGGCTGGTCATTATTCCTCATCAAATGGAGAGGGCAGAAGTGATGTCAGTATGGTGAAGTGGGCATGAAAAGGCCAGAATGGGAACCAGCATGGTGACAGTGTTAGAAACGTGTGCTCGAGTTACTGTGGCTGGGAGCTTGGGAAGGAAGCAGGTAGAGCAAAACCCATCCCCGTGAGACTGAGGGTTCTGGAGGATGCCACCACTTCGGTGACATTGCTTTGTATCACAGCAAGCAATGTTTGCAAACAGCAGCAGTGTCCCACAAGGTGGGTCTGTATTTGTGTGAGGATTTTGCTACAGAGAGACTCCCATGAAGAGGAGGAAAAGGGTGTGCTACCTCCACATCCCAGGAGACAGAGAAATGAAGAGCGTTGAGGCTACCACGGTGCCCCCACGTCTTCTGAGCAGTTCTAGAGGGAACCAAGGCAGCCTAGCATCAAAGCAGTGGCTGCTGTGTGACTCCAACGGTGATGGAAAGGAGGAGGTGAGTTCTGTGGCCTCCGAGCCCAGACCCGGTGCTCCAGATGTAGGTGCAATGGTGTGAGCTGTGGCAAACCCTGCAGCTGACACACTGTTGTGCACCAGCTGGTCCGAGCCACGTTACACTGAACAGAGCGAGCCTCTGGTGGATTTGTTCGCATCTGAATACTTACAGATCTGCTTGCTATTTTAACAGCTGGGATTTGAGAAGGGCAATGCACTGAAGGCACGTATGCCAAGCAGAGGTGACAGCAGACATGTGTCTTAGGCATGCTGAAACTGTGAGATGCAGCTGTGGGTGCCCCAGGTGAGGTTGTGCATTGTCTCGCGGGTCAGTCTAGTCACAAAAGTGATGATCCTGTGTGCTTTAATTGTTTTATGAGTGGTACGAGACCAAAGTGACTTGGTCTTTTATTTCCCTGTCACAGCTTCACCCCCAAAATAACAAAGCTGACCTTTATGCTCATCTAGTGATTTTGAAACATGAAACTGCTACATGAAGACTGTTTACTTGTCCACCTGACTGGTCTCTGTATAAAGTATTCATTGCAGGGGGATTGCACAGCATGTAGCATTGGTTTATTAAACATTTAAAAATATCGATGCAGGAAAATTGATGTTACAGAGCTCTAAATGTAGTCGTTTTGACAGTTCTTCCCACAGTGACAGCTTTATTCCTGTTGCCTTGTATTGGTTTAAAGGTTCTTGGAGCTAATTTGGGGGAAGGAAATTAGAGGGAAGTATGTCTCTGTGCCCAGCAGATAAGATGTAACAGTGTCAACAGTCTGGTGGAAGATTCAGATAATGTTTTGCATTTCTGGGTGGTAATAGGGAAAACAAACATCCATGGAATGATTTAGGATTAAAGTGAGCAGGACTTCATGAGTAAGTGGAAAATAGCTGCCTGGAAGGCAACATCAGGGTTGCAAGGTGAAGCTGTCAGAAGGTCAACAGTAGTTGCCTGGCACATCCTCAGCCTGGCTTCCTGTGACTGTCCTGTGCAGGATTCCTGTTTCACTTGGCAGAGGCGGTGGATTGTGTTGCCTGAATGAGCAGATTTGTGAATGTCTACAGAAAAAGCTGTTTTTTTTTTTTTT
Source organism: Alectura lathami (assembly GCA_013399715.1). Taxonomy (NCBI): domain Eukaryota; kingdom Metazoa; phylum Chordata; class Aves; order Galliformes; family Megapodiidae; genus Alectura; species Alectura lathami. The sequence goes on along the minus strand of VXAV01009975.1, from coordinate 56,584 downwards.
TTTTTTTTTTCCCCCCCCAGTTATGCCTTATGCTCACCGTTATACCTGAAATAAATCAAGGAGAAAGTGTAGCCTTATTCTGGGGACGCCATTCTGGAATATTTAGAACATGTCCTTTAAAAGCAGTTAACATATGATATCTTGCAAAGTGCTCTGAGAAGCTGTTGGTTTCAGCAGTGTTGTCAGAGCCCAGCATTAGGAGAGACCATATGACCAAGCACCAAGGACTGCCTCTGAAAAGTTCATGGCACCAGGTAGGAGCTCTGGCATAGGTGAGGACTGGAACCATTTTTTTGGGAAGACCTTCAGTTACCTTAATGTGGGACCATTCTCTTCAAGCTGTGCTCTTCAATTTCTGTGCTTCATTAATCTTCCAAATTCTATGGCAAATGAGGCAGAAATCCTGCAGAAAATGGATGCAGTTTGCAGTGGATCCTGGTTTGTTGTGAGTGTGGTGGAAAAGATCATGCATTACCATGTCATGCTGTTTCTGCCCAAGGGGACATGGTGGCACCTGTTCTGAGCGTGATTACAGGTCAGGTTATTTGGGCATGGGATTTTTAAGACCTTTGCAGTCTTAATATGGTTCCAGCACAGTTTTTCTATTTAGTGATTAGCAGGTCTTTTCCACTGCTAACTTCATACAGCTTGTATCATGCTGGACCGCTTCGAGGCAAGTTGAGTCAGAGCGGGTGGGAGGCGGGTAGGAGATGGCATTAGGTGGGTGCGTGTGGGGAAGAAAGGCCAAGAGCAGTGGTGTGCTGGAGTGGTTGTTACAGGTAGCTGAGTGGTTCCTCAGCCATTCCTTTCCTTTTATCTGCACTGATATCCCAGGGGGAAGTGCTCAGGGTGATACTTAATTCTCTGGGTTTATTTGTTGTCAACAAGTATCCAATACGATTTCTCTGGTGAGTCCCCAGTGGAAACGCAGGCAGGTTTTCATCACAGAGCCCGGACACCTTTTCACTGACAAAAGCCTGATGCTGGAAGGCTGAGCTGTAGCTTTGAATTATAACAAGGCTTAAGGTGGGGTCCAGCACTGAGTTGCTCTGCAAGAAATATTATAGACAATTTTGCTTCTGTAAGTTCATTTGGGTATTCTAAAATCTGTGTGTATTAAAAAGTGTTTGAACAGTAATACAGTCTGCTCATTTCGCTGTGGAGTACAGCAATACACATTGGAAATGAGCTCTCATTGGAAAAGGTCATTGGAAACATCTGTAGAACCTTCCGAAAGCTGTAATGAGTCACGAGTCTGTGAGGTCTCACTTGTTATATCGCAGTAGAGAGTTCAATGTTTTATTTTTCTCATCTAAACACTTCGATCCTCTTTATTTTATTAAGATAAGCTGTTATCTAACTGTCAAGAGCCTAGAATTTCAGAGTATTTGTTTGCTGACAAGTTGGTTCAGCACAACCCTTCTCCTACTCACTTCACTCCCTACTTCAAACAAATTTCCCGTTTTTCACTCTTCTGTATGAATCCTTTTCCTTTATCCCTCACAGCTCCTCAGCTCTCACGCTGCCTATTCCCCGATGACTTTTCCGCTCTCATGATAAGTGTTGGTTTGGATGTATAGCAGACGTCTGAAATATTCTTAGTCACTTTGGCTGTTTATATCCCCAGTTGTCTGTGCCGTGGTGCGGTGCTTCACACCAGGGCTGCAGAATCCAGCCCGTGACTTGGCAGCCTGCTGGGAGGGAGAATCCTCACTAAATTAGAGCATTTATGGGGGAATTTTTACAATGCCTGTAATACTGAACTGGATTTAGAAGATAACTGTGCAATGCACTCATCTCCGCTTTTGACAGTGCAACAGATCAGAATCCTTCAGACACTTATATTTGGGGATGAGCAGGGTTGGTGGGGAAGCACAGATACCAAAGCATCCTCTGAATGGCGAGGGAGAAGTGGAAAAAGACTAGTATAAAAAGTGTGAGAAGTTTTGACTTTCTTCATCATATTTAGGCATGGATGTGAGCTCATCCAGTCCACAAGTGTGTGATTATAGATTGGTAACTGATGGGGCCAACTGCATTATTCATTATGGTTCAGATTGAAATGAAATCATGGAGGGCAATTTTCTGTCTCACACTTCAAGGTCAGATGAGAGTATTTATTATTCCCTCTCTGTTTATCTGTGAATGCAAATTGAATTTGGTGATTCAAATTGATGAAATGTTAGAAATATAAAACTCATCAGAGCTGACACGAAGAGAAATTACGGGGTAGAGCCGGCCAGTGACTTCACCATTCCATGAACAGGCCTCTCCTTTGATTAGTAATTATTTCAATCTTTGGATTTTCTCATTCCCAGTTTTGTTTCAGTTGTTGTGAGTTTTGTTTTCAAAGAAAAAAAGAGTAATAACACTTTGAAGCACTTAGAATCTGAATTAGATGATGTAAATAAAGCCAGCTGCAGAGGATGCTTGGATCCTGGCTGGAGAAAAGGTTTCCTTTCAAAATTGTTCCTTGATTTTTTTTTCTTTTTTTTTTCTCTCCCCCCTGACATTTCCCTTTCTCCAGTATTCTGCTCCCTTGCATTCCTCGCGTTCCAGAGACTGCTCTGAGTTTTCACAGCTGGAGTGGGGTCTGGTGGGGAAGGGAATGGGCATTGCCTTTGTTTCGTGCTAAGGCTCCGTGCATCTCCTCGCTGGTGTATCACCCACAGCCTGACCTTCAGCACCAGAGCTGTCGTAAGAGCAAAAGGCAGAACCTGCAGGGGGACCAAATCAGCACAGCTCTGCTGTGGAAATGGTCAGAACGGAGCTGTTCTGTCCACAGCTCACTGTAACGCATTTCAGGCGTTTAGTGAGCATCTTGGCCCAGGCTGATGCTTCAGCCTGTTGTCGTAAGGCCTTGCTGCAGCACGTTTCCAGTTCTCTGCAGTGCTGGAAAGGATCTTTTAAAACTTTTAAAGGTGGGGATTATTCTTATCTCAGAGTGGGAGAGGAAAATCCTTGTCAGAGAATGTTCTTTAAAAACAGGCAGTCCCCTGTAACTGCCAAATGCCATGTACAGAATCATGATACAGAGATGGGTGGTGCGCGTTGTGCAGGCGATGTGCTCTGTTAATAGTTGCAGAGGGCTGTTGGTTTTTAACTGCTGCTTTAATTACTTCCACTTTGATAAGGATGCTCAGTGTGTGCTCTCCTAGTGAGCACTGCAACCAAAGGAGTAAGTTTGGGTCAGGATGCAGATGTTGACTCATAACAGGAGCAGTGGGTATTTAGACATAGCAAAAGCCCTTAAGGGGGCTGGGTACGTACGCTACTGTAAAGCACATTGTCTGTTCAGCTATCAGTTTGATTTTTCCTGTAGCCAGTCTTACAGAAGGTGGCAATGTTACCAAGTTACGAAGCATATAACAAGCAGAGTGGGTTCAGTGGTTTCTAAACATCAGTAAAAGCTGTGTTTAGCAAATAAATGTCTTCAGTAGAAGCTTTGGCCTTATGAACACTTCTGGTTTAGAGGCTTGGGTAAAGGACACTAATGCCCATAGCTATCTCACCCTTGAAACGTTTTACTTTCCCAAATTCAATGATGAATGTGTTTGGCAAACTATTCATTTCTCGACTTTAGATCAAAACAAGCCAGAGAAGTCTCTCATTCATTGTTAAATTAAGGCATTGCTTCCATTCTCATCTGGGTGGTGGATGTAGGGAGCGTGTTTGTTAGCATGACAGTGAATCTCATGCTGGGTGCTTGATTAAATCCCCACTGAGGTGAAGCCTGGCTGGCCCCTGCCATGCTCCAGTGGCTCCAGGGGACGCTGAGTTGCAAAGCCCTGGGGGATGCAGCCCATGTCCACCCCACTGTGAGGGGAGGAGGGAGACCTGGTGGGAGCTGCTCTGAGCAAATCCCACCTCCTGTCAGTTGGTTAAGGCTGATTTCTGTTCTGTAACTTCACTTTGAAGGAACTGAAGTTCTGAGCCTGATATTTATGCTGCTGCTTAGGGAGTAAAATTAAATACTGTCCCAGTGATAAAGCATGCTGTCAGTGTACCAGCAAGGCTCCAAACATCTGCCTGCTCCTCACCCATTTCATCTGTCCTTGCTAGCAAAAGAATTCTTTGTGTTGTTCCCTTGTTATAATTTCAGTATAGTCCAAAACTTCCTTGTAGGTAGAGCAGCAGTGTGACATAGGAACCGCTTATTTTAGGACGATTTTTGATTAATGGAAGCCTGACGAAGGTGAGATATATAAAGGTCTTTGAGAAAGCACAAAGTTGGAACGAAGAGAAAGTTTGCAGGTGTTTGCTGAAGACTTGGGAAAAATAAATACCAAAACTGAAGCTTGTTTTCCTACTGACTTGCAGCAGTGCTCTGAGAGTTCCCCTCATCTTTTCGGCAGCATTTCATCTTGGATCAATTTTGTCCTTTATATTGTAAATTAAAAGTTTTCTACTCTGCCAAACCCCATCTTTTCTTTCTTGCATCCTGTCCATTTTTATGTCTGAGTTCTTGTCTGTTTCTGCCATCTCTCTCCTGTCCTCCCTCCTGGTTATCTGCTGCAGCAGGCTGGGGAGGGGTCTGTGCCAGGGAGCGGAGGCTGAGGGCATCTCCTCGAGGGAGCTCCCAGGCAGGGTGTTCTGTGTTTCCCTGGACAACGTGAAGACATGGTGGAGTTACCTTCTTGCTGTTTGTGGCTTCGCGAAGAAGAAGAACTGGGATTAAAGTAACATTTTTACTCCAGCTCTCTGTTTGTCAGTTGCCAGTGCGGTCTGGGTCTTTGGGTTCTGTCTATAATTGCATAGATGCGTCGAGAAGGGTGGAAGTTGTCAAGCCTCAGCAATTGGTATTGTTTTCTTCCTCCAAATGTCTTCCACAAAACAATTTCCCTAGCTCCTTTTTTACCTCATTAACTTGTGCAGTAACCATTTTATTTTGGACTGTGTCATGAAGGTGGTAGCTGCAGTGTGATTCTCTTTCTGTTACACATGTGCAGCAGCACTGTCATCCTTTTCCACCCATGCTCCTTGGGTGTTCCTCCCATCCATGCTGCCGTTCCCAACGCGTTCTCTTTGGTGTGATCCTCGTCTCTGACAGTCCTTGGTAGGTGCGCATGGCTCAGCTGTCCCTGAGCTGCGGCACGACCAGGCACTGTTGCTCTTCCAGTGGTCTCTGTGCCACTGTGGACTTCTTGCTTCCCTCTCAGGCTGGCAGACAGACAGCTTCTGATGTCCTGTTTGCTTTTCCTGTTATTTGTGAGTATATGTGAGGTGGTGAGTTGGTTCCTGGAAGGACAGAGTGATTAAAATGATGCTCTGCAGATCATTGTGGGGGGAAACTGTGAGCTGCTTTTGTCATTTTTTTAAAGCAAATTATTAAAATGTATCTTACAGCTTCAGTATGCACTGTCTGCTGTCATTGTTCTCAGTCTTTCAAAGAACATTCTGGAAAATGAAGTTTTATCATTAAGATTAAAGTGGATTACAAAAGGGAAAAGCAGAATAGGAAGAGTCTCAAGAGCTCAGAACAGAACGATGTTGGCATCTCATTCACTGGGATGTGGAACAAGGAACATTAATAGGCTGATAAACAGAAATGACTTTTTCTCTTTAAGGCTTAAAGGGTTACTTTGAACTTGCAGAGATTTTTAAAAATGCCAGTTGTCCGAGCTTATGTTGAATGGGGAACTTTGGACTTAGTTTTCCTATTTTAAATGTTCGGTTTGAGCAAGTATTTACTTTTGTAAAGACATAGGTGTCGTCGGTGTGGAAGATGAGTGCCCACTTCTGACTTGAACAGTATTTGCTGCTGGGTACTTACTTTCAAATCCTGTTTTGTGTCACTGAGGAATATAACTTTCTTTTGGGATTTTTTTTTTTTTTCCTTCATAGAGATGGTTTATGTTGTATTTGGTGCAGTTTCTGGAAGAATTATCCATCTGTCCTAAGAGAGGAAGAAAGGATCTCAATAATTTGCTTTGGCATGGTGTGAAGGGTTGTAAGGAAGTTGAATTTCACACTTATTATATCAAGGAAACCTATGGTAACAGAGTCACTTCAGAGAGTTTAAGCATTGTTGCTGCTTTCAGACATCTCTGGCATTTAAATTTTATCTGCATTACCATCACATTTAGCTCGGTCTGAAGTAGAAACAGAAGATGGTGTTCTTTCCAAGCTCTGTGCAATGGCTGAGGAAATTGCCCATTTGTTTCCCTTTGCTTAACTTTTCTCATGTGTTTAAGCAATTCTCTTCGAAGCTAGTTTGAGAGGAATGTGGCTGAATGTCGGTGCTATCCATGAGGTGTGAATTTCAGATATTCATTATTTCAAAAAGGAAACATAGCATATATCTCACTTTTCTTTCTGAATGTCAACACAACCGTAATCTGTCAGTCACCTCAGCATTTACAGAAACTGTACTGTAAGGTGGTAACTTCCTTTTTAGTTCTGTATAATTTTCCTATACTGCATGTACGTACCTCCTAAGCTACAAGTATGTGTTTGTGACATTTGCCTTCTGGGTTATACCACTGAATTTTTCCCATATTCGCATTATAAGAGGACTCTGTTCGTCATCTTCAGATTTTGTCTTCTTGGAAACTTTTAAATACAGATCTATGCTGTAGAATGTGTCAAGAATTAATTCTCTCTTTCAGCCTGCGGAATTCTTGCACTGTTGAGTAAGAAAAAGGCTGATCTTACTGTTGGGTACCCTCAAGGCTGAACTGGAGGTGTTTGAGTTGTGATGGATAAGGGAATATCCAGTGCAGGGCTGCTGTTACTTCATGTTCCATCACTGTAGATAATGTTCATGGGCTCACGTTCGCTATTTAACTGATCAATTAAAACAGAACCGAGGAAGTAATGGTACCCTGGTAATTAAATTATCCATTTTCAAAGGCAGATTTAGTGTTGTTGAACTTTCCCACCAGAATACAACAAGGAAGAGTCGATTTCACAGTCCCTGGTTGTTAAATTGGTCTCTGTGCGGTTCCAAATTGGAGTTTTACACAGTTTCCTTGTTCACCTAGTGTTTTAATATGTGTGCTTGTCTTCAAGGAGAAGGATTTTGAGGTTGGGGAATAGCAGCTTGGGGATTTTGGTGAATTTCTACATCAATTTCCCCAGCACATTGGTAACCTGGCGGTGCAGGATGTACTTAATTTAAGCTGAGAGCCTTTTAAGGCAGTGTTCCCTTTCAGATTTATCTAAGCAGTGCCTTAAGATGATGAGAACAAAGCTCTTCTGGCTTAATTGAGAGTTATGTCCACACTGCAAACTAAGTGCTAACTGCCTGGCCTCGGAAGACATTTCTCTTCCAATACAGGTTGCTGGCAAGAGCAATGTGCAGGTGGTGACTGTAATTGCAAGCTGAATATTATCTTTCTGTCAAAGCAGATCACACTAAACCTCAGTTGTACTTCTACTTTGTTTGGAGAGGAAAAAAGTAAAAGATGCTGTAGAAACCAAGATCCTATATTGTTTGTGGAAAATGAGCCATCGTCTCAAAGGCAAACTGGTTGATTTTCAAGTAGATATGCAATTATTTAAACGCCTTGTGTACGTGAGATTCCAGTACCTTTGTGTGCTGAACGGGAAGGCTGACACTGGAATGGCTCTCATATCTTTTTCTGAGAAAAGCTGATAACGAGGCTGGAGCTACTCAAGATCCCAGTGGTGTAGCTGTAACGTGAAGTGTCAGCAGTCCCACTGTCCTGGGGTTTGTGGCGATGCTTCTCTCAGGTTCTTCTGATCTCTCTGACTAAGAGGCAGTGCTCAGGATTTCACAGGCCTGTGTTATCTCCCTTAGTGCCCGAATACTGGAGAAGGCCCGGCAGCAGCTGCAGGAGGAAATGCTGCAGATTCAGAGCCAGCTCTTGGACGAGAAGAAGAAGCGCGAGCAGCACGAAGCCCTGGTCAGACGGCTGCAGAAACGTGTGCTGCTGCTCACCAAGGTGAGGGTCCGGATAATGTCTGCAAAAGCACGTGTCCTTATTTCTTCCCTCCAGGTGCAGCTCTTACTGCTTTTTCTTTGTTCACCTCAGTAACTGCTACTGCAGTTCAGTTTTTTTTTTTTTTTGCACGTGCTGTAAGAGATGTGAAACTTGCCTTTTAGGCTGCAGTGGAATAAATGTGCCAATATGTGGTAAGGCTTTGCTAGTGTGCCCTTCCATCTGGGCTCCTGCTCTGTTGGCAGTCTGTGGCTTGGTCTCAGGCCTGACGTTTGTGCAAGGGCAGGGAATTGAATCATGTTGTCTCCAGAGTGTTTTGAGCCACTGAGACGAATTTATAATGGCTTTTGCTGCTTCACCTCCTTTCCGAAAGGGAACGAAATGACTGCACCTTGTCAGCTGTTCCTGTGGAAAAACAATTTACAGAGTAAGAGAATCACCTTCGTCTTATGCTGAAAGTCTGCTCAGATATAATGGCAGGCACTAGACCAGTAAATTGAAAATACATTTTAAGATTCTTTCCATAGGATATTTCAAAGAAGTCTGCATTATCCTATATCTGGTATGCTTCCATGATGAAATTCCTTACAATAGTTTTGAAGTCTGTAGAGCATTGAAAAACGTTATATTAAATTCTGAGGGAGCTCTTTCCCCAAAGGGAATAATTCTGTCTACTAAGAATGATCTGTACTTCACTTTCAAAAAATATTCCTTACAAAACTTCACTCATCTAAAGCAATCTTCCTGATATCACAAAACTGTTCATGTAAGAAAGCTTGTGTGTGTGCATAAGGTCAGGCTTGAGAAGATAGGGTGAGAGAGGAAGCCAGGCACGTTGGCCTGCAAGGGGAGGAAGATGCTGCTACGGGGGTGTCTGAGCACGCAGAGAAGGAGCTCATCTGTTGCTAGTGCTTTGGGCTCTAATTTTCAGTGTCAGTCAAAGCATTTAGCTTGGTCTTATTTGTTCTGATCCCAGTTTTGTGTAATTTTGTGTCAGTGTTGAGCCAAGGAGGCTGTGATGTATGGTAAGCAGGGCTTCTTGGAGCATGAAGCAACTGTTTAGCAGGTGGATATTTTTTTCACATCTTCTGACTGCAGAATTTAATGTCACAGAGAGTCATGTAAGTGAGAAAAGAAGGACAGCAGTTTTCTCCTTTGCACTGAGGCAGGCAGTGCAGTCAGGGTGGTGGGACCTAAGGAAACAGAAAAGGCGTTTCATCTCAGCAGCAGCCAGCCATCCAGCCCTCCATATAGTTCTGGTTTGATAATGGCATGGCTGGATATGACACAGGTAAATGCTGAACCTGATGAAAAGCCTTCTTTGCAGCCTTCCCAGCTGTCTAGCATTGCACTGGGCTGCTCAGCTCTGAAGGGAGTTTCTTGGATGGCTTCTAAAACATTCCCTTTGTTAACTTATTTCCAGTACTCAGCAAAAATATGTTTTGTCCTAGAACACAAAATATCTTTACTATCATTACTTTTCTTCAAGTACTCGTCAAAAAGATGTCAGTGCTTTGTCGTATGATGGATTGGACTTTAATTTACACAGCAAGACAGAGCCCTTGATTAGTTTGCTATCTTGTTCACCCTCCCCATGAGGAGGAATAGAAGAAAAGTTGGAAGTACCCTTCATGAAACCATGGCAAATAAACTTGTGTTTTGACAGTGGAGGTTTTCAGTGTGCTGAATGATTCCTCAACTGTCCTGTTTTAAAGGAATAAAGACTTTGCTGTTCTCTGGAAATTTATATTCATCCAGGAAATGCTAGGAGTCCTTTGTGAAGAAGCACATGCATTGTGGTACTTGGGCAGTCTCTTGGCACTGCTTCTCCCACTGGTTGCTTTCATGCAAGATCAGAAGAAGGAATTTGGTTTAATTAAAAACAGTATGATATTGTGATTTAAAATGAGATGGAGCAAATATACTCCCTGTTAAAAGTAATTATTTTACATTGAAAGCATATCACCTAGAATGGTATTTAATCATCTAATTAGTGGCGTCAGTAGTGCAGTGTGCTTCTGTCTGCAATTTGAGAATGGAAAAGATGAGCTCTCTCTGTTGAGTCTTTGTCTTGTTAAATAGGACTCTGAAAATCTAATTTGGAGGAGACTATTATATATATGAGTGAATCGCTGTTGCTCCTGATAGTGTGGTTTTTGCATTTGTGTGTATCTGACCCTCCAGTAGGCCAGGGAATCTGCTCCGGTATGCTGAGCAAATGAGGACTGAAAGACATCAGGCAGGTTGAACAGCACAAGTTTAATGCAGTAACAGCTATCTGTTCTTTGGGATCAGATTGTAACCTGGAAGTCTCAGGTCTTGAATACATTTTCAAAGATGAGTAGAAGATGATAAGCTATTCTTCATTTGATAACAGCAATACCTGATATTTTGGTTATAAACGTACTCTCTTCAGGTGACACTTGCTTTGCTGATCTGATTCCTTCTTGGCTTTTAAGGCTATTGAATTTTGTCTCAAGATGCAAGCAATATTTTCTGGCTTTCGTGTATTGCCTGTCTTGTTCAGTCTTGTTCATTTTCTACTTGCCACAGTCTCTGTTTTACTTGGTTGCTCTTGTATTTCCATTTCAGCGCATTTAACTTCTCCCTCCATTGCTTGCTTCCTTGCCTCATTTGCTTCTTCTGGGCTTTCTTGACCTTACTTGGGCCTTTCCACTTGGTTTGCTGTTTGGGAATAGGCACAATTGTCAATGTAGGATTCTTCTGTGAGGCTTTACAACTCTTTCTTCCCCAGCTGACTTGAACAACAGCGTTCTCCAGCCTTTGACATACTTGTGCAGTGATCTAGCCTGATTAATTCCACCTCTGACAGTGGACTGAGGCAGAACGTGCATCCTGGTTATTACTGTTGACAAACTGCTGTTTAGAATGTTTTAGTTGATCACCTTCTCCTGTATATCTCGTAAATCAGGGCAGTACTTGAAGTTTTCTGATATGCATGTTTTCAGTGAAATAAATGTCTAGACTTGGACACCCGAGAGGTTTCCAGACATTGATGGCTTGAAGGCATCTCCTGGAGTGTCAATCTGTTCACTTAGGGTAATGAAAAAGAAATTAATGTTTGCAGGGATGTATTCACTCACTCTGTTAGACATCCACCTGGCTAGGTTTGCTGTCTGTTGTGCTGTCTCTTTGCTTTGGTTTTGCTCAGAGTTTTAGAGAAATCTTTTATCTTTGCTTTATTACCCAAGGTAATTTCAACCCAGCAGTGTTGAGAGATATCAGAAGGGCTGGGGAAAGACTTAGTCTCTCTCTGTCCCTTTTCCTATTTGATTTACTGCTATACTGGCTTTGAATACTATGTTTGCCCACAGTTCTGTGTTTGACTTGAGTTCATGAGTATTTCTCTTTTCGGAAAGCTTTCCACACAACTCGTGGTCTTGATGATGTAAGCTTACTAAAAGCAATCGCTATTGAATGGCTAAAATCTGTATCTCATGGGTAATATTCTATGACCTGTAGGCTTCCCAAAATGAAAAAGGCTTCCTCAAAAACCTTATCTGAGCTCAAGCAGCTCATTGAGCCTGTATGTAATGAGAACAAAGCTCTGGTCTGTTTGTTCACAGAGGGCAGCCTTCAGGGGGCACAAATGGACCTTAAGCAACAGAAGGGGGGTAGGAGGAAAGTGATGAAGGCATGCAGAGGGATTCCCAGAGCCTTCTGATGCAGAAGGTGGGAAGTTGGTTTGCATGGATAGGGCCATTGTAGGGCCATGACCTCCTCCTCTCCTCAGGTGATTTCTACCTGGTCTCGTGTCAGCCCTGAGCTGTGTTCATTCTTTTGCTCCCCATCTCCTGTGCGTGCTCTGTCAGTGATTCCCCAGAACATTTGTTTTTTCTGTGCACAAACTTGGATGGATGGAACCACATGAGGCTGCATAGTGAGAGCAATCCTGGGCACGTGCAGCCTCTCTTTGCTGGTGCCTGCTCGTGCAGGAACCTCTTGCCTGTCTGCACACACAAGAACTCAAATTGCAAAGCACAATTTGAGTTGCTTCTTGGATCTTATCCCAGATGGGTCCGATTTGCTTCTCGCATTGTAGACTTTCTGAACGTACACTGTTCTGATTGCTTCCCTTGCTCTCACATAAGGCATGAGGCAGCAGATGAATTAATCTGACCGTTTGCATTGTGTTGTTCTGCTGTGTCTGTCATGTCTGCACGTTTCTCTGCCTGCGGGTACTCCCCTGCCCGCAGAAGAGGCTGAAAAATTCCATTTTGTTTTCTGAGTGTTCAACCAGATCATGTGATCTGATGGGAAATCTGTTTCAGTTGAAGCATAATTCAGGCCATCACCATAAAAGTTGGAGATCAAATAAGTATTGATTAACCAACTCCAGCTGACTTCGCAGCACATGTTCCTGGAGATAGCTCCGCAGGAGTCAGTGCGAGCCGACTCCCAGAGCTGAGAATGGCAGAGATGCATGAGAAATGGGACTAGGTAATTAAACTGTTCATTAAGCATGGCAGATGCAGAGTTCATGACTTGATTTGCCATCTGCTTTGTTTTGTAATCAGTAAAGATTTAAAATAATGCTGTCGGTTTCTCTGTCATATAGGGCCTGCAATGTGTTTTTTTTTTTGCAGGCAGTCGGTGATATGAAAGTACGAGGAAGGATCTGAAAGTTCTGGGAGTTAAGAAAGGAGGTGAATTAAGCCCTTTTCTAGGATATGCATTTATCTTTAAATGTTGCACTCAGCAGCAATAGAACAGCCAGTCCGGCAAACAGAAGCCTTGCATCTCCCTTCATATGGGTACCGCAGGGTGGGCTCGGGGCAGAGCTGAGCAGCTCCTCTGCGCTGTGGCAGTATCAAATGCCCTTCCCTGGCTGGAGGATACGATGCCCCTTCCTCCCTTCAACCCACATCATGACTCCATGTGTATCATTTAAGCAGTGCCATTACTGATGCATCCCCAGCTTTGCTGCCAGCTACATGTGATTGTTATCTGCTGTCAACCTGGCCCGTGCCAATCCTCTGCTCACCGTGCCTCTCCTTTGTAGGTTTTTGTAAACCCATGGAAGCTGTCCTCTTTTTAATGCACGCAAATAAATACATTTTAAAGCAATTCCATTGCCCCCTCTGCTGTGATTCCACAAGGCGGGTTTTGTCGGGTGAGGTAACACCCCTCAGATCATCTTGCATTCTTGTATGAAGAGGGAAGTAAGACAGGCTTTGTGTTTGAAAGAGATTCAACAGCCTTTTAGATTGAGCACAGTACCCTTTAATTTCAATTTGATTATATTAATCAGTTAAATAGTTTTTGAGAAGAGGTGGTTGGTAGTTACGGGGAGGGGATGTTAGCAATGGAAGAGAAGATCAATAGCTGCTTTGGGATGGGAGAGAAAAGTAAGGTAATTGCTGTCTGCAGAATAAGAGGGGTTTGAATGGGGTCTCTGCTGAGTTGTGATTTTTAGTGTCCAGTAACACCATGAATTCTGAGACTCCTATTTGGTAGTTTTTGCTTTTTATTTTTTTTTATTTTTTTTTTTCCTGAGAACGATGACTAACAGGTCAGGTGAGGCAGAAGTTTTTATGAGAAGTCTCCTTCCTTGCTAGCTGGTGTTATATTGAGCCTGGGTTCAGTCCAGTGCAGTGTAGCTGTTTGGCTTTGTGCTCGTGGTTTACACAGGAGTGTCTGGAGCAGAGGATAAAGCATCCTGAGTTTTGTGATAAGACAGTAGGGTTCAGGGGCTTCAACTTCTGTTTGGGTTGGGGAAATACCAAGTTTTGTGTTTGCTTTTGGTGGTCTCTGACAGCCTTGTGTCTATGTGAAGTGAGATGCTTCAGGGAAAGAGAGGTCTGGGTTTAATGGTAGGGGGTTTTGCCCCCTATACGATCCAAATCTGTTACAATTATTTTGAGCAAGTTCATCTAGAGAGAAAGCAGGCTGTCCTGGTTTTTGAAGTGGGGTTACCTGTTGTCCTTGCTGAGATCGTTGGTGGCTGGGGTCTGTCTAACCCCAACTGCCTGGTTTAATTGCTATCTGCTACTGGGCCCTTGCAGACTATAAATTCTCTTCCTGAAAGGCAGCAGACTGCGGCCTGTGTTTGTGGAGCAGGAAGTGCATTCAGCAGAAAATCCTGCTCTGCTCTGAAAGCTCTGCTTTGACTTTATCCGGATGCTTCACAGATCACAGGCATGGTGCCCCACAGGGACTGAGGCCACGTGATGAGCATGGACCAGGAGTTTCTGTGCTCAAATCCTGAAACTCTGTTCTGCTCAACCGCAATGTTGGGATTTGCCAGAGAAGGTGGCAAGAAGTTGAGAAGCCAAGAGTTGCTAAGTGTGGAAAGGATGCTGCTGAGACAGGAAGCAGAAGGCAGAAATGTGGGCGTCCTGTGCCAGGTTTCAGTCCTAATCCACCTAACCACCTTCTGGAGCTCAGGCAGCTGGCTCCCAAGTGTAGCAGCGTTGGAGATAAATTTGCTGTGCTGCTCCTCGCCTGCAGTGGATGCTCTACGAGGAGATTCTGCAAACATTTATTCTGACAGCTCGTTGCCTTTCTATTTCTTTAATATTTGGCACTGGTCTACTTCACCATTCTTATTTATCTTGCGGTCTGCATTGTGAGGACCTTTAAACTGTGATCTCCCCTTCCAAGTGGAACAGCTTTCTAGCATCTTTTGACCTCATTTCAAATCTCTCTGGATCTGTGTTTGAGAGTGATTTTTTTTCTCCTTTGTCTGTACCCTGTAATTTGTCTGCCTCTGGGTGTTGCTTAGCTTATAACTGAGTGAGCTAGCTGTAGAGGAGCCTGATTTTCGTTGAAATTGCTACAGAAAATACAGATGAACAGGTGCCAGTTGCCAGCTTGACCACAGCCTTGACCAACTCTGCTCTGAAACAGAGCAGCGTTGATGGCTTCACCCTAGCTATCCCCTGCACCAGTGATGAGACCTAAGAAATGGTTTCATCTGCAGTGCTTGTGCTGCCTTTCTCTCTGGCACGGTGGGCAGAATTCCACAATAACCCCAGTGGCAATTTTAGAGTTCTGTACAATCACAGACTAACTTTATGCTGATTTGTACTTGATGCTTCGTTATATTCATTACAAGATCTTATTTGCATGCTTGACATTTAAAAATATTGTGTTTGGAATGTGTTATTTATTTTGAGACCTTTATTAAGCAACCCCGGCCTGAGAAGGGTTTAATTGTTACTGATAGCTAAGAGTATAATTACCTCACTAAAATATCATGACTATATTAAGCAAATGGAAATTGTCTTCCAGAATGAAGTGAGCACGAACCATTTTCCTTTGAAACAGTCTGTTCCACAAGACCTGCTAATACCACTTGCTAATATAATTGCAGAGTCTTGCTACAAAGACTGAAGGAGAGCTGGAATCGATGCCTTTGGAGAAGATGTTGGCTGCAACAGTTCTAAAGAAGGATGGTGGGACCATTTGGAGGGAGGAAGTATCTTTAAAACAGAAAAGAGTACCATTTCTCAAGTGAGATCTGTAGATTTCAGAAAGAGGAGAAGTCCCTGTTTTCTGACTTGCCTCCCAGCCAGGTGCATGGTTTCCTTCTGCATAGTTTCTCGTTTAACGATAGCTTCATTACTTTGCCTGATTTGGTAATGTATTTACCACTCACTTTTTTTAGTCAATAAGGAAGCAGCAGAGTTGTGGGGTTTTCACATGCTAATCCTGCCCTAGAATGGCTTTTAAAGCCTGTGAGGTTCCTTAGTTTCTGGCTTGTCTGTCTGCATTTGGGTCTGGGTCTGTCGGGCAGGTCGGAGGTGAGCAGGCTGCCTCGCTGTGATGCTGCAGACATGCTGTTTTCCATTGCTTCCTCTCGAGTAGGTTCTGCTTGTGATGCGACATTGGCCTGATTCTTCACAGCCAGTGGATAGACTTTTCATTTCACAGGCTTTGGACGTTCCACCTCTTTAGGTACCTTTGCAGGTACTTACAGGAATTCATACCACAGAGGCAGTGTGCTTTGCTGGAGCAGAACTTGGTCACCTTGGGGCTTCTGACGTGGGAACAGTGCAGTCACCTTCGAATGACCAGCCTGGAGGCAGATGGGGAATTGACTCGTGGTTCTCGCTTCCCTTCTGCTCTTAGAAGCATGAAGGAGCTCGTAAAAATTCTTAGCAATTTTTTTTTTTTTGAATCAATACTCTGGAATTCTTGCCCTGTTATGGATCTGATAAACCTTGTAATTACAGGAATACAGATGTTATTGCTATCTTTACATCAGATGTTTTGGGACTGGAGACGCAAGAACAGTCTGTGTTCCCACGTTTATGTCTGACTATTTCCATTTAAGCAAGGTGTTCAGAGCTTTTTAGTTCTATAACAATTTAGAATATGCAGCAAAATTTAAAGTTCTGTGTTTGAGGTGTTTTTGAAGGGTATTGGAATACTGTCTTTTCTGTCAGAATAGTGGCTGGATTCTGCTTTGTCCTTGCAGCACTGGATGTTAGAGCTCAAAGGTTAGACTATGAAAATTAGAAATATACCCATAAAAGAATTTATTTGACCTTCAGATATCGTATTTCTCTGAGAGCAAGGGCTGTATGACTTCTAAAGGTAAAATATTCAATAAAAAGAAATTAGGTTAATCCAATGTTATGGCTGAGAATTTAAAATCACCAAGGTCAGGTAATTCAAAGTTATAGTTCCCTTGATGCGTGTGCTGTAACATTTATCCCTTAGCTCCTCAGCCCTGAATTATGAAAGATGCTGGAGCAGATACGGCAGAGAGGCGAGTGGGAAGATGGATGGGTGCAGTGAGGGAGTTACTGCTGAGGGAAGTTGGGCAGAACAAACTTCTCCTGTGTGCCTGGCAAGCCAGGGAAGGGCTAACAGCAAGAGGTGGCATGGGCAGCATCCAAGGACAGGGGCACTGACTTAGGATTTCTGAACATCAGTCTCTAATTTATTAGGTAGGATAAGCTGCATGGAAAGGGCTTTCAGCGTTTCTTTGTTCCTAAAATACTTATGGTTTGAAGGCATTAATATCTGTGCCTCTTAGAGCGGTGATATTGCCGCAAGAACTGCGGCTTTGAACCCCTGACTTCTCTCTATCTTAATTCTCAGCCATAAAACTGGATTAACTGGGTTTGCTTCAAGTTGAATAGCTGTGGGTTTTTTTAAAGGGTAGGAAAGAGAGAGATAATTAAGTAATTGCACAGTAGCTTATTCCAACATGAGATGTGAGCCTCTGGTAAGAGCAGCTGCACTACTCAGACACTAGTCACTCAGAGCATACTTTCAAATGGAGACCCAAAATCTCTCTAAAACCGGAGGACAGTCTGGAGAATTAAGGAGTTTTGGATCGCTTCTGGCAGCGTGTCATGCCATGATAACTATTTTGTTCAGTGTGTGTTCACATCATCTCAGGTCAAGCATTGCTTAAATTGATGAATATATTAGAAGTCAAATGAGTTTTTTTCAAATATTGTGGAAATGGTCTTTGACCCATGATTTGTTGCACTGAGGAGAAATGATCCATTCCCTATTTTACGAGGACATTTGCTTGAGTAGAATTTCAGATAGAGACAACATTCTTTAATAGAAACTCTAGTAAACTTGAAGAATTGGTCTAGTGTCAGTGAATGAATTCTGATGTTGCGTGATTATTATATTACAAACTTCTTGATATATGGGAGATCTACCTTTTTTTTTAAGTGCTGCATGGGACATCTAGAGCAGGAGCTATGAAGAACCATTAACTGCAAGTGCAGCTGTTCAGGTGCAAGCAGTTTGTGACAGAGGGGGAACTGAGGCTTGCTTTTCTCTCTGCTTGAATCCAGAGCCTCGGGATTTCCTTGGAAATATCGCTAGCTACCTGTATACATGTATATTTTGTTAAACAGAGAAACTTGATGAGTGAGCATGAGACAGGAAAGAGGATGAGCTCTCCACATAAAGTTGATGTTGAGCTTTCTTCCTGTCAGGAGGAGGAAAACTATTTTGGTTGAGTCTTATGATTTATCATTGTATGGAGGAAGATCCTGCAACCCTGTGGAATCCAGGCAGCCTTCAAGTGTAGGGAAGCAGAGCCAGGGCAGCGTCTGAATGTCTGTTGTTGTGTCTACATCTGTGCTTTTTCCTTGGGTGGTGAAGAAGAAGAATTGCCTAAAAATACCAGCTGATGTGTCCTTTTGCTTGTGGCTGTGATGGGTCCCTAGGAGGTCACATGTGCTTACTGCAGTGTCACAGCATTTCAGGTACTTGCTCCAGTATGAGCACTAGGGGAACAGGAGCCTACACCCTGCTTGGTCTCCTCATTGATACCGAGTGCCACCAGTCTCTGTGTATTGACTTGAGACAAAGTGATTTAAGTGGAAATAATTGAAAGGGGAACATTTCAAACTGACCTCTTTCCTGCACATGTCTGAGGTCCTTTGTGCTGAGCTCATGCTTGGACCTGCAAACACCTGGAGGGCTGGGCTTGGTGTTGATGGCAAATCTTTTCCGTGCAAAACCTTACATTCTGCTGAGACCTGTTGTTTTGCTGTGGCTGAATACACTTTTTTCCCTTTGTTGCATCCACGATGAAAGTGCAGCTTTGTCCATTCTGTTTTTTTCACCATGGTGATGGCACTGAGCTGCTGGGAAGCCTAATTCTGTGTATAGAGCGCACGCTTAACTTAAAGATAAGCGCAGATGTGGAGTAATGCTTCCTTCAGTGTGTGCTCATGCTCATTAGCATGAGTCCCAATTTTCTTCCTCCCCTGTTGGATATATGCTTTTACTCGTTTTGTTTTTTTCTCAGACACTGACATCAAGGAGTTGTTGGAAGACATCTCCTGGGTAACTGTCCTTAGGGACAAGGGATCGGAGCAGAACTAGCAGCACTTTAAGAACATCTTTCTGAGAGCACAAGAACTCTCCATCTCCCGGAATAAAAAAAACAGGCAGGGGAGGCAGGAAACCAGCGTGGCTGAGCAAGGACCTCCTGGTCAAGTTGCGGGAAAAGAAGGAGAAGTATAGGCAGTGGAAGCAGGGATGGGTGGCCTAGGAGGATTACAGAGGTGCTGTCAGGATATGTAGGGATGGGACCAGGAAGGCCAAGGCGCAGGTAGAATTGAGCTTGGCAAGGGATGTTAAAAACAACCAGAAGGGTTTCTTTAGCCACATAGGGCAGAAGAGGCAGGTGAAGGAGAGTGTTCCCCCTCTAATGAATGGAAAGGGAGAACTGGCCTCCTCTGGTGTGGAGAAGGCTGAGGTACTTAATGAGTTCTTTGCCTTGGTCTTCACTGCTGGTCAGGCTCACCAAGTCTCTCGTGTCCCTGAAAATCCAAGTGGGGATATGGGGAGCAAAATCCTTTCCTGTGTAAAAGTGGAGCAAGTCCAAGACCACCTGATGGGACTGAATGTCTACAAGTCTATGGGGCCGGACGGGATGCATCCCAGTGTCTTGAAGGAGTTGGCTGATGTGGTTGCGGAGCCGCTCTCCATCATATTTGAAAAGTCGTGGCTGTCAGGCGAGGTCCCTGGTGACTGGAAGAAGGGAAACATCACTCCAATTTTTAAGAAGGGGAGAAAGGAAGACCCGGAGAGCTACAGGCTGGTGAGCTTCACGTCTGTGCCTGGGAAGATCACAGAGGGGATCCTGTTGGAGGAGATGCTAAGGCACATGCGAGATGAGGAGGTGATCTGAGACGGCCAGCATGGCTTCACCAAGGGCAGGTCGTGCCTGACCAATCTGGTGACCTTCTATGATGGAGTGACGGCATCGGTGGACCAAGGGAGGGCGATGCATGTCGTCTACTTGGACTTGTGCAAGGCCTTTGACACGGTCCCGCACCATCTCCTTATCTCTAAACTGGAGAGATGTGGATTTGATGGGTGGACCGTTTGTTGGATAAAGAACTGGCTGGAGGGTCGCTGCCAAAGGGTTGTAGTCAATGGCTCTACGTCCAGCTGGAGGCAGGTCACAAGTGGTGTCCCCCAGGGGTTCGTCTTGGGACCAGTGCTCTTCAACATCTTTATCAACGACACAGACTGTGGGATCGAGTGCACCCT
>VXAV01009975.1:0-36340 GCA_013399715.1 Alectura lathami | reverse complement strand
TGTTGGAGCAGGTCCAGAGGAGGGCCACCAAAATGATCAGAGGTCTGGAGCACCTCTCCTATGAGGAAAGGTTGAGGGAGTTGGGATTGTTTAGCTTGGAAAAGAGAAGGCTCCGGGGAGACCTCACTGCGGCCTTCCAATACTTGAAAGGAGCTTACAGGCAGGAGGGGGACCGACTTTTTACGTGGGTGGATAATGGTAGGACAAGGGGGAATGGGCTACAACTGACAGAGGGGAGGTTTAGGTTGGCCATCAGGAAGAAATTCTTCCCTGAGAGAGTGGTGAGGCGCTGGCACAGGCTGCCCAGAGAAGCTGTGGCTGCCCCATCCCTGGCTGTGTTCAAGGCCAGGCTGGATGGGCTCCTGGGCAGTTGGATCTAGTGAGCTAGTGGTGTGCAGCCCTGTCCACGGCAGGGGGGTTGGAACTAGGTGATCTCTGAGGTCCCTTCCAACCCAAGCCATTCTATGATTCTGTGATCAACCACAGAAACTTTCTGGTTTGCAGATATGGGAGTTGTTCTTCTATGTAAATAGTATTTGCAGTTTTACAGATAAGGAAACACTTTGTCTTTAAAAAATAATTTTCTGTTGATAATGTTGTGCCTTTGGAGGCCAACTTTCAGGGTTGACATTTCTATTATATTAATTACAAAAAAGGAAACCGTGCGTGTTTTGTTATAGGGAAATGCCATTTGCAGAGTTATTTGGAAGCTGATGTTGTAGAAGTATTATTGCATTACCCCATCTGTGAGGGGCCACTACAACTGAATGGCAAGAAAAAACTGCAGAAAGAAAAAAGCAATTTCAGGAAATACAATGAAATCAAATCAAAATGCCTTTTATCCTTCTCTAAAGTGAAGATGTTTATTAAGATAGCATTTGTACGAGACTGGTGCTGGGGGAAAAAATGCTTGTGAACCTATCTGGGTTGCATTTTAAAAATAAAAACCACCCTGAAAGAGAGTTTTCGACCTTTTGCATGAAGTGAACAGGAGCCAGTGCTCAGGTGACATCTCCCACTCTGCTTTTACCCCCTGCAGCCCTCCCCACACCTTCCTATTCCACCCTGCACCCACAGCTGCATGTGCTCAGCCTGCAGGGATCTAAGCCCTCTGACCACGTGGTGACTGAGGGGCTTCTCTCCTGCCTCCAGTTCATTCTGCTGGTCCTTTGAGTAAATCTCAACTTTAATATTTGCTCCTAGATAATAGCAAACAACTCATCTGTGTGTAGTTTTCCTCCTTTTTTTTTTTTTTTCTTTCCTCCCTACACCTTCCCCTCCCAATTTAAAGCCCCAAAGCTATTCCTTTTCTCTGAGCTCCAGTTCTCCCTTCAAGAGGCATTTGTAGCAATGGCAAATCCCACAGCAGCAGCTGTGTTTTCTTCCTGCTTTGCTCTGTCCCGAGCAGGCAGAGCTTTGCCAAGCAGCCTTGCCAATTGCCTTCTGCAGGAGAGCTGCCTGCTTTCACACTGCTCTAAATAATTCCCTCTGCTCCTGAGCAGAAACGTACCACTTGATTCAATGGCCATCTCTGCTTTGGACATGTGAGCTGTGACAGGAGACGGTGAGTGCCTGGTTCCGCTCGGCTCTGTGCTCTCTGCTGTGGTGTAGCTGTCACAGGGGTGCAGGTCACAGGTAGCTCAGTGAACTGTTCATCACAGAGCATGTTCATCACACATTAAAGGCTTTAAATGAAATCTTCTCTACCAAAGAAAAAGATTTTAAGAAGGGAAGAAAGCTGTTTAACCCACCCCCTCCTTTTATGCTAGCTGGGATGTTCCTTATGTAACATCTATGCACATGAATTTGTCATATGTGGTGCCAGCCAGAGGCTATCTTTGTAGCCCTTGCATTCCAATATTGGCTTTTTACTTGCATAAAAGAGGAGAAAAAAGAAAACCGCTGAAGCTACTGGAAATACCCTGTACAGGATGCTAAACAGCAGTAGATAGTAGCCAGGTCTGTAGCTTAACTCTGTAGAGGCACATGCAAGCTGATGGACTTTAAATATCCATTCTTAATCTGATGCTTCCCCTTAGATAACGTGAGTAAACCAGAGATGCAGGCAGAAGTAATGGAATGTGTATGCCGCCCTGCACCACTTTCCTCCTTGCCCTAGACATGGGTTGGTGAGCTCTGAGTTTCTCAGAGTCTTTCTCCTGCAGCTGTTGGCACATCCTCTGCAGCTGAGTCTTGGCATCTTGGAGTTTGTTCCCCAACATTCGGAATGAATTGGTCCCTCTAAGGGACCAGCTGGTTTTGCTTCTGAACCTGTGTGCTGCCAAAAATATCATGACTTTGAAGAAGCCTTTTTAAGCTTCACCTGGCTAGGCTGGATTTGGGGTTTTTCTTCGGTAGTGTTTATGCACTGACCACTTCTGCAGAGGCAGTTGGGCTTTTTGGTCTGCTTAGTTTTTCTTTAAGAAAATGGAACAGGGATGTGGGGTTGTTCCTCCTCATCAGCTAGCAGTTGCACAGGTTAGTTGTAAAGTCAGACTGCTCTGGTAGAGGAACTGGGTCTCCTAGCTGCAGCCAGAACGTTGAAGTATGCATTTCCAGATGAACTGGCAATAGCAGAGGATGAAGGACTTATTGCTGACCCTAGCCTGGGAGACGTAGGTCCTGCTTTGTTTCTCCGTGGAGGGTTTGCTGTATGTTTCTTAGCTTACAGAACCTGCAGGCTGTTTGTTGGCTCTGGTTCTGCACAGGGATGCTGGTTGTGCCTCTGTGCAAGTGAATGGATATCCAGAGATCTGCATCCAAGTTTTTGATTTGTAATTAGCTTTCTATATTGAAGGAAGGCTAATCAAATCACATGTAAATTAGAGAGTTCACATCTTTTATACAAACACAACCTTCGCTATGCTGCTGAGATTTAGAAAGTGAGATTGCTGCTCTCCTTGGGGAGAGCTTTTGGAATTACGAGATTTATTCACCCAGACCAACGAGTTTTTTCCCTGCAAATCTGTTTTTCTAGTGAAGTAACTCTGGGAGAGCTGCATCTGATAAGAAACTCTGCAGCAGGGGGGGGAATTTTAGGTTGGCTGTCCTTTCCCTTTTGTGTCTTGGAACTTAGTCTGGAGTTAAATGAATTATAAATATCTAAGCATCAACCCTTGGTAGGCTTCTGAGAGCTATTAACAACTAATGAAGGTAAATGCTGTCTATTTTGGGAATCTGAGTGACACTGTCACTCAGTGTGTTTTAGCAGTGCTTGGTGTTTAGTGTTGTATTTTTCCTTCTCTCACTGCTGCCCGATAGCGGAGCACTCACCTCGGTTACACAAGGGGAAGGGGAGCAGCTGAAAGCCTGAGCCCAGGTCAGACAAAGTTCTGTGGGAGAGCTGTTGGGTCTTAATTCATTGCACCTCTCACTCAGAATATGTGATCCCTTTGTTTTTATGGAGTCCCACAGCACAGCTGCACTTCTGCCTTCCGTGTGAAAGTGACCTTCCTCCCAACAGCGCGCCCTGTGCTGCAGCGCGTCTGTGCACGTCCCGCACCGCCTGCCCTGCTGCGTTAACATCAGCCTTTCACTGATTTTCCATGTCTGCTGACTCTTGTCCTATCCTGGAAGCATCTCATATGATTCTGGTGAACCTGTGCTGGTACAAGGATCTGATTTTCTCCTAGAGCACTGTTGCTGAAGCGGTTTTGTCTGTGGTGGCTGTGGGTTGTTGTACAGGCGCAGGATGGAGCCCTTCCTTCTACAGACCATGACTGGGCAGTGTGTCCCCAGGGCTGTCACATCCTCACAGTGCATCCAAGCCACATACCTGGGAGAGTATTGTCTGAGAGCTGCTTGCGTGCGCGCCACGTGAAATCTAGTATTTTTCCTTCCACTTCGCATTAAATTGTGTTTGTGTGTGTTCAGTCTGCTATCTGCGTTTGCTCTTCCCTCATTATTAATTTTTTTAGCTGCTCCAAAATGCCTCGTCTCTCGACTCCACTAACGTTAATATTTTATGTTGTCAACACACATCTTGCTATTTGCCCCTGTTTTTTACACTAATCAGTATCCTGAATAAAGCTTCTGGCTCTAATCCCTTGTGCAGCCTGCCACTAATTGCTTTCCATGGTAGGAAGGAGCAGTCTGCTCCTACGCAAGCTAGCTTTTGCCCTGACAGGTATTTGACTCTCACGTAATGATTAAAATGCTCGGTCATTTATATAGACTTTCAAACCCTCTGTTTCCTAGTTCTCTCTCTTGTGAGTTCTCACAAGGAATTGTTAACCAGTTAGAGTTAAATTACTTGAACGAAAGCTTATGCTTATCTAGCTCTATTTCATCCTCTTACACTCAACTAAAGATGCTTTGTAATTCTGAACCTTCTCAACTAATTTTTGTAATGCTTGAGTGAAACTTCCCCGCCGCTGACTAATTTCCCAGAGCAACCTTATCTCTTTTTTCAAGCCAGATAGGAGGATGTCTGCTCTCTGATACCTCCAATACAATAGCCACTTTTAATGATGAATCATTTTATCCCTTTTGTCTGTTAACACCTTTGTTATTTTGGTCTTGATTGAGCATCTAGCCTGGAGATTATTCTTCCAATGTCTCCTCCTTAGCGCCGTGTAAGTTATGACGCACTGAGTTGTCCCTGTCCCAGTTATCTGCTTAAAACACAGCAGAGGGCTGGTGGAACTGATCAGAGCCTGCAGCCCAGCCTGGCCAGTCAGGGTGCAGCTGCAGCCCTCCTTCTGGATTCTGGTAGACTCTGCACACACAGTTCCCATCCCAGTTTGTTTTGTTGTTGTATGTTTCCATTGTGATGAAATTCATCTGCCTTTAAAATATTAATTATGGCTGAGGCTTTGACTTGAAATTCTCCATTATGTTTTACATTTACATGACCTTTCTTCGCTTTACACAAGTATCAAGATTTTCCGTGTTTTGATGTTTGTCTTCATTTTCATCTTTATGAAACTGGTAATGTTTAAAAAACATAAGAAAAAAAAATCTGTGGAGATCAGTAGGTTTATTTTATTTTAATTTTGATTTGAGATGCTCTTGCAAGTTCCTATATTGCAGCTGCTCAATTCTGAGCTCATCACAGTTTCATTTTCTGCTCCCTGTGTGACTTGTGAAATAGCTCATGAGCTGTAACCACACAGTTGCAGGAGGTAAACAAAGCACTCTGTTCCCAGCCAAAGGAAAATAACTGGATCAGGGTCACTGTCCCTCCTGCCCATCCTGTCAGATGAGTCAGCCTGCTGGAAGGTGGGCCAGCGGGCAGTGCACAGAGCCGGGTTAGCGTTGCGTTTTGTGATCATATGTTGTGCATTCTGAGGGGAATTACTGAGTGGATTTTTTCCCCTTATTATTTTTAAAACAAACTCTCCAGTTGATGGTAGCATACTTCCTTAAACCAAAACAATCAGATGGCAGATAAACTGAGGCCATAGCTTGGCCGTCTGGTAAGAATACCTGGCACTGGTATTGTCCGAAGTGCGATCTGTTAATCACTGTGGATGTGGTTATGGTGTTTTTATGAGCTTTATTCCAGTTTCATCTTTTACTCGTCCTCGGAGCTGTTAAGTGCACTTTTTATGATGTTTCTTTCTACTAGAAAATCAGATTAGATTTGAACATAAATCCTCAAAGCTGCATGAACTAATGCCTGGTTTAAAGTGGATTAGCAATCAGTATGTATAAAGACTATTCTGTGTAAGGTGAATCTTAGAAGGAACACCTGCATCTTTAGTAATTTATGTGTCAGTAGAGATTTGCTTCTTCAGCTAGAACCTGTTATGTTAAAGGTCATTTTATTGAAATTTGTGCTTACATATTCATAAAAGCAGGCTTTGTTCTGAGCATTAGCAGTCACCAGGTTTTTGAAGTTGCCATGCTGGATATTTTCTGTATCTTCTAGCTATGAAATCCAGGTTGATGAATAAAGTGAAATGTCTGCTCTTCATGTTACATTAAAAAAATCAGAGAGGGTAATATGGTGACATGGTTTTTATACTCAGTGTGCTTCAGCTGATGGGAGAATATGAAGTGATAGGAATGGGACAACTAGTTGATGGCCTTGGGTAAGCAGGTCTGGAGACTGTTGCAGACTGATGCTATAAAGCAAATTTCTTTGCTTAATGATATGCCTGTGATCTGACATGCCAAATTTTCTAGGTCACCTTTTGCTTATTTCTGTGGCTTTATTATTTGAATCCTCTGAGAATAGCAGACCTAGCAAAAAGTGGCTTTGTATTTGTCTTTTGCATTGTTTTAATTAGTATTTGTTAAAACAGTTCTGTAAATATTGTGGAAATCCAGGCTGAAAAGCATGGGGGTGACCGTGACTGCGGCAGGTGGAAAATTCTGGCTCTGACCCTTTCAGTGAACGTTTGGTTTCTGTCCCGGGTGGAGTGAACTTTATAGAAGCTGGTGATTTACCTTAAGGAAGCATCTCTTCTGTTTTCTCCTTTCTTACAGCTTTAGGTGCCTTTTGTGTTGTTTCACCAGGTAGATTTTCATGGTTCTTACCTTTGCATCACTTACTATTTTTCTTGCATTTACTGTGCAATCTTAGCAAAGAAGTGTCTGTGCTGTGGTTGCTTCCTGCAAGGCTTGTACCAACCCCCATCAACCAGCAGGATGCCACCTCGCAGCTAGGTCCAGCCTGTGAGGTAAGGCTATGTGAGAGCTGTCCGCTGCCAAAGACTGAGGCACTGCATCTCTTTCCATTTACCCTAGGATTTTTCACCCATTGAAATTTGCTTGAAATTATCTGTAATAGAGCATCATTCATAAAACTTGTCACTCCCACTTGGAAAATGTAAGTCATTGAGGAATGATTTCAGCTTATGGTCTGTCACTGTCTTTGCTGTTCAAGATCTGGACTGTGTTTCATCAGCTGTTTCATCAAGTTTTCTAACAACGAAATTGCTTTGCTCTTCAACCTTGGGAGTTTTGCACCTACTACAGGCTGATGAAATATGGGGCGGAGGGCAAAGGTGTATAGCACGTGTGGCGCTGGGAGGTAGAGAAGGCTGTGCCCTGTGTGTGTTTGTGTGTGCAAAGTCTGGCACAGTGAGCCCAGAGCAGGGCACACACTGTCAGACTGGTGTGAAGCCTGCTATCCTCTTGCTTTCGGCATCTCTTTATTCCCCATCCAGAGTGGGCCTAATGACAGCTCTGATAATGCCAGATGGCAGTCACCAGTCATCACTGAATAGCAGAAAAACGTCTAAATATTGTCTCCCAAATTGGTTTGTTCATTCTTTCTCCTCGTTCTAGCCTGGCAGTGATCCGGAGGCAGCACTTAGGGACCTCCTAAGAAGATCCCGTGTAGAAAGCTGTCAGAACAGATTGCTGTATGGATTTTCAGAGGATTAAAGTTAATTAAAGAGCTCTTCCTTGCTTTCATTTCCTCCTATCTGCCAGCTATTTACATGCTAATGTAGGGTCTGCCGGGGAGAATACGAAAAGTGTCAGCACTGGGCATGTTATCACACATGGAAACAGTAGAAAATAATGAGATGAGCAATATGTGTGTGTGTGTGCAGCGTGACAACTCAAAGCTGGTAGCACTGCTTTTTGCATATTTTCAGTAGTGTGTGATCTTACTGAATATAATTCATTCTATTACATCTCGCACTGCATAATTTAATACTTCATTCACAATAGTATCTTTACATAAGCAATTTTATAAATAGAGAGCTTTAAGCATTTTTCTAATCTGTCTTGTTCTGAAGAGGAAATTTCTGCAGAAGGAATGAGTAATTTTACGAAGAGTACAAACCCGGGAGCACAGATTTGGTGGGGACGGGTATCTACTGTTGCCTTCTCTTGGAAAGATTAAACAGAGCAGGTGCTTGGTATGTAAGCAAACTGAGGGTGAATGTAATAGTTTTCTGCTCCAGTTGCATTATTACTTGCCCATTCCATTTTCACGTTGTTTCAGAGGATTATTTTTTCAGGTAGTTTTTCACTATCTTCCATTTTAACACTTTATTAAAATTACTACAAAACAGCTGAAGTAAAATTGATCCCAGGTTGCATTTCAAGAGGGAATTTAAGGCTTTAGGAAAATGATAAGCCTTGCTGTCTGCATTATTAAAGAAAAAGTTGCAAAACATCCCTGTTGTTGAGCATAGGTACAGAGGTCCTTCAGCTGCTGAAGGTGGTTGAGGTATTTTGAGGGCACTGAGGGTAATTAAGCTTCCAGGGACCAAGGGCAATCAAGAGCAGGTTTGTTTCCTGCAGCTTTTTTCCCCGCTGTACCAGTGCAGCGTGAAGTGACTGGCTTAGCGAAATGCTGCGCGCCTGTCCATGGGCTGGAGGCCTGAATCCCTTTGCTTCGTGTGACCTTTGTGCAACATCTGCTGGGCATCAGTCGTTTTCTTCACTTCAGCCTTTTCTGGTTTTCCTAGTGGAAAACACGGTGCTTGCGCTTGAAGATGTCAAGTGGCTGTTGCTTGGCCTTGAAAATCAATGTGACGTCTTGAGAAAGAGTTAAAGAGGAGGGAGAGGGAAATACCTTCAGGAGGCTTTGTTGGGGCAGGAGGGGAAAAGTTCATCCCTGGTGAGCAGTCACAAGTGATCTCCTGTGTGCTGCCGAATTCGTAGCACAGCTTTCTGAGCAGGTGCTGTACAGGGGTGTGAGGCGAAAGATGCTCTGGGATTTTGGTGCCCGAGTTTTCGTACTTGATATGCCACATCCGCTCCTGAGCGAGCCCCGTGGGGTTGAGCAGGATGAAATGCTCCTGTGTAAAGGCCCTCGGGTGGGATTTGTCCCTGATGTGCATCCGAAACGTCATCTGAGAGCGTTCTCCCCAGAGCCTGGATGTTGCTCAAGGCTTGTTACCCGAGCCTGGGGATGGCTGAATAATTCAGAGCAACGTGTTGTACTGGATCCCTCATGGTGGAGGAAACCAATATTGTCTCAGCATCTCTGTTGGCTAAATCCTATTGCGAAGCGCGATTGGGGAACTTGGTATAGGTGCCAGGAGGAAGGCAGGGAGTGCTTGGAATTTACTGAGGATTGGAGATGTATGTGTGGTAGTGGAAAGGGAGAAGGCAGCACACGGGGTGGGCAGCACCGCTCTGGGGAGCTGACAAAGGGAAGTGAGAACATGTGCGTTACAACAAAAAAAGAAAGACAAAGGTATTTTGATTTGTAAAGCTTATCTCTCTTACACAAGCTGTTAAACTTGTGATTTTCTGTGTGTACAATATTGGTTTGGGGCAAATGGGAAGGGATTTAACAAAAGCAGAGAACTGCTTTCAAGCTTTTCTTAGCAGAGATATAATACATGTGTGTGTGCACATTGATAATGTATGTACTTCTTTCCTTCATCTACATTGTATTTCAGAAGTGTTCTCCAACCACTTGAGAGATGGGGCTTGAAAAAATGGGGTAAAGAAATGGAAACAGTTTTCTGTGTGGCTTCAAAGAGGAGGGAGTTGAGGGGGAAAGATGCAAAGGAAACTTTGGCCTTTGGTCAAGACTTCGATTACCGCAAACATTGTTAATCTTAGAAATCTTCAAAGGAGCTGTTTTTCAGAAAGCTGTGAAATCACAGCTTTTGGGTCGCATCCCTTTTAGATATCTTCTGTTAATTGCCTAGTTTTTTCCTTCCTGTATCTTTCCTGTCCTCCACCTGCTGCAGCCTGTGGGACTGTCAGTGGATAGATGCTGTGGAGAAATGTCACAAAGATGTGCAGCTGCAGTCATCTGCCACACAGGTGAGATGATGGGAAGTTTTCAAATCCGACACACAAATCCAACCTGTAACATAACAGCCAAACATTTTTTGTTTATAAGCATTACTGGTTACCACCTTCCTGAGGACTAAGCTCGTACAGAGGCTCCAGCTTCAGTCATGTCTGATGCAGATTTAATGTTTTTCAAGTGAAGTTCAATCTTTCATTAGTCTATTGACATTTTCTATAACACATCTGAGAGATTTTACTGGAGTTAAGAAGCAAAAGTATTCAAAAAGTAGGAAAAATAAGAAACCCAGTAAAGACCACTTGCCAAAAAGGGCAGTTGCTTTGTACGGTATGTGTGTTTGAGAAGACGTCTGTTTTTGGTAGTTAACGTTGATCATTTTTCCATAGACAATGTGATTTACTAGTAAAAAATCTGAGAATTTTGTGTTCAAGTGTTACATGCATATTTTGCTGCTTTTTGCAGTAGACCTTTTCTGGGACCTGTAAATATATCGATGTCTGTGAGGTAATGTAGTTGGAGTGCCACTGTTGCTTTCCCACTGGGAGAAGAACATAAATCTTTTTTGAGAATTAAAATTCTCCTGTGCTAGTATTTGTCTGATTTGTGGGTCTGACTTTCTGGTTGTTGTTGATGTATGTGGATATTGGGAGCAGAAAGTGATGTTATGGATACAGATGAAAGGAAGAGTTTTGAATAATGAGAAAAAATTTGTATGTCAATACATTGGCTTTTTTTTTTAATTAAAATTTTATGTTAGTTTGATTTCTGGAACTTAAGTAGAGCAAACCAGGAGGCACGACAGGACTCCTAATACTGAAATTAGATTCTTGTTTTTATTTTTTTGTCTGTCCCTGAAGGTAGGAAGCAAAGGAGCAACTTAGAGCAGTAAACAACATGAATATTTCAGAAGAGTCATTTTTCCTATATGCCAACCTCTGCTGAAGATCTGTGCACAGAAGCGGGTGGTTTTCCAAAGTCCAAGGATTCATCTCCTGGTGACACATGCTAAGAAAGCTGTAAAGCACCAGGGAAGTCTTGATGCTTGAAAGATCTCTCCGGACTCTTATTGTTCCACCATGGAAATCTCTGTATCCTGGCTGAATACAATTGCTGGCAGTAATAGTATTGTGGAGGGAAAGGTGATGCACAGCACTTGCAATATAATATTTGGATATGTCAAACCAGCACATGAAAGCACTGCAGAGGTCTGGTTCAGTAAGACGTTTCTGCATGTTAGCTTTGTGAATGGCTCTGGTAGAAAAGAGAGGTCACGAGCTCTGTGCTTGCATCCGTGAATGTTGCAGAGAAAGCTCAGATGCTCGCAACACCTTTCCCATCAGCGTGTTTTCCTGTCTGCAGCGCAAATGACCCCTAGATATGTGATAGCTCTTAATACATTTGGAAGCTGCCTCTCCTGTAATTAACTTCTGATGGAATAAAACACGAGGCTGTGGGGGTTACAGATTCAAAGAGACTTCTCAACAGGTTTTGAGAATGATACATAGCAGACTTTCTCCCATTCATTTAAATGAGCTTAATTATTTTGAATGAGTTGTAAGGTCTGGAGCACAGATAATGTAACAAGCTTTGTGTTGTGCCACAGCAGCAGCAACTTCTTTTAGTGGGATCGCAGCCAGGCCCAGCGCTCCTCTGGCTGCTAGGCCTGGGCCAGCCTGCAGCCCGTCACGGCCTCTGCAGGGTTTTCCACCAGAGCAGCTCCAGCCCCTTCATCAGAGAGAGCCTGTTGGTGCTGAGGCCTTGCTCTGTCAGCGTGCTGCCTGTTGGCATCAGAGTAACCTTTCCACCTCTGTGAAGTTAAAAAAAGATCTCTGCTCTTCCCCACCTCTGGCCTTCCCACATCACTGACTCCGGGCGCGGAGCTGTGGTGATGGGGAGGTTCATGCACGGCACGGGTTCTGACTGTTAATTAGTGATTCCTGTCCTGCGCAGTGACTAACCTCATTCCATGAGGAAGAGTCCTGTTAAACTTTGAAGCGGGCATGCTGAAAAACCCTTTTTTCCCATCATTACTTCACCGTGGCACTGCTCTAAATATGTCCTTTGAGATAACTTGAAATCCAACTTGGGCAATGTTCATTAGAAGTTAACATTTGAATGGGGAGGAGGTTTAGGTCCTTCAGTAGCTTAAAGTCATCCAAAGTACAAAGTAATATTGAGCTGCTCTCCACTGGACCAGACTAGGAACACTCTTAGTGCCTTCCGTCTCTTGAAGCCCAGCAATAGACAGCACCAGTAACAGCCAGAAAGCTGTTCTGCTCCTCAGGGTGGAGTGTTGTGCAGTGACTCACTTCCCTGGACGCGGAGCCCTGGGACAGCTGCGCCAGTAGTTCGTGGTGGTTTGCAGTGAGGTGTCAGTGCAGGCATTGCGATCAGACAGGGCTTGGCTTTACGGAAACTCGCGCTAGACCAAGGCAGTCCTGGAGCTGGTTAAAGCTGGTGCAGCCTGGCTGAGGACGGGACCCAGTGACAGCGATTCTCTTTGCAGCCTGTGCAGAGCTTAGAGAATGTGGGCTAGCAATAAAGGTGCTCAAACACATCTGAGATGAGAAAGATGGGTTGCCCAGTCCCTAGGGAGAGCATCAATTTTCACCCAGATCTAGGACAGATGGAGAACACATCCTTTCCCATATTCTGTTTTTTGTTGGGGCTGCATATTGTTTGCCAGTACCTTACAGCGTTTAATCTGTTGTGATTGTCTCAAATGTCTGTCTCCATCATACTCACCTTCCCTTGGGCTGCAAGTCACCCGCATGTGCGTCTTTGTGTTAATTTGTCCCAGTTCACAGGCACAGCATCATTAGTGGAATAACGCTGCTGCTGTAATTACTGTGGGATTTGTGCGCAGCAGTGTGCCGTTTCATTGTGGTGTACCTACTCTTTAATCTGCATGGGCCATCTGCTTTATTTCTTAACTAAAAGTTGTTTTGTTTCTGCTTTGGAAGAGTGAATCTGTTGCTCCTAATCTTCTCTGTCTAGAAGAACATTGCAGCTAGGGTAAATTAAATTCTACTTTCATAAATCGTGCTCATTTTTGTAAGAGTTTTTCCAGGTCATGCCCCATAGTTTTGCTGTGTCTAAGTTTTTGCTCTCCTCTGTGGCTGCAGGGACATTGAGGTCAGAATTCTGGTAGGACCGCTCTGTAATCTGGTTAGCTTTTGACCACTGTAAGTCTGACACGTTGAAACCATTTGAAATCCTGCTGTTGACTGTGGAGAAAATATCCTAATGCAACTGGAGGAAGTTACTGGGAGGTTACCCTGTGACAAATCTGCTAGGAATAACCTTTTAAAACCCCACTTTAGGTTGTGTGACAAAGCACTTTGACCTCCCTCTAAATAAGAGGTCTCCTGTATCCTGTAGTACCGCTTGCCCAATGAAAAGTAGTGAACTGCTGGAGTGATCAGGTCAAAGGCCTGAGTTTCTCCCAAGCTCCCGGGAACGATGTTTTGCCACTCTCTGTCCAGAACTTCAGGAATAAATGGGTCAGCTCTTTGCTGCGAACCTGTCCCTAAGAGTGGGCAGTCCTTGGGCACAAAAGTAGATTGTTCATGTGGGATGTAGCACTGACACTTCTGTTAGAGAAAGCTTTTATTTCCCGGAGAAACTGGTCCATTAGATGATGGTTTTGAGAGGTATTCTTTGGTGTGGTCAAACTGGATGATTTTGGATGTTTTAGAGGCATTAAAATAAAATTGTGAAAGAAGAGCAGT
The DNA here is from genome assembly GCA_013399715.1 of Alectura lathami. Classification (NCBI taxonomy): domain Eukaryota; kingdom Metazoa; phylum Chordata; class Aves; order Galliformes; family Megapodiidae; genus Alectura; species Alectura lathami. The sequence goes on along the minus strand of VXAV01009975.1, from coordinate 22,933 downwards.
AGGGATCTTGCAGCATGTCATTTTTCTGGTGGTCTGAAGGAATTTATAGCCTAGTGTTACAGTGACATAGCTTTTGTTGTTGTCATTTTATATGCCTTTAAAAATGTTCCTGCTCTCAATAAATGAGATGAGAGCTACAGTGATCTGCACCTTAAAGAATATGAAATGAGAAAAATACACTTTCTTAGGTTTGTTGACAATTTATTTTTCTTATAACAGGAACATTATTTCTACCTGAGCCTATCTTTCCTTACCCGTATAAGTTGTTGCATTCAGTTCTGAGATGATGAAATAGCAGCATCAAATCAGGCAGTTTGCATCTTGTTTTTGTTTAAAAAAACAAAAACCACAACAAAACCCAAACATTATTTCTCATAAGATGTTTTGGAGTAGAGCAATCATTCAGAAAATGAAAAGATCCTTTGTCTAGGAGGCTCTCTGTTTCGTTCTTTAATCTGAGCAGCTGTCTTTCTCCTTCCCTGTGGGAAGTTGTGGAGGGTAAATAACATGGAAATTCATTTGATGATGGAGACATTAGAGGTTGGCATGGACAATTAATTTGTTATTAGACAGAATTAATTTTATTTGATCCTTACATGGTTCTGTTGCTGCATATAAATTCAGCTGCTTTACGAGTTAGCTCTGTTCAGTCTGCTGGAGGATGGCTTTGTGTGGCTGCGAGTGTTGTCTTTCCTCGCCCGTGTGTTCAGTGCAGATTACAGGGAACTATGTGGCTTTTTGTTGCTGAAAGTAATTTCTGGATTTGTGTGACCTAAAACTTGTGCTCAGCTTGGCAGCACAGCTAAGCCAACAAGGGAGAGTGATTTCCCTTTTTCCCTACCCAAACTAAATGCGCCAGTAATTTTCTCTTCTCTGGTTTGAAAATGAACTTCTTGAAACTTTGCTCAGGAGAAAGCCAACTCTTGAGGACAGGGAGTAGCTTTTTGCTGGTGTATCACTCTGAATGGTTTCTGTGTACAAGCTCCTTTGCTCCTATGAGGGACAGGACAAAGTGTCAGTGGCATCTCCAGAGGGATGATTTGCTGGTGGTGCACAGCACCTCCATACTTTTCTCTTTTATTCCCATAATTGCAAGCCGTATTTTGGTTTATTTTGGTAGATACTGATCACTTTCACAAAAATATTTAGGCAAATAACACTTCCTTTCTCTTTCATGACTTAAAACATGTCAAGATTTCGGGGCATGTGTAGCAGGCATTTTGGAAATGTTCATTCTTGTTAACATCTCTGCCTTCTTTTCCTGTTTCTTTTTGGTTTTGCCTTTCTCTGGTGCTGTTCTGGGAAGGGCAGCATCTCTGAAGTAGCTGCTCAGTGGCAGTGATCCTTTCCTNTTTTTTAATAAGAATGAGTTAATTGGAAGATCCTTGGACAGAGGCTTGAAGGAGACCCATTTGTCTGCTTCTTCTGAGCCACTTCATCTTGCTGGGCATCATTCTCCCATGAAACAGGTGGTGATGCTGAACTTAAATGGGCTGCTTTTAACAATGACTGATAAGAAGTGCAGTGTAAGCCTCAAGGTATTCCTACATATCTGTACTGTTAAGTGGAAGGTTTCCATGAACTAAGTTATTTAAAACAGCGTCCTCATAAGACACCTGCTTTTGCATATATTCTCTTGGCATTTTTCCTCCGGTTTCTTGCCTGTGTTAATTGTCTCTGCTCCAGTTTCTCCCAGAAGGGAGAGTCTCTTGCTTGTGCTGGATTGGTGGGCTAAAGATTAAAGTTTTGAAAAATGAGACCAAGGACAAAAGCAATGAGTATGTTCAACTCAGAACTGTAAAGGAGTATGAGAACAATGGTGTTTTTTTTTTTTTTTTTGAAGTACCAAATTTAATTATTTTTGTTAATTATTGAGATTGGAAGAGGAATCAATTATGCCGTGCAGATATCTTTCTTTGTGAGCTCATGGTGAAGCTTGAATTGTGGAGTCGATGTGCCAGGAGACAGTGTTGTTTCAGTAGGTATGAACAAGGAAGAGACTAATTTAATCTGTAAGTGGCAGGAAAATGTGAAATTTGTCCCTCTTGGTAGTAGTGTTTTGCATTTAAAAAAACGAACTGGAAAAATGCAGTTTAACTGTTCCCTCAAAAAGTAGAAAGCAGGAAAAACTAAGGGATAAAATCAGACCTCTTGAGGAAATTCTAGACTAGACTGGGCGTCCATTGTCAGAGGTGATTTAGCAGTAATTAAATCGGTTCTGACCATGGAGGGGAAGACTGTAGATAAGAAAGGAAAAAAAAATCCTGAATATCCATTAGCATGCCAGACGGTTAGCAAGCTTAGCAGAAGAGCAGCGTGAAAGTAAGCATTAGTGATGAGTAGCTGTCCTCCCCTTTCAGCTTGCTGCAGGTCCACACCAAGCAAATGCTTCATGCTTGCTTTAGCCACGCAGCACAGACAGGCTGTCGTTTCCTGGCCAGCAGCCTTGCCCCTGTTTGAAGTGTTCTGGTAGCAGACACAGTAGAGACCATGTGAATTTTCTTCATGTTGAATGCTGAAATCAGCCAAGCTCGTGTTTGTTCCCAGTCTCCTGCTTACCCTGTGACGTGCACATCCCCAGTTCTGTGGTTTCTGCCAGCCTCCAGGCAGTTGTTAGCAAAGACCGCCTGCGTGCCTGACCTGGTGCAAACACCACAGAAGAACTTTGCCCACAGTCTGCATTTGTGGTGGGGGTGCCATGCTTCTGGGTGTGCTCTGTTGTGCAAAACAACACAATGCTTATAAATATCACCAAGCTATTTATAACGCTCTCCTGTGGTGTGACAAATAACAGCCGTATCAATCACATACCATTCATTCAAACATAAGAATTTAAAACCACTTCAGAGACCCCCTGTTTCTTTGTGTGGATACTGAAAAGAAATTGCTGTTTAGAGCATAGGAGGAGTTGCTTTTCCTTTCTCTTTGCCGTTTGTATCAGTGGGTTAAATTGTCTAATAGCCTTAATTCTAAGCTTTTTGAAGCACTTTTATTTAAAAAGTATTCTCTAAGTAAGAAATACATATGTTTGAAGTGCAAGAATGCTGAATTTAAAGAATAATGATCACATTCAGCGGCTGGTATTAAAGAGGCAATTACATACGATTTGTGAAAGAGAGCAACCTCTGCAGAGTGTGATACCTGCAGGGCGTACCAGCGCACTCTCTGATCTGAGCTAATAAGAGTGGTACCTAATATTAGAGTTTTCCTTGTCAGAAAGCCTATTAGCGTAACGGTGTGAGGACTGTATGTGATGCAGAAAGTGAGCAGCTGTTTGCCTTTTGTTACCACAGGAGGAGGTTGGGAGAAGTCCCAAAAAGTTCATTTGTTGTGCTGCTGTTTCTTTGTTTATAGTATTAAAGTGCTAATAAAGAGGAAAAAAATGTTTGAATAGATAAATTCTTTTAGAAGCATACAGTTAGCGTGCATATGATTGCCACAGGAATTCATCCCTTTGTTTGTTTGTGTACGTCTGGATTTTTTTAAATTTTGTGAAAACATATTTTTCTTTTCATCTCAAAAGAAAAAAGTAATTTAAAGGAAGTTGAAACTTCAGAGCTCCCTAGTTCTTCAGGCTGTTCATTCTTTTCATGTCTTCCTTCAAACATGCTGAACTGATAGTGTTCTTTTCTTCCTTTTCCACACACCCAAAACCTAAATACAATTACACTTTACATTGTGTCCCACAGAGAAGATGATCATTGCATCATCTGCACCACAGCTTTGGTGGGAAGTTTTCAGTTAGTACCGCGTTTGCTTTGAAATGCAAGACTTTGTCATATCAGTGTTAAAATTAGGTAGATGGGGTAACGTGAGGGATGTGTGGTTTCAGAATATCCACAAGGGTTGGGGCCTGAGCCAGTACTAGAGCAGAGACGCTTCTGCTCTGCTTTGGTTTTTAGTGGGGCCGTGTGAGTCTCCTGCATTTCTCTTCATAGTGGATGGTCCTGTGATTTCAATTATACCGTGATTCCTTGTGTTTAATCTGCGGCTCATTCCTGCCTGGGTCTCCTGTGAGCCAGGTCTGGGTAAGTCTTTTATGTGGGATACTACAGTGGTTCCTCTTGGTTTCTGGAGCTAAGTGGATATTTATCAGCAGTCTAGTGTAATGGTAGAAAGTTAGAGGAAAGAGTGAAGAATTACAGTGAGGAAATCTGAAGGTAAGTGTATCTTCACATATGTAAAATGATTCACATATGTAAAAAGATTGCTGTAGAGGAACAAAGTTTTGCCTAGTATTGTACTTCTAGGCTTAGGAGGATTGTTCCTAGCAAGTATTTTCTGTTCTGCTCATTTCTGAAGCTGCATGAGGGCCTTCCAGAGCACAGCCCGGCAGTGCAGAGGGCAGGCAGGACTGCTTGTGCTTTGCCCCATCCTCCTCTGTGACCATCGCCCTGCAGTGTCCTGCCTCCCTGGATGACGGGCGAAATCCAGATGAGAGCCTGTGAGCCAGCCTGGCCTGGGCAAGTGAGCCTGAGGTGGAAGGAGCAGCACTTCTTGATGAACATACCTGTTGGAGCTCCGTGTATGTGGGCAGTGAGATCCATGCCTTTGTGAGACTTCGCGTGTTTGGATCCCCATCAGCTGGTTGCGCCTTCGGCGTTGTGTTTCCAAAATGCCACCAGAGGTGTTCTGTGATGACCTAAACCAGACGGTGTTCAAAAGTGGAAGACTTGGAAAGATACAGCAGTGCTATTTCCTTCACATAGACACATTTTATTATGTATATCTGGAGCCAACCTGATTTGCTTGTGTGCAGCTAATAGCTTTTTCTCTAATTTACTTCTTGACTTAAGTGAGTATTAATCACAAACTATTTCAAGTAGTAACTAATTTGATTCAGGTTTAAAAGATTTGACGTATGCTGTAGAATTTGTGCTACTGCTTGAATTGGCTTGAGGCAGGTGTTTTGCACAAGGAGTCTTTTGCATAGCATTGATTTTTGATTCTGTGTGGTTGTGTTTAGCATCCTTGATGTGTACAAGAAGACAGAGGCAGAAACTAGCATCTCACTGCTTTTTGGGTGCTTCTGTTCTCACCTTCTGTTCTTGCTTTCTTTTAATGTGATATAGCTCATATGTATTGTTACTAGAAGTGGAGTGGCAGGGACAAATCTAAAAAATAATAGCTGTGAGTGGAATAGGAGCAGCCTTTTGGAAAAAGTTGGGGATGGGGATTGAGACGTGGGCATACATTCTAGCTGAATTATTTGTTTTTGTTACCTTTTGTCTTCCCATCATTTCTAAACCAGTCTTTTTGTGCTTGTGACATCAAGAAGTGGATATTGTTCATCTTGTCTTTCTGGTATATGGAGTATAGGCAAGGCTCAATTTCAGCTAGCGTCTGTCCAAGATACCCAGAAAGTTCTGCATCTTGGGTCTGTTGCAGTATGGCAGTAGGTGTTCATGTTGGTTGTTGACTGTCTGCTGTTTACCAGTTCTTTTTGTGATGTGATGTGGCAGGGAGAGAGTTCATCCCTCTGTGTCGGTGTCCTTCCTTTTGACAGTCACTTCTGTGATTCCATGTTCTGCTCGCTTTGACGAAGTTATGCCCAGAAGTAGAAAAGCTGATAGTCCATTTACTTCTATAGTATGTGGCAGATGTTTAGTCTGAAAACAAAACTGTGATTTTAGTTTGCAACAAAGTAGATTTTTCAAACACTGGGCCTTATTGCACTGTGGTTTTGCTGAAAATAAAACAAAAGCAAATACAAGTGTGCATAATTTTGTGATCTAATATTAATTAAAAGATTGCTGAATGTTTTGGTTTTAAAAATTTAATCATCATTCTCTTTCAAATGTTTATAATGAATATTTTTCCTAAATAATGTTTTTCTTCTGGTAAACTGATTTTTCCACTTGTTTTTAATGAAGCTTGACTTCAGTACTTTACATTTTGTCTGGTGGTTTGAGCATAACGTTCTTGATGTCAGTGCAGTTTTGAGGAAAGATTTTGTTGACTTAATATTGCAGAGCCAGTGGAGGGAGAACAAAGAAAGGAACGTTGTGTCTGCATGAATTAACCAGCACTCCAGCGACGACGCTCTGGAAGGGAAGCATTTGCTGAGTGGCAGATAATATTAATATTAGCCGTACTAAGTTATAGGTTATTTAAAGGTAGGATTTGCATTTGGAAACATTTCAAATTTGAGGAAACCTGCACATGTGGGCAGTTGTCACTGCCCTCATGACAGCTGGGCTGCAGGTTCTTTCAGAAATATGGCTGTGCATTTTCCTCTGTTTGAGGAGGGCGTTGCCTGTAGTGTGCTTGATCTGCTCATGGCTTTGCTATCCCCTGGCTCAGCAGCGTTTGCGAGAACATCTTGCCCTCCTGGAGATGGCTGGGCCCTGTGGAGTTGCTGAGCAGTAGGTGTTTGCCAGCCTACGTAAGTTTGCAGTGTTTGGGGTTACTCATCCATGGACGTGCTGGCGGAGCCAGGTCTGTAGGTAACCTGTGTTGAAGGACGTCGATGGGCAGCAAGAGCATCAGGATCATGAGTTTTCAGCCATCCAGGAGCTAGAAGAGGGTGGGTGTACTGTACTCACAGAGCAAGAAGTGGGGAAAGGACCAGTGACTCGCAGAGCGTCATTTACACCTCGTCACCCCCTTCAGCTAAGGATACTGCAGAACTAGGCCAGCAGTCGGAAATGGGTGATAAGAACGTGAAAGCTTGGGAAAGCAGCTATGCTAGAAAAGTGAAGATTGGACTTGTTTACCTTAAAAAGTAGTTGAATAAGAGGTGACAAGTTGATAGCTCATAGTCTAATGAATGGTTCAGAGAAGTTGTTTGGAAGCTGTTGTTTTCCCTGTCTGCACAGTGCAAGAACAAAGGTGTTCAATGAAGCTGAAAGGTGGCAAATTAAAAACTGATAAAAGAAAATACATTTCTGGGATTCATTTCCACCAGAAAATTGGCCAGGTCATGAATTCATCAGGGTTCAGAAAGAGGCTGGATATTTACGTGAACAATAAAAATATCTGGAGAAGTTGTCAGTGAGAGCGTATTTTTCGGAAGTATTTATTAAATGAAGTTTAACAAGCAAGTGCTGGATCCTGCACCTGGGATGGGACAGCCCTGGCTGTGTGTACAGACTAGGGGATGAGAGGCTGGAGAGCAGCCCCACGGAAAGGGATCTGGGGGTTCTGGCTGACGGCAAGTTGGATCTGAGCCAGCAGTGTGCCCTGGAGCCCAAAGGGCCAGCGGTGCCCTGGGGTGCCCCAGGCCCATCAGTTCCAGCCAGGAGAGTTAGAGAGTTAAAGCTGTTAGAGAGCGTCCAAAGGAGGGCTACAGAGATGAGGAAGGGTCTGGAGGGCAAGGGCTGTGAGGTGCGGCTGAGGGCCCTTGGTTTGTTGGGCTCAGAGCAGGGGAGGCTGAGGGGAGGCCTCACGGCGGCCTGCAGCTTGCTCCCAGGGCAGCGGAGGGGCAGGCGCTGAGCTCTGCTCTCGGGTGACAGTGACAGGACCTGAGGGAACAGCATGGAGCTGTCTCAGGGGAGGGTCAGGCTGGGGGCTAGGAAAAGGTTCTGCACCAGTGGGTGGTGGGCATGGAACACGCTGGGAGGTGATTTTGATTTATAATTTCTGAAACTCTTATTGAAGTTCTTGATCTTTTATATCCTGGAGTTATGTGGTAGAGGGAATATTTTATGAGGTAAGTAAAGTCTAGAAAATGATAATTTTCTAATAATACAGTCAGGTGAAGCATTAAGCTAGAAGCCCTGCTTTGTTTGCCTTTTTCAGCAAGCCACCATTGCCATATTTCTAGAATAGAAATAAGTCTGTAAGGGGACCGAGAAATTACTATTCAAGTTCAATTTAATATATTGAGCTGATTGGATGAACTTGGTTCTCTGATTTTATTTTTTACCTTTTTGCCCTCTCAAAATCTACTGCAAGAGATTTGCCCTCATGCTTCAGTTCCATCTTAGCCTGGGGCACCCCGAACACCCCAGGAGCAGTGCTGGGTATGGAGCTCGCCACGACTGTGGTGTGCTTCATCCTCCCGTTTTTGCAGAGATAACTGTGCTGGCTTAGCGTACAGTTCAGTTTACTTTTCTTGCACTTAATGATATTTAAGAGGTTAAAACTGCAGGAAACTGGCTTTTAAGAGATTTAGAGGCCAGAATCTGGGTTACTTACTGGGCAGGAGGAAGAAGAAATCAGAGGGTAAGGAGTGAATGTAGGGCTGAATTTTTATGTGCTGTAGACACTGTCAGAATAGAAGAATCTGATGCACCGTCACAAAAAAAAAATTCTTTTCAGGTTTGAATAAAGTTTTTCCTTTTTTTTTTATTTTCATTTTTCTTTTTGAATGGATGAATAAAATATTAGTTATCTATTGCCGGTAAGTGAGGATGAATACATTTTCTTGTCAGTTGCATGCCTTCCCTCTGCCAGCGATGGTAATCGAGTGGCTAAGTTGAGGAAGGTATGGTATTATTATTATTTTTTTTTTTAAATGATCATTTTTCAAATGTGAACTGAGTGCGTGGTGCCATGTAACTGTGTCAGACTCAGCGTGGCTCTGTTCTGAGCCAAGTGAATAAGGCAGTTTCACACTTGTGCAGGATTTCCACTGCTTGAGCAGCAGGGCTAAGAGAAATGGCAGAAGGAGGTTTTTTGAATGAGTAGATGAGCAAATACACCCAGGTAGAAAATCAGGCTTGTGCTAGAGATAGGCGGTGGCGAGCATTCCACTAGAAGGGAGTTAAATGGGGAAGGAAAAAAAAAAAAAACCACACACCATAAAATTGTTTCACAGCAGGAGGTTAAGAAACATAACTAAACATGTTAAACTCACTGTGAAGGAGGAGGACCCCAGGGGTATTTTAGTCAGATAATATTTGGTTTGCTGCAGTGTCAGTTGTATGATTGCTTGTCATCTGGCATATGTATGTGCTATAAGCAAAATGAGGCTTTTAGAGACCATGAACAATTTTCCAGAAGATAGTAAGCGGGGGATTTATCAGAGACAGATTAAAAGAGTTACAGTGGATTTATTTGCACTGGTCTGTTGCCAGGACATAAGGCAAAGCTGAGCCCTCTGTAAAGAAGTATTGGAGGTGAGGGACAATATCTGTAAAGAAAGAACTATAAATCTGGAGAAAAATTTACAGAAGATAAGAGCCTATAAGATATATATTAATTGGTAGTTGTACGTTTAAAATTACCTGCAGAATATTTGCCAACAGAGCTGTCGGATTGCAGAGGCTGTGCAGAATTTTAGAAATGATGGTTGGGAAGTTCCTAGGGTTTGGTTCTGGCACCCCAAACCAGACACTATTTGTGTTTCTTTTATCTCAGCCTCTTCACCTGTTGTGTTCTCAGCTCACTGCAGTTTCTGTCACCTGCTTTCCCTCGACTTCCAGCCCAGTTCCTTGGGTGGAAAGCTGTTGTTCTACCTTAATGATACGGTAGCAAGAAAATGGCTCTGTTTTGAGAATATCAGTAAAAGCGATGAAAACCATCAGTTGTAGAAAAATGGTGGGAAGGAATAAAGATGTTTAATCCCTGGTCTGTTGTGTGTTTGCGGTTACAGAATACATTGGTTTTTCAGACCTCACTTCTATTCAGGTTAGACAGGATGGAGGTACTTGGTCTTACAATGGAATAAATGTTTCGTTTTTGTCGGAGAAGCCTTCGTAGGATGCAGTACATCTGGAGGGCTTCTTTATAGGTTTAATTCGTCTTTAGACTCCTGCAATAACCATATTGGTATGAGGGGCAAAAATGCGAGTAGAGAGTTAATATGTGGGAAGTCACACTCAAGAGGTAAGAATATTTTGAAAAAACATTCTGTAATGGCCTTCTTGTCAGTGCAAGGGTAGTGAAATCTGCTGGATGTTTTTATGGAGTCAACTGGCTTTTTTGTAAATGCTGTTTTAATTGAGGTCTTGAGTAGGAAGTCAATGGTGTGTGTATACTTGCGTGTCTGCAGTCAGTTCTAATTTGCAAAGTAATGTGAAAATAGGTCAGCCACAGAGAGAAATGTTGGAAAATAGCTGTATCTGAGGAGGAAACTATTTGGAGGACTGGAAAAAGAAAATTTTGGTTTAAATATGGTTAGTACGAAAGGTAAGAGTGGTCAGAGAAAGGGGAACTACTTGCCTGCAGGTGATAGTAGATGCTGCTGTAAACAAGGAGGGTTTGAGAAGTTCCTGGTAATTTAATTTTTGTTGGTTTTGTCTGGCACAGAACTACTGCTTTTTGTCCATTCTGGAAGGCTCTATTAGCTCTTGTTGGCAGTGCACTGGGAGGGTCAGGAGCTGAGGGAATGAACCTTAGATGTGTTCCCGCAGCAGCAAGTCTGATGGAACTGGCATTTCTAACCAGTGTGCCTTTAGCCACAGCTGTGCCTCCAGGCCTCTCTTTCTTGGATCTTGCTGCCACCTCATTTTTCCTTTTTTTTTTTTTCTACCCATTTTCCATGGGGCAATGGGATGTGAACATAACCTTTGAAGACAGAAACCAGAGTACAAAGTTGGGCTTAACAATGTAACCATTGGTATAATTAACACTTCTGAAAGAAGTTTTGATATAGAGGGCAAAGTCACACCTGTAGGCTAACTATGTGGAATCATTTTTCTTCACTCTCTTACATTTGCCATGCACCATGTTAAGAGGAAGGAGAAGGTTTTTGGGATATTTTTCCAAACCATTCAACAGGATTTCCCAGGAGCTACCTGGTAGCCACGGGCTACTCTGCATTTCACCATCTCCTGCCACTATAACAGTAACATGTAGGTATTTAAATTAAATACAGGAAAAACACAAACAATGCCCCACAGCCCATGTTTCTTTGTAAGTTACACTGATTTTTTTTTTTTTATCCCTTTGTGGATGTGTTATGTCCACTGATCTGTGCCTGGAGCAGAAAATATTTGTGCTACTCCAGAAAAAAGCATGCTTTGTTGCTACCCGACTGCTTCCCAGTATGTTCAGCCACAGCTCTTACAGAGACGTCAACCTCAAAGACAGAACAACAAGCAGCTGTTTAGTTGGCAGCCAGATCACCACCAGCCTTAGTGCAGCGTGGGCATCAGCTCCTCCAGCCATCAGGCTGGGGGGAACCTGTTCGTGTCTGGGCCCCGTGCATGCTCCTTGGCTAACGCTTTCCTGTGGTGCGTGGGGCAACTGCTTTGTGCCTTGGGTCTTGGTGAGTTTGGTGGGGGGTGAGGTGTGTGCAAGTGGGCAGCTCTGGGAAGGGGCAGATGCCATCAGATGCTGCAGCTTGCTGATGGTAACTCATTTCTTCGCTGCTGCACGAGATGCAGGGCTCAGTGCTTTTTCTGTCGTGAATTTCATCACCTTCATGCAAATTCATTTCTCTCAATTACAGAGATGTTGTTGAATTGTAATCCTCCTCTTTGATAAACACATCACTGAAGCTGAGATTTATTTGCCTTTATTCAGTAGACAAGTTTACCTGTCAAAGAAGGAAAATAGACTGGTTTGTTATTATTCATATTAAGTCTCAGTTGATTGTTTCTTGTCCCTAATTCCTCTCTAGCTACTTGCAATTTGTTTGTTAGTATTTTCTTCAAGCATTTTATGAGATACCAAGATTTTGAAGTGATTGATAATTGCCAGAGTCTGTGTCTCCTCTTCTATCCTTTGTTAGAAATGTTGGATCAGTTCCTCTGTCCTGTTCTCAGGGCCTGTGCTACCATTTGTGAGTTCCCCAGAGATAGTAAACTCTGGTCCATGAGCAACTGCAAGTAATTTTCGAAGAATCCAAAGGATGTGTTTTGTCAGTAGGTCTTGACACCATCTAAAAATTTAAATATTCTTCAGTTACTTCTGACCACACTTTGGCTTTTGTTCCCACTCCTCACACTGCTAATTTTGCTGCTATTAAACATCTGGTCATGCCCCAGATACCACCTCCCACTTCGTATATGTGTACTTGCATAGCTTAAAGCAAGAGAGCATGCTCTTCTCCGTTCATCTTTCTCTGTTATTTGTGTTTTTAGGAGGAGTAGTTAGCTAAATTATACCTGATTGCAAATAGCATCTGTTTGATGCTGAAGCTCCGTATTCTTTCTTCTGTCTCGTTTTGAAACTCTCTCTTAATACAACTAATTTGGAGTTCGGAGTCTGGAGAGGAAGAGGAGGGGGAAATCTTGCTACTGATTTCCTATAATGAAGCAGTCTATTAACATTCTCCTAAAATTATCATTAATTAAACAAAAAGCTCATCTAACACTGGGAACAGGAATATTTCTGCGCCATCAAAAAGGCACTGAGTGGGAAATATCATTACAATTCCACTTTACAAAGTCTCTCTCCTCTGCCAGGCTGTAACCCATGCAGAAGTGAGAGCTCAAGCGAGCTGTGTGTTTGGGTTTTGGATTAATAGTTGAAGTTCACTCATGTGGAAATAAAGCAGATTTTACTGTGACTAGAATCTGTCATTAAAAAGCCATTATCAGAACCGACCAGCACAATTCCTGCTCTTTCATTGCTAATGACAAAACAATCTGTTCCTTAAAAAACAACAACCCTGTATTTTCTCTCAGAGAATGGTGCAGGAGACTTAACAGAGCAGAAGCTGGGTGAAGAAAGGCAGCTGAAAGATTTATCGATCAATAAAACAGACAATTACAGCTTGTTTATAAAAGGGAGAAAAAAAAACCCAAACCTCGGGCTTGCAAGCAACACTGAAACTCTAATAATGACAACTCTGGTATCCAGCTTCAGACGATAAAAGTCAATGGGAAGATATAGGATTTCAATAAAATTATGACACTAGATAAACTTTACCCCAGGAACAAATTTTCCCAGGGTGTGTGACTGACTTCAGTGAGATTTGTAACTTTAATTTCTTTCTTATTGATTTTTCTTTTCTTCAACTAATTAGAAAGTCTGTGGTGAGTTCTGTATATATATGTTAAAGGAGGGACTAACAAGCATCAGCAGGAATAGAACCCAAGTTTTTATTTATATATATATCTATATATAATATAAATAAGAGATCAGATGGCATTTTTAATTCTTTTACTGTATTTTACTCTTTCTCCAGTTGCTTCAAGCGCACATCAGGGACTTGCTTATTCTCCTGTATGTGTAGGGGCTGCCCCATGGCCTCGGGTGGGCAGGCAGGGCTGATGGTAGCTGCCGAGTGCTTGTTGGACACTTCTCAGGCCTCTCCATAAAATCAAAGTCCTGGAGGATCGCTCTTACACTGCTGCTGTTTCTAAGCCACTGTTGTAGCCCTGTGGTGTGTCAGCTCCAAGAAATTTTTCTGTGTCTTTGAGTTGCTTACCAAACAGGTCAAATTTTGGCTTGAGACATGAGAAGGAATGGAAGGTGGTGGGAGAAGTGGAGGGAAGTTTGATCCTAGGGAGGGTGTTCTGTAAAGGTGTGATCTAGTACTTTCCCACAGCAGGTTTTCATGGGATTAGCGCTAGTTTGTGGTTAAGATTATAGAACACGTTTTTAGTTATTTGTACAATAGTAGGAGGCATATTCTTTTGGTGAATTGGCTGTTGCTAGTGGAAGAAAGGGAAACTTTGATCTTTGTGTTTTTCAAACTTGCATCTATTCACACAGCTGTGAGATGGAGCACCACAGTTTGCTGTTGGGCATTAATTTCCTAGTTCATAATGAATATCAGAAGCAATTGTTGTGCCTTTAGGGCATGGTTAGAGTAAGGTCCATGTCGATTCTGGTGTTGATTGGAAACTGGCCAAAGTGAAGAGCACCTGGAAGGCGTGCCGTGTGAGGTCCCTGGAGGAGCAGGGGTGCAAAAACTACTTTTGGTGCAAAAACTGCTGCTGCAAAGGCAGGGTGCAAGCTGTGGGTTAGCAAAGATGCCCCGTGCTGGGTACATTTTGGAAATTCTCCGAGGGACCCCTTTGTGGTAATTCTGCTACATACTATCCTGACAGAAAGCAGAAATGTTGGAAAAAGGTTAAAGAAGGCATAGTAAAGTAACTGGGGAGGTCTCTGGGGTTGGAGAATATCTTGTCATAGGGGATATGGAGATACTGCAGCAATTACTAAATTAGGAGTAAATTTTAGAGAATCTTTTTAAGCAGAAGACTTCTCAACAAGAAGTTCCATTTCCTGCCAAACTAACAAGATCTTTAGGAGCGAGAGAAAAGCTCTCAGTAAGTGCTCTTGATGGGGAGGAATTGGGAAGTGGAGCTGGGGACCCCTTGTTGCAAGCTGAGAATTGATTTCGTTACAGTATTAATATTTAGAAATAATTAAGGAAGAGAACTGAACTCCAGGATCAAGTTTGTAATTGTACTGTCCTTTACTCCAACTTGTCAGCCGCGTTTTCCAATACAGCTTCAATACAGTTTGGGCTGTGTTTACTGTGCGTGCTTTTTCCTGACAAGTTTCCTCATTCTTTCATTGTAAGGCTTTGAAGGGCAAGGTCTGGAGCTTAGGGGGCTTTAGGGGGTAGACACGCTGTAAGAACGCCCTGCTCCCACCCAGTGCTCCCACCCAATGTCATTCTTGCCCTGATGTGGAAGCAGACGTTTGTTGTCTTTGCAGCTGAACAGCTTGGGGAGCTGCTAGGATCTTGCTTGGGAGGACTTGAGTGACCTAATACTCAGCAGTTAATTGGAAGCCAAGTGTGATGGGAGTTGCCAGGGTTCCTGTTTGCTGCTGAAAAAATGCTGAGGGGTTTGGGACTGCCCTCCTGTAGTGGAGAGAACATTGCTGTGTTAAATCATCACATCGGTGAAAGATGCTTAGCAGAAAATTAGGATAGCAAGCATCTTGGAGTGCAGAGAGAGCAACTGAGAGGGTGCTGTAATTGCAGATCTAATTGCAACAATGTGCAAGGATCAAACCAACAGCTTCACGAAATGCCATCATTATGTTCTCTTCTGTGTTCTAGACAGTGATTCTGGACTAAATGGGGAATGAAGTCATCTCCTCAGCAAAGGCAGGCTGCCTTATGGAGGGTGCACCTGGAACTGGGTGATGTGTGTATGTTGCTGGGGGAGGAGGAGGATGTAGCCATCCTGTGCTGCTGCTGTTCTGCTGAACAAGTTCATTACAAGGCAGATGTGGTGTGGCTCGGTTTGATTTTTCTCCTCCCACAGTAACATGGAAGTTTTTCCTTTCATGTGTCTGTTAGATCAATAATTCTTTCTAAACTTTGTGGCAAAACTGATCTTTCCTTAGAAAAATATTTCTCTTCAGTGAGGCCTGAGCAAGAAGCCAATAACAGTTTCCAGTACTCGTTATGTTAGAACCTGTTTTTCTTCATTAACACAGTTCTCTCAGCCTCAGGCTGAGATCTTTGAGATCAAGGCTTTGATCTTGAGATCCTTTTACCTGCTGACCAGCCCAACCATCTTGGCTGACCTTTCCATACATTACATGCTCTGAACACAAACCATACCTCTGGCACTGCCACCTTCTTACTTTCACACCCTGAATTTGGATGTTTCTTCTTTCCTAACACATACACTTGCTGTCCACGATCGGTGTCTGACCTTTAGATTTTGAAGGGGGAAGATAACCTTCATGTACAAGCTTGCTCGACTGAGCAGTTAGCGTCACCTTCTCTATCTGAAATGCAGCCTTTTACATTTGGGAGTGAGGGGAAAGGGCTTTTTTTTTTTTTTTTTTTTTCTCCCTATCCTGGTAATTTTTGATTTCCCCAAGGATCCCAGCGAAGTATTTCAGCATGGCTAGGCTGGGTTTGTGAGATGCTCTGGGTTCAGTGTAGTAGTAGTGGCCTGGGAACTGCACAGCCGTAAAGCTGAGTGATCTTCTAATAATGTTTTGGATGTGTGTGATCGCAGAACTCACAAAGATAACTGATTTGCCCTGAACACTTGTGCATTTCTGGAACAGGATGAGATAGCAAATTTCAGCAATGAAAGGGAGGCAGTGCTGTAAGATTTCCTAGGAGTTTTTGCTCTTTTGATATATGCAGAGGGAGCGGACTGCTTTGACTCTGTTCTGCAGCGTTGCAAGCATCAGTGTTCTTTGATGCGGTCAAAATCTAAAGCCCTTCATCAGCTGGCTAACCCCTGTACGCACACTGCACTGTAAACAATGATCTCCTTAAAACATACCTGACTTTCTGAAATGTTGTTCAGTATTTTGTCCTCACCAGTATCTTGGAGGTAAGCATTATGTGCTGCTTAAAGTTGGGAATACATCAGAAAATATTTCAACCAGGGACTTGCACAAAAAGTTCTACATTTAGCTTTCAGTCCAAGCTTTGTATTCGGGAGTATGAAAGATCTCTGAGCGCGGAGAGGGATCCTCCTTTTTGTATTTCTCTGAAAATGTTTGCTTATGATTGTCAGCAAATAGGAAAGTGAGCCAAAGACATTCTCTACAGGATATTAACCTCTGAAAAAAATATTAATTATAAACACTGAGTACTGCAGTGTTCAGCAAGTGATCAGTCGCATACCATTTAGAGGATATTTGCTCTCAGCCACTTCGTTCATTGTCAAATCTATTTCATTTCTGTTGCCACAATTCTGTTCATTCGTTGCTGGAATTCTACACTAAACGTTTTGCTGAAGAAACCTGTTCGGCATGTTGAATTAGAACAATGTCTCTAAAAAGAAGGAAGGCTCTGTTTTCGGTTGGTGTCTGCTAGTTAGAGTGTATGCGTGTTGCTTTCCTGCAAGAGGTGTGTGCTTTTGTAGACACAAGACAGTCCAATTTTTCATTTCTCAGGTTAGCACCATCAATTTTTTTTTGTACTGCATGTTCACACTGGTGACCCGACGCCCATATGAAGACCATGAGGGTATATCCATTAGGGTTTTTTGCTGTGTGGGATCAGGGGCTTTATCCCTAAGGGTGTCTTCTGTTCTCCCTGGCAGGAGCGGGATGGGATGCGAGCGATTCTGGAGTCGTACGACAGCGAGCTGAGCCCCGCCGAGCACTCGCCCCAGCTGAACCGGCGCATGCGGGAGGCCGAGGAGATGGTGCAGAAGCTGCATGCTCATAACACCGAGCTGGAGGTAACAAAGCAGCATCCTTCTCTACCCCAGTGGTGAAATAGCTGAGACCTCCGAAGGCCGAGTTGCCTAACGATGAGGTCTGCTCTCACAGAAGACAGACATGCAAAATTCAGACTTTGAAACTCCCGGATCAGTGAGACCCGCAAGTTATGTTCACTGTTGTCTGATCTCAGTGATGCGCTATATGGCACGTGTAGCAAGGCTCTTCAGTACACAGCGTAAGCAGGGGTGTGTTTGTTAGAGCTTTAATCTGAGCATTTGAAGGAGTAAAGTACCAATCTGCTGTTAATTCGTCTGTTTGTGGCACTGGGCCTGAAAACCCCAGAACACCAGTAACTACATTAACTGTTTTCTTATGCTAGGGTTTTATCTAAGAAAAACATTTTTTTTTTTCTGTAGATAGTGTTTCTCAAAGGGATCCTTATATTATTATTACTTCTCTTTATGTAAATTTGTAGTCTGAAACATGACTATAATGAGGTAAATTATAACATCCATTTGCCAAATTATTCCCTACTTCCCTGCTGTATTTTGTCATAGTGGAATGGTCATGAGTTGAAATATTTGGAAATATGTATGTGATCTTAAATCTTGGCAGTTTTATTACATGTGTTTTACAATAACTGTAAGTATGTGAGTTTCCTTTCTCCATGCCTAGTTCCACCAGCAGATTTACAGCTGCCGTAATTCAGAATAAATCTTGCAGTGATTAATGCTCCTGGGATTCCGGTTGAAGCCGTAGACTGGACTACCCTACTGTGTGTAAATCTCCTTGTTGCATCTGTCATCTCTTACAATGCTCTTTTCTTCTTTGGTAGGTGGGTCTTAAGGCAGGGAGTACTGCCTCCAGTGACCTTTAAAGCCTTAGCAAGCAGAGCAGTGTAGTGTGAGCTCGGTATTACATTATAGAGCCACATCATCCCTGATTCTCAGAAAAATTCTGCAAGTTTTGGGCAAGCTAATAGAGAAATTTGTTAGTGACAGAAGAAATGGAAGCTTGACTGAATTGGTTCATCTCTCTTTCTCCATGTGGTCGTTTGATAACTCTGTTGCTTACACCAGACAGAGCAGGATTAGGTGATGCTGATGTAAAATGCTAGGTGGCTAGCTCACCCTGTTTTCTTAGTTGTTGCCAGCAGTGGCCCTGGGTTGATGGAGGGAGACTGCCCAAGCTGTTTCACTGAAGAGGTCAATGTGCACAGTGTCTTTGGGCAGTAGCAAATTACCTTTTGTTCTTCAGGTGAAAGTGTGGAGGAGTGTTGTAACCAGTCCCTCCATGCCTTTAATTATTTGTAGGCAACAAAGTAGAACTTCGTCTTGATGGATATGGAGTAAGGGCTACATGGAAAATTCCAGGAAGAAGCTGTGTTCTCTGGAGGTTTGTTTTGTTGGATGTCAACTTTTAAGCCTTTCAGAGACTTTGCTTGAAGCGGGATTCAAAGTCCTTACATTACCCTTGTAAAGTAAAATTTTATGCTTCACTTGATTGTGTTTGCCTTTCTGACTGCAATGTTGACTGCCAAATCCAATCTGTTTTGAAATTTTGGAGTTTTTGCTCTAGTAAAAATCTGAAAACTGGAAAGGGAAATTTAGGTACAGGTAGGACTCCTGGTGTCTTGTCATCAGGAGCAGCAGCTGTAAGCCTGTTGATCAAAGAACTGGTTGATAGCAGCTATTAATAACTTCTAACATAATGCTCTGCACCTCCCAGCTGTGCTGAAGCTCCATGCAGATTTTAGAAATGTTGACACCTGCATGACTCATCCCACAAACAAACAGAGGAGACAGCAGGCATGAGGCACCTTGGAGCTTCAGCTGGTTTCTGAGATATGGGTTAAACTATCTCTGATGTAGTGAGAGATGGGGAGGGAAGGAAAAAGGGGGACTTCAACACATTTAAATCATTGTGACAGAAGGGCTGGGGCATCCTGGGAGCACCTGATGTAGGCGGGCTGGGAGGGCAGCAGACAGCTGACTGTCGGGGTAGCATTGAAGAATGAGAAGAGTCCATCTGCAAGCGGCATGCAGATGGTGGCAGCAAAGCAACAATGTGCACAACTGCTCCGAGATGCAGAAGGAGGCTGGGGAGGCTGGGGAGTGAAAGAGCAATGGAGCAGAGCTGAAAAGCCCAGGCTGACACAGTTACCTTTTGCTAGGCTAAGCTGGTTAAGTGTGGAAAACAAGATTGCCGGTTGACAGGTACCGCTGCGGGTAACCGCTGGTGTGCCCACGGAGCACTGGGAGCGCGGTGTGCTTGTTGCAGGAACAGCACTTGCACAGTCTCTGTATGCTGCATCTTTGCTGGGCAGATGGCAGGTGTTGCTATGGTGCACCTTGACTTTAAAGAAACCTCTAAGCATCCTCTCGCATGACATTTTGTTGCTTCTATCTTTCATGTTTTATTTCCATGAACCTTAGAATTCACACTCTTCTCTCCTCACTGGCTTGTTTTTATCACAGTAAGGTTTGTTGATTTTTGTTTTGGTTTGGTTTTAGCTATTGAAAACTTAATTTATCAAGATCTTTTCCTGTGTTCTCTAATAGATAAACATTTGATACTCATAAAACTGACACTTTTTGTGTGTGTTTCTTCTGGCTGCCCCAATCTGTTACCAGCAGCCACCTCTGAAGACAAGTGCTGTTTTTAACACGGATTATTTTGTAGCCTGAAAATGGAGTTTTTTCCATCCATTCCAGCAGCAGCTCTGGGTAAGCAAGGAAGCTCTCTGGTGAAAGTGGAGTGACAGTGATAACCCAGTAGGAAAGGGGAGGGAGACACATGGGGCTAGGAAAATTTTGTGCTGAGGCAACAGCCTTTAACTTGTTAGGGAGATGGGGCCTCTGATAAGTCCTCTGCTTGGTGTATAAATGGAGGTGAGAAGCAGTTTAAAAGAACATAGGGAATGAGGGAGAAGTGCGCAGGCTCCAGAGGGCTGTGTGTGAGCAGTTTGTTAAGGCATGCTGCGAGGATGGACCGCGTGCAGCTGAGCTGCGCCGGGGTCCCTCTGTGCCGGGGCAGTGGGACCCTCGCGGGACAGGGCAGCTGCTGGGAGCGCTGCTGGGTCTGCAGCACATCGGGAATAAAGGCACCTGTCCAGAAGCTCAACTGCAGAACGGTGCTTCCATCCCAGATCACTTCAGAGGCACTGTGTTGCTGGCTAAGAACTCATCCTTTCAGGGCCTGGTGGGGCAGGGAACTGGAGGACGAAGACAGGCTGATGGGGAACTTTTAAAATCCCCTTCTCTGATGACTGATGAGAAAAGCTGGATCTCTAATGCATGAGCATGCAAACACGTAGTCTGTTCTGGGGCTGAAAGTGACTGCTTTATCCTCCCCAGCACTGCCTGCCCCTATTCCACGGTGTCGAGGTTCAAGAAAGCCCTTTATGGGGTGTTGAATGTAAAGCAGGGAGGAGACATGAGAGAAATACTGTCTGAAATGGTGGCTGGGAAAAGCAAGCAGGCTGTGTCAGCCTATTTCAAGTGGCTAATGAAGTGTCACTCACCATCCTTTTAAAAGTGTGTTTTGGAACTGAAGAGGGAATGAGTTTATCTCTGACCAGCATGCTAGAAATACGTAAAATAAACAGAATTGTGGCTGTATTTTTATCATGGCATGAATTTTTGGCTTGGCACTGGCGATATGAACAGTTTTCTTGCCAATTGTGATTAATTTTTACTGCCCTACCTCCCATTAACTCTAATTTCAAGGTAAATATGACAAAACAAGAAGCATATACAGCAGCTTTTGAAAAAGCTCTGTTGTGGAGTTTAGCATTTGAAAACTTAAATCCGTCTGCACAAAAGAGAAATCATCATAAATATAACTCCATTAATAGCTATTTTATTACAGCACACTTGGCTCCATATGAAACTTTAATGAAGAGAGATTTGCAAGGAAGACTCACGCTGTCACCTTCAGTGGTCTCTAGCATTTTTTACACTGAGAGATTTACACTGTCTGTGAGCACCATATGTATTCTAATCAGTTAATTGTGAGTCTGATGGTTTCGGCACATTAAGTGCCATATGTTCTGTGGTTTTTTTACCATGGGCGTTAGTGGTGACCTCAAAACTCATTGACCAAAAATTGTCACCTTACCTGCACCTGATGACTGCAGCTCATCTGCGACTGGTGCAAATTGGGCATTGCTGGTGCCTATGATGTTAGTCACAAATCTGCTCCTTGCTAGGTGAGTTACTTTGCAGTCACTCTGGTGTTTAAAGTGCTTAAAATTTACATGGATGCAATAAAATGTTTATCTGAGCAGTTAACAGTTCCTCCTCGTCTCACTTGGCTTCTCCCTCAGTGCCTTTTCGCTTTGTTTTACCTTTTTTTTTCCTCCCTTTGATCCACACTTTATGCTTGTATTGCTTTATCCCTCTGCCGAGTTTCCTCTCCCTCTCAAAGGTAAATTGCTTCTCTACATAAGCAGAAGGGGTTTCTGTGATGATGGCATCTTTACAGAGAAATATCCTTCCATCTGTGCAAAGCACCAGAGGAGTTTGTTTTAATTTTCAGGTTTCTCCTGCCTGCTTTCTCTGCCTCTCAGCTGCTGTCCAACCTCTGTGCACTGTTTATCTCAGTGACAACTGTAAGGAGCAGTGAGAAGATTGCCCTGCTCACTTTAGATGTCCATAAGGAGAAAATCCAAGTCACTGGAGCTTTCCTGCCACTCTGGAATGGCATGTGTTTCACTTACCCAGGCTTCTGCTGTCATTGTAGCATCTTATCTGTAACTCAAGTGGGAGAAAACAGACTGCCTCTGGAGACGATGCTAATTTGCTCCATGCATCAGCTAGCACTGATTGCTGAAGCAGTCAAAGAGCTGGACATCATCTTCTGACAAAGCAAACACCTTGTTGAAATAGCAGTTGGAACTGGTGCTTTGGCATCTCTTGGCAGACTGGAGCCATCCCGGCAGCCGCTGCGTCCTTTGCATTTCTTTTCTAGAGGAGAGTTGGGTCAGGCTCTGCGTCCTCCGGTGCTACTGCAAAACAGATTATCTTGGGTTCTCTTTTCTCTCACATGTTTCATCTTCCTCCAGACCTGAGTGACCTTGTCAACTCAGGGAGCCTTTAGTTTCCTCCCCTCCCCTTTACACCTGCCAGCGGCTGTGTTTGGGGAGAGCACCTTGCAAATAACCGTCATATAAATGAGGAAGTCGCGTCATGAGGGGCTCAGTGATTTGTTAAAGGTGACAGTCCCTGCTCTGTGGAAGAGGAGTGCCCTTAAAACTGGCTGATGCTGCTGTGTATCTGAGATTTTTTTTTTGCTCGAATTAGATTTCAAAACTCAATTACTATTAGTTTTTTTTTTTTTTCTTTTGAGGAGCTTATCCATTTTGGATCTGTCCTGAAAAACAGTAGCGGATCAAGAGAAGTGCTGTGTGGCAATGCCCGTGCTGTGGATATTCTGCACAGACCAGCATTGTAAAGGGAGATTTTTACAGCTTGTTTTAGTGTGGATGCTCTGACAGTTTAAGAATGGTTTTAACTCAACAGTTCCTTGGGAGCACAGCTAAAGAGAAGCAAGCCACCATCATTCCTAAGAAATAAGAATGTCTTGGCACCAACTTGTGTAAATTAAATCATTAACTAAGATATCTGCACCTTTAGCCTGTGGTAAGCTGCTCAAGAGACAAGCCCTCAGAAAAATGATCAGTTGCACAATGAGATGCCCTTTTGCAGCTCTTGGCTGCAGATTGAAATAGGCTATGGAAGTGCAGGGGGCAGAAAAGCATTTTCTAACCCCACTGCTGCCTTGTGCTTCACATGCAGCAAAAAACAAGGAGTGACATCGTAATTTTTGTCACCTCTTCCTGGAAGTCATGCTCGTAATGTAATCATGGTCCGTGACCGTCTGCTTCTAGCTCTGTTGTTGACCAGACTGCACCTTGACTCTCCAAACTCAAAAATGTGTGCTACTGGTAAATACGTCATCAGCTGTGTTAGCGGTGTAGGGTGTTTAGGGTGGA
>VXAV01009970.1:0-24050 GCA_013399715.1 Alectura lathami | reverse complement strand
TTTTTTTTAAATGAAGAGATCTTCTGTGTAAAACAAAGTCCAGTGAAATACAGTAAGAGCACAAAGAGCACGTAACTTTAGGACAGAAAACACCCCACAAGTGATGGTGATGAGACATGCCAGGAAATTGGCCTGTCTGGCTGAAACCTGCAGTCAAGATGTGGGATACATTGGATGGGATGGAAATGAACCTGTGGGAGCTGGTTTCTTTTTTTCTTTTTTTTTTTTTCTTTTTCTTTTTAGATTTCATTAAGGCAGTAACTAACCAGAAACACTGCAAAGCTATAAGAAGGGATACTGTAATAGAGGCTAGGTAAATTTTTTTTTTAATCCTATTTTTTGCAAGTTATAGAAATGTTCTATGTGCGGTAAGGATAGAATGGTGGGTCTGGCACTTATCAGTAGAGTTAAAATAAAGAAATAAATCAGCATTTTATTCCGAAAGATGCACGAAAATTAAATCAAAAACATTCTCTCCAGTTTGCATCACTTGTCAAACAAACAAAGAAAAACAACAAAACCCAGACTTAAGCTAAATGAAATCCACAACCAAAAATCTACAGTGTTCTCCAATTTTCAGCACTAAGTCATCATAAAAAGCTGAGAAGCAAGATAAAACAGCTGCACAAACCCACTGCTAAGGAACCCAAAAACCATGTGTTAATGCAAGCTGACCATGTGAAAAATAAGAAAAAAAACAAAAGAAAAAAGAAAACTGTGCCACACTGGAGAACCAAAAGCTTAATTGCCAGAGATAAGTCATGTGCATTTGGTTCTAAGGCACATTTCTAGCTCTTTAAGTGTGCCAAGCCAATGAGTTGACAGTGAAGACAGAAATGCCCTGAGAAGACAAAGAAAATAAATATTTTAGAATGCTCTTATATGTTGTAGTTTTTGCATATTGCTGCAAACACAGCCTCACATTAGCTGAACTCGGCTAAGATGATCAGAGAAACTTCTTTGCCTGGCCCCATCAAGAGCTGACACTACTGATGCCAAAGCAGACAGGCCTAGGAGGGAAAGTGCCTTGGAAGAAAAAAAGGAAGAAAAAAGTGCATAAACCACAACAAAATTATCCATGCTAGGCTGGAATAAAATCTTCATGACATTTTTATAAAGTACTTAAGACTAAGGGCACTACTTTAGGTATCATCTTTCAATCATGAAATCTCAAATTAAGAGCATTGTGACAGTTTCAAGGAGAAATAAAAGCTTGTTGCTATGGCAATCAGTGCTAATTCTCTATGCCAAGGAAATGTTACAGTCTAGTGGAAAAAAATCTACGACAGAAGGAAAATACCCAAACTGCTACTCACCAGAATTTAAATCACGCCCGGGATTGAAGGCTCTGCTGCTGACAGTGGTGGACAGTCTATCACAGCTAATTGTTCTCGAAACGTTGGTGTTGAAATTGCCATCGAATCTGGAATGACAACAGCAGGATTAGCAGGGCACTCTGACGGTACCTGTTAAACACACGCAGCATTTGCGATGGAAATAAATCTTTTTGAAGGTTCAATGAGAAATAATTACCAGTTCAGAAACACCAACATTATACATACTGTAAGGGTCCATGAAAAATCGTGAAACCCAACACCAGGGGGTATAAACTCCGCACAGCTGGACTGCATCTGCTCTCTAACACAGTATGCTGCATTTTTCCTCACAGTGTTCCTTGAAAGCCATGATCACGACAGACTGAGCTCTTTCATCTAGGTTAGCAGAGGTTCCAGCTCGGAACACACGCACAGCACCTAGGCATGCCATCAGCAGGTGTCTCTTCCTGTGGTTGCACCAGGTTTTTTCTTGCTACTGAGATACCTTCACAAGCACTAGTATTTTTTCTTTCACTTAAACAAAAAAAATATACATTTTAAAAACCTTGTATGAAGAGATTTCTTCTCATCCTTAGGAAAACAGTCCAGGAGACAGAGCAAAACTATTTTCTGTACCAATACTTGAGGATTTACATTCTGAAGAACATAACAGACCTTTAGACTCAAGTTCTGTTACGTTTTTATTAGGTAAAACAATTCCAATGCATCCATAATTCTAATCTTGGAATCAAAGAATCACCTAGGTTGGAAAAGACTTTCAGTATCACCAAGCCAACGTAAAAAGTAATCCAGTACACAAATGTAATGACAGTAAAATCTAATTAAACAAATGTCTTAAAATTTATATAAGAAGGGTTTTAAAGCGTTCTAAGTAGCTATAAACACTTCTGAAGCTTTCAAGGACTTAAAGGGAGTTTTGCACCATTTACATAGGCCAGTTTTACTCATTAGTATCTTTGTGACCTTGAACATTTGATGCCATCTGACTTTCAGTCTGATTACTCTGGGATTTCAAAAACTATTCACCTCCTCTAAAAGATTTTTCCTTCTCAGAAATTTCAACAAACTGTAAGAGAGGCCTGCACAAGATCATGTTCTGGATGAGGAGCCTCGCTTGGAGCGCTGGCTGATAAGCAGCAAGGCCTGGGGAGAAACTGGGCAGAGCAGGAGTTTGTTCGATACTGTCAGGACTAAAATAGCAGATTACAGAACAGCATGATGAGCTCCAGTGGCACATCAACAACTCCAATACGTGTATACAGCCCTCACCCAGTGTCCGTCCAACGCCTCCACTTCAGCTCAAAGCACACATGGAATACACACCAAGTGTTCCTCATTGAGATGCTCGCTGTAAGCTGCACCGAGGTGTTTAACCCGAGGTGACATTTGTTCATACACTGACGTACACATGCATACATGTGTGCACGCTTACAAATCACAGAATCATTTGGGACCTGTGAAGGCCATCCAGCCCCACTCCCTGCAGGGTCAGGGACACCTACAAGCTGGGTCAGGGTGCTCAGAGCCCATCCAGCCTGACCTTGGAGGTCTCCAGGGACGGGGCAGCCACTGCCTCTCTGGGTGAATACACACAGGCATGTGCTATGACATTGTGGGAGCCCAAAATACTGGAAGCAAAGCTGATAAGGAAAACAAACACAATTCCTCTGGTTGCAGACTGTAATTAAGAAGTTGAAGTCCAGAAAGTTGCAACAAGTATGGTGCCCAGTACAAACAGGAAGAGACGGACTGTCTCGTTGCGTCCTTGTAGGGTGCTTGCTGGGCTTCCTAGACAAAAGCAGATAACGAGACCACGCAGTTCTAAATCATCCCACTAAAACAACAATTAACTGAAACAAAACTGAGACCACAGACAGCTGGAACTGGTTACCGCAAGGAAATTTCAAGTTATGACCACAGGAAGCACGTCCTTTAAAGCAAACTACATCTCTCCTGCTCCAGTATCTTTTCTTTCAGTCCAGTTCAAAGCACTTTCTTCTAAAAGAATGAAGCAGCTGCCCCAGATCAGCAGGATCTGCTGTGAGCCCATCTCTTGGTTATGGGATCCTCACATGTGGGACGCAGCAGGACCTTGTGTGACTTAGATCTGTGAAGACTAACTAAGGAAAAGAAAAGGATTTGTTAGGTAAGCTAAAGATCATCACTTCCGTACGAGTGCACCCAGAAATTTTAGCATTACAAAGACAAATGCTCCTGAAACAGGCGCTGGAGCTCAGTGCAAGCTGCACTGCTGCTGCACATCAGGGTCACGAGCCCGCAGCTCGTGCACCATTTGTGCCAGCACAGCCACACTTAAGGTTGGGCTGAATTTTTTTTGCTTAAAGCAGAGGCTTAACTTCTGAGCACAGCCTTCCCCACACTCAGAAGGGTGCTCTCCAAGTAGAGGAGTCATTTCCTGAGAGTTTAGCACTGAACTCCTGAATGATTTCCTGATCACAAATAATCAGTCCTCATGCAAATGCGTAACAAAACCTCAGACACCTCCTTCTTTGGGCTGAACATCAGATTAAATGACTTTGCCGAGTCACATGAAGTCTTCTTTTACACAGCTAGAGCTCCTGAGAGCAGTTCCTCTGTTTGAAGAAACCCACATAAAATTTTATTTTAGAATACATGAAAAAATTATTGACTCTAATTGCTTAATTTTTAGTATATGAAACAATGAGAACAGCGTCTCCTTAAACTGGCACGCTTTAAAATCATTTTGATCAATGTTCATAAAGACTATATACGTAATTATATTAGTGTTAAAAGCGATGAATGAGTCAGGGAACAAAGTTGGAGCTTTTTGATGCCATCTCAAACTTAGACTTAAAAGAACAGGAAAAAAAGAAGGAAACTGTGCTTAGTTGGAGCCAATTAACTGCCCTCCATCAGGGCAATCCTTTGCGAATTATTTAGAGCAGCTGCAGTTTAAGCATAGCTCCATGCTATGGAGCTATGCTATAATATATAACTATTATATATATATTATATATATATGCTATAACCTAATATATAACATATTGAAAAAATGCATTTTTTGAAGCTGAAAATCTCTGCCATATAGATACAAAGACACAGAGTGAAAGTTTTTGCTTTCTCACCCTACTTTAGTACAGAGAGCTCAGAGGGAGTCCCAGGGCAGTGCCTACACATGGATTCCCTCTCCTCTCTTTGCAAATAGTTCGCATACCTCAGAGCTTTGACAGCCACGTTGCTGTGTACCAGCACAAGCGCACAGCCCCACTTGCCCCCTGGTCCCCACGCGACGCCCGCAGTGACAGCCTTGCTCCTCACCAGGGAGCAGCTTTAACCGCTCAACACATGGGAACCGCGCGGTGACGAGCACGGCGAAAAAGGCTGCGCACAACGGGGACATGAGCAGGCGGCCACATTCCTTGCTCCGGCAAGAAGTGCCTTATTCGACACAGATGTTGGGTGCTCTGGGCATTTTACCCAGAACAGCACAATCAGCAGCGCTGCGTCCACGCTGGTGTTTTGATTCAGGGCTCTTGCTATGCCCATTGAAGTGTAACCACATCAAAAAAATCACAGGTCCTACCCACCAAGCAAGAATTGTGTTGATTTTTTGTTGGGTAAGGAATCTCAGGACTAAGATTAATTAATAAAGGATGGGCTTCACAATGTACATGTTCATCTTTGGGCAAAACCAGCTGGGGAAGAGCTAGAGACTGCAAATTACACATCTCAGTGCTGAAGAAATAGTTCCAGGGAGTACTACCGAACACACTCTCAGGGAAGGATAATGACTTTTCAGGATGTCACCTATTTGCCCCACTGCTCCCATCACAATCTATTAGCAATGGCAACAGGATACCTCGTTAGCGGCTAACATTATTCATGCCTCAGTAAATGCTGGGGTTTAACTCAAAATCATCTGGAATCTTCTTCTGCTCCAATTTTATTTTATGCCAAAAATCACCGTCACACTCACCTGGAACGACGTGTGCACCCTGCCATGCAGCCCTCACGCCACCCACACTGCTAGCTTCAAACTACCAGGAGGGAAGCTGCATCTGGGCTTAAAACGTGGAGCACACTGCTAACATCCCTTCCTAACACACTGAAAGCTGCCCAGCTGAATTTCACATCCACCCTGGCAGACGTTAGCACGGGGTTTCAAGCAGATGACCATCACGTCCATTTCTGGCACACTTCTGGGAAGGCAAAGACGGAAGGAATTACCCCCAGCAGCTCTCCCCACCCATTGGCACCGCCAGCCCCCGCTGCCCTGCCACAGCCTGTTTCCCTTGCACCTCTTACTGGAGCATGCCAGAGCACTTCAGTGCAAGAACCTCAGCAAAGGCAAGTCCCTCAGCTTTCTCAGTGAGTATTCTGTTACCCACCAGGGAATGAAGGGATAGATGCCTGAATAATCAGCAGCAGAATTGGGAGAAGAAAGCAAAAAAAAAAAAAAAAAAAAAAAAAAAAAAAAAATCACTGTAGCCTAAGCCAGCCTTCCTTTTTCTTGCTAGAGCATACACGTAGCTAAAAGAGAATAAAGTTAAGGGGAAAATGCCATAAATAAAACATGCAGAAGAAGAATTTTTTAAACCCCATGAATTAAACACCAGCCCTCTGACAGAGCTGTCACCCCAGTGCAGGACTCCTGAACCTCAGCTGCACGGGGTATCTGCTTCCCACTGCTCTCTGAGGTGCAGCTCACCTTGCAGGTGCCTTTTTGTGCATCCCGCTGGTTCTGTGACACAAGGACCTGGAGGAGAACAGCTCCTGCAGCACGCGTGGGTGCTCAGGGAGCCAAGAACAGAATCCGGCCAGAGGCAGCACTGTGGCAAGCTGACACTCCAACGCTTGTGATCATTTCAGTCACACTGGAGAATTTTCCATGGGCTTCTTTCAGGTGCCTCCAAGTTGTTTCAATTCATGTTCTTCATCATTAAAGCGGCAATGCAACCCAAAGCCTCGACACCGCAACGGGGTGCTTGCAGTGAACACCGCTGTCCGCGGCTCTACCTGACGGCTTCACCTTGCCTGTGATGTACGTATACGGGGCACACCTTGCACAGGAGCTGTGCACACCTTCACATCATTTACTTGGAAAGGAGTTGTTTAGAATTAGTGCTTTGGGATTTACAGACAATCATTGATCACCATCCTTTCTCTCTACTAGGGAGGATGAATTTTTATCAGCGTCTCCTATAGCTGCCAGCAGAAATGACGATGAGGCGGACGAAATGAGCAACAGCACTGTCTGACTGCTTTTGGAGTTTGGCCCAAGATTTTACAATACCACAACCAACACTTATGGACGTCCTCCAAAATCACTACTAGGGAAAAAAAAAAAAAAAGAAAAAATAACCCACAACCCCACATTTAGATGTAGTTAGGTTTTGTACTTACTTAAACAAGAGAAAAAGCAAAACAAAACCAAAAAATTGGCTGAAATTCAGTTTCAAGAAAAGCCCCGTTCCCCATCCCCCTTCTCCCTAAAAAATCTCTTCCTTCTGGATTCACTTTAATGAACACCCGATCGAAGCTGCATCCCGAGGGAGCAAACAGAGCTGCGACTCCCACTTTGATCTCTTCCCCATGGAGAAACGCGCTCCCTGCCTGCCTTGCAAGATGTTCACTTGATTGACGTTTGCTCTGATGTGCAAACTGCTTTGAACTTCAGACATTTAATTCCCATCAGGCTGCACTCATTTTTATTCTCCTTCAACAGGATTTACAAGCAGGAGATCAGCAAATGCAGAAGATAAAATAAATTTGCAGAAGCTTTGAATCTTACATCAAAACAGTGCTCAAGTGAGCTCCAATTGGATTTTGTTCAGCCTGAATTTGCAGTGTAAATCAACCCCTTCTGTACAGCTCCAGTTTAGGGAAAAATAAGGGAACTATGCACAAAAATGACACGTGAGCAGGTACTGAGGGGCTCGCATTGTTCTGAGGCTCAGTTTGTTCTGTCCCACTCCATTCATACAAATTTCAGGATGATTTCAATATGCAAATGAAATTATGTAAATTCATTGAAAATTCAGCATTTCCTTTGAAATGCTCAGCCACGCCTGTTTTCCTGACAGTAAGATCAGATCCTCACTCATATTTTAGGTGCTCAAATACTTAGATACAGCAGGAGCCACCTATCTAAACAGAACGTTGGGGAAAAAAAAAATATGAGTAATTTCAAGAAAAAGCTATTGATGAGTCAGTTTACCCGATTCTTAAGATAAGACATAGAAATTGTCCTAACTATTTCAATTCCTGCTTGAAAAAGTCAAAGTATATTTGAAACATTTAGCAATTTCCGAAATACCCGTTGCAGTTCACGAACAAAACAAAGTGCCAAGCCCTGGCCCATGCATTCTCCCTGCATTTTCCAGAAACCCACACGCACTGCTGCGGTCTGATACTCCATAGGAACAGCAAACACATCTTAAATTTCATTGAGTGTGGCCCATCCACTTCTCCTTTGGAAGTGCAGCTCTTAAGATATTGCAGCAACGGAACGGGTCCCCATTATCTCCCACTTGACTGCTCAGAGAGGGAAGATAAACACAGAAAGAGCTGCGATAAAGCTGAACCGCGTTAGCAAATATTTAACCATCTGTTTAAAAAGGAAAATCCAGACCACTTCTGACGGCGGCATCGTGGTCCGGGAGTAAATGATTTTCAAAAATAGGTTTGTAAACTCACTCACACCAACAGCTCTGTTAGTGCGCGTAGCGCAGCGCTGCCGGGCGGTGTTTTGCCAACAAATATTTATCCATTCCGCCTGCTTTCATGGATTCAGATAAATGCATTCCTTAAGCACTTATCAGCATTGTCAAATAAAGAACAAAACCAGTCTTCCAGCTGCCTCAAAATGTATATGGTAGCAGCAAAAGCATTGCTGTGCGTCTCCAGCAGCCCGCCACGATTCTGCACAGACACCAGCGGTGAAACCACGTCTGTCCCGCCGGGGAGAAGCAAGGAGCCAGGGGGACGCCCCAGCAGCACGCAGCAGGACATCGGTGGAGCAGCATTGTCACAGCACGCTGGGGTGGCACAATCGGGCAGGGAAGGAGGCAGTGAGGCCTGGGTTAGGGCATGTTTTGTCTCCCTTCAGAAACATCACCTCTATTTTTTCGTTTGACAGCACTCTCACTGCAGCTACACAGGGCTTTGGCATGCTGAGCAAAGCACCAGGGCATGCTCCATGGAACCAGTTCCATAAAGCACGTGTTCACACACTGTGCCTGCACCTCACCTGGGGAGGCTGGACCTGCACAAACCCACTCCTGACAGCCTCCGTGAGAGGCAGCCAGCAGCAATGACAGCTCCTGCACACACCTGGCAGATGATGACCACTCCAGCACGACACACACCATCAGACCACCTCTTTCCTTTTGCGTGGAAAGAGTCTGATTTCCCTTTGTCTCCAAACATGCAGCATGACTCACCAGCCTGACCCACACACTGCCATCCAACACAACGCCATTTTTACCAACACAGCTACCTACTTCAGCTGACGTTCCCAAGTCAGACAACATAGTCCTGAAAAATTGCAACCACATCAAAAGCAAACGCCTCCAAACAGCTTCCCAAAGCCCTTTTCCCAAATCCATATTTAGATGCACTTTCCACTTCTGACGAGAATCCCCCAAGTTCCCCCTGAAGTCGCAGGGAAGCTGCAGGTGCCCAGCACTTCTGATCACCAAGCCCCAGCTCCACCTCCCCCCACCTTCCTGCCGACCCCCTGCCGCAGCCCCAGCTCACACCAGGCATTCCAGCTCCCAGCCTTCATAACAGCTCAGGGAGGGCTCTGTCAGGACAGACGCACCTCGTGATGAACAGGAGATATCCTCTTGTACACAACGGTACCATCCTGCTCAGCAGGCAGATATTTGACTTGTACATGAGCACCCGATTCAGTCCTGATAGAGAATGTCTGGAGACTGCCTGAAATCTGTTTTCATGGCTTCTCCAACAGCCTTTACTGCATTTCCAGGAGGGATTTCTTCAAGGATTAGTGGATGCACATCTCCTGACGTGCACTCTCCTCATCTCCTATCAGTTTACCGACCCATTTTGCTAGGACCCCAGGGCACTCCACCCACATTAGCCCTGCCTGGCTGGGGGCTGCTACGTCGCAGCCGCTTCGGGCTCCTCCTGCCCATGGCCACGGCCCTGAGAAGAGGAACAAGGCTCCAGCTCTGACCTCGTGGGCAGCAACACAGCCCAGATGGGAGGGCAGGTGCAGGATATCAGCACCATCCGCCTCTGCGCTCGCCGACACGACGTTGGCTGGCTGCTCTTCTCACCTGCTGCCTCTCCCTCCACTGCCATTCTGGTTTTTCCATTCCCAAGCCTTAAGTAGAACGGAAAATGCAAATAGCTGTATCTGAAGTAAGGAACAGCAAAAGCTAAAGGAAAAGCACACTCTGTTGCTCTAATTTAGCAGCCCACCTCTGCTTTGCAATACTTGGATATACACCTAAGGGTGTGATCAATTTGCACGTACGTGAGCACACACGTAAATGCTTTGGTAAACCAGATGAGCCTAAGCATATGATTAAATGCTTGCAGAATTGAGACCTCTGGAAGCATCACTCACAAAACAGCTCGACAGCCACCAGCTGCACTGCCTCATCACACTGATCCGCCACATTCTCATTTATTGATTTCCACTCACCTCCAGAACAAGTCAGTTCCACTGCAAACCCACCTTGGTGGAGAGAACAAGCCCGCGCCCGACGGCACAGGCACCAGCTGGGGTGCTGTGCGCTGGGTACCGCGCGGCAGCCAAGAGCACAGTCAGCCTCATGGTGATTCAAACCAGCACGGGCTGGAACCCAGCTGCACAGAAACTCACTGGGGCTCTTCACTGAAGAAGCCAGCACCACATAACGGCAGTAAAGGAAGTGTTTTCCCTGTCATATCTTGCTGCTCCACTGAACATGCAATTTAAATGCCAGGTTCAGTTCATGTCTTGTTGGTCCTGCTTCGTGTCGTTTCTTTATAGTTGCCGGGTGTGGTACCCTCACAGTCCATCTCCAGTAACACAGCAAGCTGTCCTCTAAGCCAAAGCTCAGATTTTCAGGATGAATACAAGCAAACAAGGCCCCAAGTAGATAGTTTTGTTAACACCAACAACAAATAAAAACCAGATAAAGATACCAAGCCACTAGAAAAAACACAAAATACTGGTTAAAAAAAAAATTTAAAAAGAGTCCTTTCTCTACAGAATAGGTCATCATCTCTACTTCATACAAACTTTAACAGGCTAACCAAATTGATGGCAATAAAACTTTAAAACAAATGAAGATATTTGGAGGAGAAAAAATGTAGAGAAAACCACTAAGTTACAATGCTGCAACAACTCTGGGTACTGCTTTCCAACAGAACTATTAAAAGTTACGCCTTCTTATTTTAAAGGGTAGTAACATGCAATCAAATAATATGAAGCACATTTTAGGAGTTTTTCCCACTCCAGTCAAAACATTCAGGTTATTCTTTTTCTGGCCAGACAGAAACAAGATAGCGGAGTTTTTAGTGAGAGTGCGTCCTTTCATGAAAGAGCATCTTGTATCTTGGGGTCTTACTGACTTAACTGGAAGAGAAGCCTCTCTACCACTTTGACGCGCATACAAGACAATGTCAAATCAAACTGACGGTGTAAATAATTTTTCCAACACTCACCCTGCTCACTGGTTTCCCCCTTTCAAAAGGGTACAGGGATCTCCAAGAGGGACAAATGGAGATTCTGGCCAACAAGTAATCTATTTATTTTGATGGAAAGCTTCTGCTTAAAATCAAGGTTCTCCCATTTTGAGTTTTCTGTTGAAAATTAACCTCTTTCCTGGAGAGGCAGGGCAGGGGAGCGGCGTTAGGTGACTCCGTTAGGTGACTCCGGGCTCCTGCCCGCATGAACGTTTTCACCTCCCCCTTGGCATCCTTGTGCTAAATACCCAATATAATAATGGCACCTTGAATATCAACACTACCTTTTGTTCTTGATGATTTTAACCAGAATCACCCTGATGAAGGGAGATGCCACAAAGAGATGGAAAATGGAAGGAAGAACAACAGGGAGGAGAAACAGAAGGTAGAGAAATGACAGCAGAAAAGATGGCAATTGGCCAATGGAAAAAGCACAATCCTAACAACCTGGAAGTTCAATTTTACAATAAAAACATGTTTTTACATTTTTTTCTCTGTATGACTTGCAGACAATTTCCTAAAGATGGCAGTGGCTCTTCTCCTGATGGTCTGACACACCACAGCTCTTCTGTAAGAAATACTCGACCAGCTCTTGGAAGCACAGGCTGGAAGATCCTGCAGACTGACAGACTGATCTGGCAACCACTTAAGCAGGTTTACTATTATCAAGCCAAGTAACTAAGTGATGAAAATCATGTTACAGAGCCCAGGCGAGGAGCTTTACAAATAGAAAATTCACATCTGTGCGTTGCCAGCTGTGACCTCCAGTTCGTTTACAAATCGCTTTCTGTGAAGGATCCTTGTGCAAGCCCACCATAGGCAAAGAAACTTCTAAAGGACTTCCAAGAGAAGTCATTGTGTAGGATGAACTAAAAGGAAATTAACGAAAAAAAAAATTCCAGACTAACAGCAGAGCTCATTTTTTATTAAAAATTATGCAGCCATTATTATTTATTAATTATGCAGGTCATAAATTTGCTCATTCCTCCTGCTCTTTACTCCTTGCATGAAAGTGTCACTGCTGATGGCTGGTTCCTGCACAGACACACCAGGCAGCTGAGAAGTTTTCATCCTCAACTGATCCTGGACCTACCTGCTAACACTGCCAAAAGCCTGGCCATTTAGCACCAGATGCTCTAGCATCTTATGTGGCCACTCCTTCCAGCAGAAGCTGCACTGAGACCCCTGGATTTACCCTACAGCCACAAACAGTGAGGTGCTGGTTACTTTGGAGCCACCTCAGGCTTAACCCTACCCAGACTTCTTCCTTTCAAGCCAATCAGAACAAATTAAAAACAAAACAGCAGGCTCTCTCTTCAGCCACAGATTCATACACACATTTGAATGCAGTGACTATTTTAAAGCCTTGCGCAAATAAAGGTTAATGTACTTCTAGAAAGATGAAAAAATGCTGTCATTAAGAGCAGACTTGTCTTATAAAGTTAAATATTTAAGAGCATTTTCTGTAATCTATTACCCAAATTACCTTCCTCTCTAAACTGTTTTTAAATCAGAATGAGATATAAACAATGAAAATGTACTCTGTAATCAAAGTTTGCTGCGTATAACAAAAAATGAGAACATTACTCTTGTTCCTTTCTAGCACATATGGAAGTGAAGCATTTAAAATGTTGATTGTTTACAAGAAATAATTACACTGTATCGGAAAAATCAGACCTCCCATCACACCCTTCTACAATCAGGAAATGCAATGAGTTTCTGTAAATACACAACATAATACAAGATGATTAAAGACAACCAACTGCCTGCATTGGGACTGCTCAAAGCTCGTGCGTTTATACACAAAACGCAGTGGAAACGAACAAACTTGGTTTCCAAGCAATGTACTCAGTTTCTGTAACTTTCTGCACATCAAACAGCAGCAAATCAACTCGATTAAGCTGTTAATGCAATACTTTCAGCATGTGATGGACTGAGCAACTCATGATCTTGGGTACTGCACTTCAGAGCAAAAACAGTCCCATGACCAGCTACAGAAGAGTTACTTAGGCTAAGTAGTGTCTCAGTGCAAAACTGGTAGCTTGGATACAGACTCATTTTCTATAACAGTTTACTTCATTCAACAGGTTGAATTTTTTTTTTTTAAACTTTTTTTGTTGTTGTTTTACAGTCTGTTGTAGTTGAGTCCCAGTCCTTGTTCAGAGCTCCTCACTGAACACATGTATGCTAGAAATACAAAAGAATACGGGGACAGCATAAGCAGCATGTTTGGAGTACTGCTTTCCCCTTTCTCTCAGCTAGCAAAAGTGGCAGGAAACACATGCTACTTTGCAAAATAAACACCTTCATTTCTCTTCTTTGCATATTAAATTACAACAGCAGTAATTGCAGAATGCCATACTTACTCCATTATAGATGGTGGGATAGTACAGCAGTCCTGGATGGCAGTCAGGGGCGACGTGAGGTGAGCAGTGTACGATGCTTCCACCACTTGCTTGTTACGATTCACAACGTCCAAGTAACGGTTAAACTTCTCACGAATTTTTTTTGCCAACTAAAACAAAAAAAAAAGTAAAATGAAAATTCAGTCATTTTTTTTTGTAATAGGTTACAAAATAACAAACTTGAATGGAAAGCAAAAACCATGTACGTTAAAGCTAACAGTTGTCTGCCTTGCTCATTGTGTTCCCTGTTTTGTTGGCTCAAGGCACAGCAAAGTCAACTCATTAACACTGGCCACAGAAAGCAGCATACGTAATAACAAAATACATTTACCATCTAGCACTGGGTACTTGAACACTGCGTTCTGCATGCATGGGCAAGGAAATTTCCATGGTATCAAGCTTTGTTTAAGGCCTGACACCTTGATCGGGCTCTGCCCACCCTGCTGGGCTCCTTGCTGGAGCTCTCCAACACGCTTCTCCTGCGAGGCCTGACAAGGATGAGATGGAGACTGAAATAGACAGGAGTCAATCTGAAGCTCACAAAGGAAAGCCGCTTTAAAAGCCTTGCAGCAGACCTCACCCCTAATGTTACCCTTCTATGGAAATGTAGCTGAGCACCGTACTGCTCCAGGAGCACAGCTGTCAGTGCACGGAATGCATTTAGGACAACAAGCTCAGGATCCAGACAACCCCAAATTCTGCCATGCAGACTTTTCTCTTGACCAACAGTGTCCTCAGGCAGGAGTTTCCGTGCAGACGTATTTCACAATTCCTTTCATGTCATTCTCTTCGTTGCAGTTCAAGCAAAACAAACCCTCCCAGTTCTTGCTTCTGTCTTGGCATCTCCTGCTGCTTCCCTGGGGGTGCCCATGGCCAGAGCTCAGCTCCCAGGAGATTTCCTATAGTGATCTAGCAGCTCACTGGGTCTTGCCATAAACTACTGCTGTTTAACTTCAAATACCAACAAAATGAGAAATAATTAACGTTATATTATAACAGGAAAAACAAAAGCCAACATCACACGCAGATGAGATTCTGCTGTCAGAGTTCCCCTGTGACGGAGGCAGCCGCTTACCAACCAGGACAAGAGGCTGCTCTGGTACTTGTGACAGCAGATGATCACAGAATCACAGAATGTTAGGGACTGGAAGGGACCTCGAAAGCTCATCTAGTCCAATCCCCCTGCCGAAGCAGGAACACCTAGATCAGATTGCACAGGAACGCATAATCCTATGTCTCCTTTCAGAAAGCAAAGCCAATTAGCCTCACATCCTGCCTGAACAGTTCTCAGGCCTTCAAAAAATCAGCAAAAATGACAAATTAATTCAGTAAAAAAATATTAGGAATTATAATAAACTAATGCTAACTTTAGAAATAGCTAATTTGGGTAGCTAAGCCTCTCTCTTTAATGTGTAAATGTTTCTCTCTAAATGCTTCCTGCCAAGAGTGGGAACAATGAAATGTCACCGCGGTGTCCGTGCCACTCGGGCTGCGGCTCCACCCCTGCTCTCCCTGTGCCCAGCAGCTTGGGACCAAGCCTGAGAGGTGCTGGGCAGGGCACGGTGTGCCAGGCTGTCGGAGCTGCTCTGCCGTGGGTGAGGGCCTGCTGGTCTCCTCCAGCAGGCACCTCGCAGCGGGCCTGAGCAACGACTTGGCAGGGGGAAACTGGGAGGGAAAAATCTGTGGCTGTTATTTGAGCAGGCATGGGAGTAAACAGTCACTGGGGAGCACGGGGTTTTACAAGGAATGTTTACTAGGGCTTTTGCTGCTTGCCCTTCATTCTAAGAGAGGCATATGTGAACTAGATGGGGCAAAGCTCACTCTGGCACATTCAGTACGCACCTCACACCAACGGGTCTGGTACACCATCACCCGCCACATGCACCCGTCATGACAGAGAACAATCACTGAGCAGCACGTGGCAGCGCTGAATACCTGGAAATATTGAATTTTTTCCTTCCCNNNNCAATTCCTTCTTGGCTTCCCTATTTGTAATCACAAAATGGGAAATGAGTTGAAGCTTGCTGAAAAAGGAACCACATGACATTCATCAGCAATAACAAGACTACTGTGGAGCATCGGAGCACAAGGGCTCTCCGTTGGAATTGCTGCTTTCCTCCCATCTAACTGGCTCAGAGTCACCTCATTACTTCTACTAAACTGGCTCCAGCACTTCAGCATTCCATCAGCAAGGAGACTGAGCCTGTCCGCCTGGCACGGGGTGGCTGGAAAGACGGAGCTGGGCTTGCCCAGGCACCCTGGAAAACGCCATCCTCGATGGGATAAACTCTGAGCAACCAGATCATGTTAAGAACTGCTGACTCAAAGCAAGTCAGTAACGCCAAGATGACCCGAAAGGACTTTTTCCATTGAAAATTGATCAGGAGCATTATGCAGTTTACAGAGGGCTGCTGCACGGGTTGCTAGAGCCTGTCAGAATACAAGCTGCAGCCTTAAATCAGCTTATTTTTTCTTAAATTAAATATACATAAAATAATAATAATAAAAAAATATTTCAAAGATGTCGAGTCATTTTCCAGCATATGCCCTGCCTCCTTCAAGCTGCCCAGAGCTGAACATACTGCTGGCTGCACAACCCACATCACATTCACTGCAAAAACTCAAAGGCAGAGCAAAAAGAGAGAACGAATTACAAAAGGACAGAGCATTTAAATGCAAAATCATCCTAACAGAGATATTTAAAATATGTTAGAAGGCAAAATGGAAAACTGTGTCCTGAGTCAAGCACACAGACGGGGATGGAAGCTCAGATCCCAGAGGTACCCGTGGGTGGGCATTTTTTGCTCCCAAAGAAATGCGCGAATTCTCTCATTTAAATGCAAACTAAAATAAATTTGGATACCTTGAGAATGACAAAATGCTATCATGCTCGAACCAGTACTCAAAGTACTCTTCACCTCACTGTAAAAACAAAGAGGAAAAAAATAACACTGCTGGGCATTCATTGTTTGTTTTTCCAGATTTCTACATTTTCCCCGTAACTTTAAGGAACCGAATAATAAGAACCGAGTGCTCAAACAATGCAGCCATTAGCCCCATCTTCTCCCTCTTTTTGGCAGCTGGCTTGCAGCCAGCACGTTTCAGTTTGCAGACAGGTTGGACGGTAACACCTGTTCCTATTACAGCAGCACCCATGGGTAATGCACTTCAGTTGTCACCATCTCCACTGACAACCTTTCATCACAACATCAGTGAGTTTCTCTAATTTTCCCAGAGACATTTTGCTCATTTGCATCATTCCCTCGAGCTTTGTTAACGCTCCATTCCCCTCAAAGCTGGGCTGCTCTGAAGTCTTCCTTTTGCAGGGAGAACTAAGGAGTGCAGAGCTCCGAGGCTGGGTTTTATTTCTGGCTGAAGCTTAAAAGCAGAGATATTCTTTATGTTACCAGGACTGTATACAGAACGTGCACCAGTGAGGAGATGCCACAGTGGACTTACAGCGGGGATTTAGCTGCTGGGATCCTCGGGAAGTGATGCTTGCACACTGAAGAACTCAGCCATTTTTATTTTAAACCCATTTTGTGAACCCGCAAGACCCAGAACAAAAGGCATCCATCACACACACTCTCTCTGTATCACAACTTCATGATGCTGTGGACCCACAGACTCCTGTTCTAGGAGGTTTTTAATATATTTGCTCCCAACCTGCTTGGCTGTTGAGGAAGCCACTGCTTCTGCACAAACTCAGAGCAGGGTCTTGTTATCCTCAGAGAGGGCCTCAGGACCACCACCACGTTACTCACACACTTGTGTTTTAAGAGAGCATTCCTCCTACTCTGGATGATAATGAAAACACAGTCTTGATCTCTCCACCATGATGCAGGCAACTACTTTCCAATGCATTTCTTCAAGGGGACCAGCGCTCATTTGAGGCTTTCCGCCACCCAGTAATTTAGGGAAGGCTTCCCAAGGTCCACCAAAGGACAGATGTTTCAAACGTGGTCTGCAACAAAGTGTGGAGAAAGGGCCACGATTCCTCTAAATCGTTCTGGAAATGTGTTAAACACTGGACATATAGCCTTTTACCACAAGCCTCACAATTAATCAACGTAAAATTCACATCTTGTGACCACATCGTGGCTCACAACCAGGGAGACTTCACGCTTAACGCTAAAATATTGAGTTTTCAGCAGGCTGATTTCCTCTGGAAATTCAAGCTGTGTCTGCCAACAACGGCCATACCCTGAGTGACATGAGACAAGCCACTTGCTAAAAGGTCGGGAGATTGCAGTGGCAGTCCTTTAATTGTCCCTCAGGTCGTTAACAAGCAGTGCCGCAGTGCTACCCCCACCTTAGAGAGAAAGAACCACAGGAGGAGACCCCAGCAGTCTCACCAACTCCTGTTAACAAAACCTGCTCCCTCTTTTCTCAAAATAGTTCAAAAACCAGGAAAAGGAATTGAAAAGAATGGAGAGGATGTCTGCCTCTAAGGTGGGCTTGGAAAAAGCAGTGCAGCAGTTAACAGGTTTCACACAGGTTGTGTGGAAGTCTCTGTAAATCCAGAAGATGACAGCAGCCCAGGAGCAGCTCATTTCAATGAACGGGAGCGCAGCAGTGATAAGAAACTCCCAGAAGCAAAGCCCAGAATTGCAGCATTCCAATTGGTTGTAGAATAATGAAACAAACCCAACATTATTAGCAGTTTAACAGTCCAATGAAAGAAAGCCATAGTAGTATCAGCTGGGATTTTATCTGCTCATCGTCCTCCCTGCGGCACAAAGTCAATGCAGATCGCAAAATGGCTATTTAATCCTTCTCCCAAGGTCACTGGGCCCTCGTGTCTGACTGGATATGGGCGGCTCAGCTTCCATCCTTCCCTGTGTTTCAGAAGGAACGCTGAAGTTCTCTACAGATGCTACAGTAGAGAGCACCACGTGCACCATCACCTGAACCATCCCCGAGAGCCCACCACAACGCGTGACCACGGGCACTTCGCCCGCGGTGCTACACGCCTCAGAGCGACTCAGA
This sequence comes from Alectura lathami, assembly GCA_013399715.1. Lineage (NCBI taxonomy): Eukaryota > Metazoa > Chordata > Aves > Galliformes > Megapodiidae > Alectura > Alectura lathami. The sequence goes on along the minus strand of VXAV01009970.1, from coordinate 5,635 downwards.
GAAGAGTGCCCGACCAACCTCCAACGGCCTCAGCAGCTGCATCCCACCCGAGCTGCAGTGACCAGGAGTTCTGCACAAGTGTGAACAACGCATTTCCCAGAGCTTGCCCAGGTGTGGCAGCAAGATCAGTATCTGGAATAATTTTTGCCTGTCAGGAGTACACAATGCAGACCACAACTCTGAACGGCGGATTCCCAAATTCTGATTAAAAGTTCTCTATCAGGTTGACAAGAAATACTTACTTTGGTACAAAGAACACCTAAACATAGGTAAAAGTTCCACTTCACATTAGGTAACATGTTTAATTTGATCTCTGATTTTTTTAACCATTTGATTCAGCTTTTGTAACTCTAACGTATGAGCATCATTTCTGAATTTAAAACATATCCTGCTGGTCTAAGAAGAACGCTTTGTATTTCTCCAAAAGACATTTTTGTGGCAGACATAATCCACTCCATTCAACCTCAAGCCATTGATGATTTCAGCTTTCAGAGATTTATTTTTCAGATAAACCATCCATGAAAAAATACTTCTGGTAATCTAGTTCTATTAGAAACTAACGTGTATACATGTAAATATGTGTTTTGCCTTGAAACGCATCTGTTCCTGAACCTCCTAACTTCCTTCCTTCAATTACTGAGTAGCTCCTAGCAGCTTTATACCAAACTGATTCTCTGGGTTATTATATTTTTATAGCTGATAAGTATGCTCGGGATGAGCTAGCAGGAAAGCAGATGACATTTTTCTAGCTCTAAACACGGAGAGCAGCCTATTAAACAAGGTAAAACCTAATGACAAAAGACGTCTCACTGCCTGCACATTTACTTACTGCAAATTAAAATCCTTTCCTCGGTCCCCATCCTTCCCAGCCTTCAAATCCAAGTGCAGATGCTCAGGAACATTCCAGCAAGGTGACAGATTTACAGCCAGCCATCTCAGCCAGCGTCATGACCAGGAACACATGTGCAGACGTCAAGACGTGACCCTAAATTTCCTTCTGCAGGGACATCCCTGTGGAGCTGCACGGCCTCAGGGCAGGGCTAAGGGCCCTGGATGGGGGTGCTGCTGTCTGAGTTTTGTCATGCCATTAGGTGCAGGAAGGAGGACAAGGAAACATGACCCGCACTGGCAGAAAGCTTTAAAATGAAACAGATCTGCTCCTACATGCAGCATTTCCTAGACTTTCAACCTAGGGGTATTTTAGCCTAGCTCTCAAACAAAATGCAAAGGGAAGTGAATAAACCAGTTCTACACCACAATAATTGCAAGACAGGAAGGTTTGGTCAGTGTGGAGCACAGCACCTGCCTGGTAAATCAGTTCACTGGAGCAGCCACTGGGATTTTTACTGCTATCCTGGCTGCTGTGCTCTGAATTCCCTGCTGGAGTTCCACTGCCAAGGCTTTGCTGCATGAAGCTGGCCACTCACGCCTGCTCGGGGCTGCACCACTGTCCCCTGCGCTCTCTGGATTCCAGTTTCGAGCTCTCTGTACCACAGAGCCCAGATGTCTGGCTGAGGCTGAATGCACACCGACTTCCCTAAAACTGGCTCATCAAGATTCTCTTTACTAAAACTAACCACTTTCCACGTTTTTATATCACACCACTGAAATTTTTCTATTCTCTGAGTTCTCTGGTATCGAAATACCTTACAGGAAAGGTATCCGAGCTATTTTTGGCAATTGTCAACGAATTTTTAATAATTTATTCAAAGTGAAAAAGACTCTGTTGCTTAGGACAGCAATCCTAAAGTGCAAGCAGCTTAACGGCAAAAGGTAAACCACTCCCTGTGTGGCATGAAGAAAGCCAAGCGTATTAAATTGTTCGGCCTGAAGGCCAACAGCTGTAGTTTTTCACTTTCCCAACAAACTGAAAGTCATTATTTACACTGTTTGGTGTATAAAAAGCCAACCCACACAACAATTCAGTGGTCTGCCAGAAAAAAAATCCCAGCTGACAAAGAACTGCAATTAATTGCCTTTGGGTATCAGTTGCAAAGAAAATGTTAATGAATGACAAAAACAGGAATGAGCGACAGGGGATTTAAATTTGCTTACATTTGTCTGCATTTGCTCAGGATGATCCCAGCCGATGTACTACTCTTACTCATAAAACTCCAGTTACATTGCTCGTGACTCGTTAGGGCTAGAAGACCTGGTTATTAATGAAACAGAAGTGCTCTATTATTCTGCTGTTGAGCTTTTAACCACGGTAATTACGCTTCACCAGGGCCTCGCTCTCCTTTGACAGCACAGAATTCACCACACTACCTCCAGTGTTCAGACAGCTATTTCTATCTATTTAGGGTGAACATGTACATCTGTGAGCAGGAAACATGCAGTGCCCTTCCCTAAGCAGAGAATCTATAGTCAGGACTTCAAAGAAGTTTTAATTCGGTTTCTTGGTTTCCCAAAAACACTTCTGGCTTTCAAGAGCCATCTGATACATATAATCTAGCCCACATGGCCCTTTTGTGGTGTGCAGACCACCCAGAAATACTTGTGAAAACCCCATCGCTGAGTCAAAGCCTGCGAGCCCTTCTGTTGCTTTCAGACCCGTTTCTGCAGCCGTGTGACAGTTCTCGTTCCGTGGGAGCGTGCACACCCGTGCAGGGAGCCTCGCTGCACGCACCTGGGCCCCAGCACTCACCTGTTGCAGCTTCTCTCTGCCGTGTGCACGTCTGAAGCCTCCCTGTCTGTGTGCATCCATCCTCAAGCACTGTGTGAAGCGTCTACCAGCAGAAGCAATAGTGCAGTGCCTTTCCAAGCAGCAACCTTCCTGCACAGGATCTCAGTTTGGGCACCCAAAGTCCTCTGTATACCCTCCCATCAGTTCTGGACAAAAACAGCTTCTCTCCTTTTTTTACTTCCACTCCTACAGCCAAACTGCACATATAGGATGGACTCCCACAAAAAATTTGCACTTCAAGAAAAACTTGGATCAAATGTCCCTTAGCTGACGGTTGCTGGGAAAACCTCCCGTAAAGCATAACATCTATTAGAGGGGTTGAGACACTATTATCCGCAGGGTCTAGCAATTGTTAGTACCTGAATTAGGGTAATTTACCAGAATTAACGCTTTGTTCTAGTTTCTTCTGTTGTCTCCCACACACATCTGTATCTCACCTGACAAAAATCTGACAAAGACAGACACAGCAGTACCAAAGGTGAAGTGCAAACAACTTCTTTGATAAACACCAACCTTACCATTCTTCTGACAACGCTTACAAGAGATTCACATTAAAATCTGTATGAAGTCAATCTAACAGTCTAACTTAAATCCCGTATCATTAATCACACGGTCCTACATCAAAGTTATCTGAGTTAGCACTGTTATACACTTCAGTTTAGTGCAGTATGGGGTAAGGTTTCCGCACCAAAGACTTAGGTTTTGCTCAACAGAAGCCCAGTGTTGCTGGAACTTTTCTTGCACTGTTCCATTTTCTGCAGATTAACTTAGTTCCCACATCGGTCATAATCCTCTCACAAGCCACCATGTTTGTTCTGAAAGAGAAGAGGATCTGAGCCCTGCTCTCCTGTTCAAACTCGCCCAAAGCTTAAATACATTGCACACACATTCAGAATCCTATTTGATCCACCTCTGCTTTGACATTCCTTGGGGGAAAAAAAAAAAAAAAAAAAAAGAAGAATGTCTGATGAATTTACTATTTTACAGTAAGCATAAATTTGCTGCTATCACATGACTCCCTTTAATGCACACATGATACTCTCTTGGAAACCTGACAGCAGCTCATGCACACATTGGGCTGCCTTTGCTGCTAGACAGCAATTCCCTTTTCCCCAGGGAAAACTGCACTCAGAGGCACTTTTATTTTTACTGAACATTAAAAGTGGTTTGATAGGGAGCTAGGAGGGTCAGGTTACTCGCAGAAGGTTCCACAGATGAGTCTGTGCCTAACTGGGAAGAAAAAGCCAGTTCTTCATCGCAGACTCAGGCAGCGCCTGTCACTGCTACCAAACCTCATCATGCTCTGCACCAAGGTGCAACTGTGAGAATACAGAATTGGTATCTTAATGACAACTAGATCTGTCCGACCTGCCTTGAAATTTACCTACAATTATTCTTCCAAATGCATACATGCATTAAAATGCAAACAGCCCACATGTTGAAGGACACAGCACTTCTATGTTAAATTGAGGAGCATTTTCTCCACGTCTTCAAATCTGATCTCATAAGAGGAAAAAAACACAAAACAGCCACAAAAAAAAAGAAAAAAAAAAAACGTAAACCACAATTGTTATGTATGAGGCTGCAGCTGCCCCCTACTTACACACAGCAATTGATACCATTTCCACATTTACAAACAATATTAGTGCCTTCATCTTGAATGAAGACAATTCTAGAAGAGAGACTTCCAACATGAAAATCAGCCAATTAACGTGAGATACTACATGAGGGCCCCAGCTCTGCCTTCACTCTTTTGTTTCTACGGGAAGGACGCACACAAAGCAGATGGAAAGCCTTTTCAAGACAACAGAAAACAGTCAAATACACAGTCAGCTCACACAATCCACTCCCATTTATATTATATTCCATTTATTGTCCTAGGTGCTGCACTTAGAAAAATGGCTACCATAAACCCAGACAAACTGTAATTGCTAAGCTGATTCTGTCTTTGTAAAATGGAACAACCCAATGCTTTCAGTCTGCCAACAGGCAGCAGCACGTGGGCAGGGGTCAGACTCACCTGTTGAACTTCACTTTCTCCATTCGATATCTTCTCCGTGTACACAAAGGAGTTGAATATCCTCTGCAAGACAAATCAGAAAGGATGTGTAAGAGATATTTTGTCCCAAAAGTCACATTAAAGCAGTTTCAAAAGGTGTGTATGAGGAAATTTGTGTCAGAAAAGGATCATTTCGCCTGGAAGTCACTAATGCAAGGTCTGCCTAAGGGGAATCAACTTCATCTGTATCTGCTTTTGGATCTGCATGAAGCAGCTGTTCTCGTGTTTGAAGGCAAAAACACAACAGGTTTTTTTTGTTGTTGTTTTTTTTTTGTCCAAAGCATTTGTTAATTTACTAAGAAGGTGAGGATATTTAGGACTATATTCCTATTTTTTTTTTTTTTTTTTAGGAAAAAAAGGGAATAAACAAAATTTAAAAATAAATCAGTGGGATTTTCCTGTGCTAGCTTGAAGGTGAGCTGGAGTGGATTCCACATTTATCTGCACAAAGCCATAGCTGCCATGACTAAAGAAATCTGAGTTTCCTCCAAACACAGTGTAATCATCGGTCAGCAACTCCAAGAGTTTTCTTGATGCAGGTTTAGCTGATTTCCTCCCAGTAAGGACACAAGAAGCCGCAACTGGCCGAGACAGCCTGCCTGGAAACCCTCCGGTGTGCTCTGCCGCACTTACCATCTCCACTTTCCCTTACCCCTCTCCCTCCTGAGGACTCCAGGAATTTCAGAAATTTGAACTCTTAATTCCAAAGCTGCATTTGGAAGGGCAGCAATAAATCTCCTCAGTTTACAAGTCCCAGAGAGCTAAGGATGGGGGGAAAAAAAAGGCAACTACTCTTAAAAGCCGCCTGTATATTGAGACTTCCTCTTCTTCCAGAGCTTTGTTTAAAGTTCTACTTGGGTACTTTAACTACAAGCATGTTTTTTTTTTTT
>VXAV01009965.1:0-51896 GCA_013399715.1 Alectura lathami | reverse complement strand
GCTGCCTTTCAGCACAATCTCATAGAAAAGGTCCAGTCACAACCCAGTTGTTTTTAAGCGAAATCCTGACTTTGACACATACCCGGGGGGCTGCGTTCTCCAGGTGTGTGGTGTCCACAGTGGTGCCCAGTGTCACGGGGCCAGACTCTGCCTTCTTCAGGTTCTCCTTTACCTCCACCAGGCTCAGCTCCAGGTCCACCCTTCGGCTCTCCTTCCTCTTGCACTCCTCTTCTATCTCCTTCAGCCTCTGCTCCAGGCTCTTGTCTGCAAAGGGAGGTAGGTGCTGATGGCTGCAGGGAACTTGGGGTGGGTGGGGGGAGCAGGGACCAGCTACAGGAGTATGCATTACTCCTGTACATGTTAATTACATTTTGCCCCAAAACAGACCATGGCAGAGCCAGCTCATGTTCCAGTGAGAGGTGGGTTAAGTGGTCTAGCTCAGAGCACCGGGTCTACCCTGGCTGCCACGGAGCTGAGGCAGGGCCTGCCTGTCCCTCCCATGCCACAAGATGCGAACAGGGTGTCTCACGGCCCAACCTTTTCCAATATTTCAGCACCGATTTCCCTGGCAGCTGGGCTGGCATTAATGTGCCCATGGTCCCGCAGGTGGTGCTAGAGGTGCAAAGACCCTTCTGGTCCCAGGTTCATCAGTTCCTCCATCCCCGTGGTCCCACCTCTGCTCATTTCTGAGTCACCTTTTGCCCCACTTTACCTGTGCAGCCTGCGAGTGCCTCCTTCAGCTCCCGCCTCTCCTTGCGCAGCTGGGTGAGCTCAGCCCGGATTTCATCCTTCTCCTTCTCCAGCCGCTCCTTCTCCTCTGTGAACCGCTTCACCTCTGCCTCTGTCCTGTTCTTCCCCAGCTTGGTTTCCACTGCTGCCACTGAAAATGCAAGCCACCAAGACCAGCTCAGAGAATAAAGCAGAAGGGTAAACATTTTCAGGTGCTTGCAATCAAAAATGCCTGAGACTTGGGAAAGCTGCAGGAGGCTCAGCAGGCTGCTTGGGCACTGCAGAGCTCACAGCTGGAGCACCCCTAAATGCCCCCGCTCCCCACTCACCAGGCAGAGGCATCTTGGGACGGTTTGTGGGCACCAGCTGTGGGCTGCCCATCGCCACCGAGCCTGCCGGAGGCTCAGGGGCTGTCTGTGGGAAGGCGATGTTCTGCTGCTGTGCCTGGATTTTCACGGTGGGTGGTGGTGGCTCTTCGGGCTCCAGCTTCTCCGGGTGTTTCTGGGGCAGAAGATAGGGGGAAAGGAAGTGGGATGACGTGGTGGGGAACTGGACCCCTGCTAAATCCTGGCCCCAGACCATGGCAAAATACCTGCTCTGCAGTCTCCTTCTCCTTTCTACAGGGCTCAGCATCCTTAGCCACTGGGGCTGTCTCAGCTGCGCTGTCTGCTGCAGCCTTGTTGCCATCCCTCTCTAGAGATGGTGAGCTCAGGGACGAAGGCTGGCACGGCTTCCTGCCAGCACAGTGCAGGAAGGATTTCACTGGGGTGAGATCCAGGTACACCCGGTCTTGGTCCCCCTCCAGCTTGCTCTCATTCTTGGGTACTTCTTCCTGCAAAAGGTGAATGTTCCTCTGAAAAGGGACTATCTGCTGCAGCCAGAAGCACAGGCCAAGTCTCACTGCAGAGCAGCAGCATCTCAGGCAATCTGGGATATTTTCCATAAATTCTTCAGTGATTTAATGGTGCTACAATGTCACTTTCTAAGTCATTCCTTGAGGGATATTTTCAGTGTAGAAAGCCCCCTCGCTCTCCTTCAGTAGGTCTTCCCAGTAGTTGCAGCAGCCTCACATGGCGAGATCTCACCCTGTTGTAGATCTAGCCAGATCATTTGCCTTCCCCAGGATAATGGCCCCTGTCCCCAGCATGGTTTGTCTTGTCCTTACATGAGACTGCTCTCACATGCATCAGGAGGCGTTTTGGTAGAATGGGCTCCACAGAACCCACTGTCACCAAATCACCTATGCTGTTAGCAGACAGAAACTGCAGGCTTTCATTGCAAGTAACTGAAGATACCTAACACACCCTGCTGGAAACCTCCTACATTCCTCAGCAACTCCTCATCAGCACCCACTTCTGCCCCTTGCAAAAGCCAGGATTTCCCCAAGGGCTGGGAATCCTCTTCTCCCTTCATGTNCCCGCCCGTCCCTGCTGGAGATTCCCCCTAGCTGGGAGATGTTTCCCCATGAATTATGGATGTCCCCTGATTCCAACCACCTGTGCCAGTGACAAATGACAGCTGGGGCAGCAGCACAAGCCAGACTCAGTCTTGGCACTCACTGGGCTGGGTGTCATGAGCATGCAGGGCACCTTACCACTGGCACATCTGGCAGATCCACATCATCGTAGAGCTCCTCCTGCTGCACCCTTCCCTTGGGCATGTTGTCGATGTAGGCATTGGGCTCTGAGTATTTCCTCTGCATTAAGCTGTAAACAGGCAGCAGGGCATCCTATCAGAAGCGGTAAGTCTCGCTGCACTGTGCTGAATTTTGGGGTAACTGTGCACCAGATGCTGCAACCCCAGCCCTACCAACCTGGCTTTGCAAAGGCCACCTGGGCACATGCCTCTGCCCCCATGGCAGCAATAAATGTTCAGGTTGGATGCACCACATGGGGACAAGTGCTCTCCCATCTTGCACTTAACTTCCAAAGCAAGCAACCAAGCTGCACCCATGACAAGCACCCGAGCCCTGCAGCCAGCTGCCAGCATGCAGGGACCCCCCTCCAGCTTGATCCCCCTTCACCAGCTCCCAGGAGCCCTGTGCCATCCCATACATACAAGAAGGAGTTCTTTGCAGCGCTCACGATGCAGGAGACCCTGTCAGCATCCACGTAATCATAGGTAAATTCCTCTGGGTCTGTTTTTGAGCCTGACTCGGATAAGAGGAGCCCCAGCCAGTGACCCATTTCCTCCGAGGACTTTGCCTGTGAAGTGACCAGACAGATGTTACAGACGTTACTGGCGTCCCTGGACATCACAGCTAGTGCTGAGCTAGCCTTGATAGAGGACTGCACTCGCCTTTGAAAGAAAAAGCTGAACAGCAGGGTATTTATTTTAAACCTGAGACTACATTAAACAAACAAACAAACAAACAAAACCTGCTTTGTATATGGACTGATTCACAAATTTGGGAGACTGATAAATAAATGCAGCTCCTTATGTAATTCCTTACTAAAATTTGTAACAGTCTGCATTTTCCTTTCAGTGGTGAGCAACTCAGCTGCCTACAAAAGTAAAAATGTCTCTCTGGCTGGAGATGCTTTTGAGGAGCCAGCTCTGGGGAGAAGAGAGTGCATTTTTTGTTTTCCACCAGCAGAGTGCAGTAACATGATTTCCAAACACCAGATGTGAGGAGAGCCCAGCACAGGAAAATGCCTGCGAGTTCTTCATGCCAGAACTCCAAACCCTCCGAGGGGTATTTGCACAGAGGAGAAGGGAAGGGAAGAAATTAAAGCATGGTCCAAGAAGTACTTCAAAGAGAGCCCCTAGCTACAACACAGTATCAAACTCCCAGATGCAGTGAACAGCTTGATATTTTGCAAAATTACGCCTTAAATATTGTGCCTGGAAGTCAGCTTTAGTAGATAGTCGCATGTACTTTCCAGTAGTGGATGATTTCAACCTGAAGCAAGAAGAAGTGGGCTGATGCAGACATCTTTTGCTTTGATTTGAAGCGTTAGAGCAGCAAGTACAAAGCAAAATTCAGGGCAAGTGAATCCCAAACTGGAAAGTATATTTTAAGCTTCCATTCTGTTTTATTTAGCATAGACTTCAGTGCTTGAGAAGCCAGCCAGCAGTCTGTACATTGAGCCTGACATCCCAACAAAATACAGTTTCTTTCATTCACAAAACATAAATTCTCCCAGCACGTCTTCTTCACATCTGTAATTAGGCAAAATTTCTTGGACACAGACATACCCTGAACCAGGGGCTAAACAAAAACACCTAAAAACTTCTTGACAGGCCCTTGAAGTCAGTTGTTTAGCTATAAATATTCCACCAACTGGAAAAATACAGGAAATGGCTCACATTGTCCACCTCCTGTTATAATCGTGCTGTCGTCAGAGAGAACTAAGATTAGAGATAAGCAGCCCTGGATGCAGGCAAAGGAAAGTAACAGATGGAGATGAATTCACTTGCACTTTCAGGAGCAGATCTGTGATCAGTTTACATGGGATGCACTCATAATCCATGGCTCTGGGATTCTCCATTTTCAGAAGATGAAGTTCTCTGCTCCCTTTAACCTCAGACTTAAATCCCTGAAGTGGCTCTCCTCTCATCAAACATTAAAATGTGTCCCATCTAAGTAATCATCCAAGCTTAGTCTACTGTCAGCGGAGAGAGATGGGCACCTCCAGAGGACTCTTCTTCCCATCCTGAGATGAGTGCCTAAGATGAAGGCTGAACGGTCCTCTGGAGATGCCAGCATCAGAGGCAGCCTGGACTGCCAGCCAGGCAGGACACCTTCTAGGTGTTCCTCTAAAGGGCCATAAAAGCATTTAGTTTGCAGGCAGCGAGAGGCTGTAGGCCTGCGAAGACATCCAAGCTGACCATTTAAAGCAGAAGGTGCTTGGAGACGAACATCTTACCTCCAGAATGACCCGCTCCTCCCCGTTGTGCAGGATGCGGAAGGAATACAGATGATCAGGGCTGGGCTCTGGGATAATTTCACAACCTGCCAAACTTAGGGGCTGCTGAGCCAGTTTGCTTCGGTTCTTGTCCTGGTAGAAATGGAGGTGACCATCTTTTATCTGACACCAGCGGGACTTCCACTGGCTGTTCACTAGCACATTCAGGTAACCTGCAAGCAAGCACAGGTTACCTAGTCATATTGTGCACCCCACAGGCAGGGGAAATCCAAACCCATTTTTGTGCATGGGAAGTGAGTCAGCTATGAGATCACTGCAAAAAGCCACAGGCAATGATGAAGAACAAAAGCACAAAGATGAGTGGTCCTGAACCATGCAAAAGAGGTTGAAAAGGTGAAAATTTGTTCAAAATGAGACCCCTGAAATCCAGGTTAGGTTTGGAGCAGAAAGCTGGTTACAGATGGTTGGACAAAGCTGGTCCCAAATGATGAATTCGGGTTGGTTCACACAACCTCCTCCTGGATGAATCCCACATCCTGGGCTGACGTCTAGGCAGAGCAGCACAGATGTCCTCTGTGTGCATGTCTGGCATTATCTGCTCTTCCTGACACCCTGTGAGCTACTGCCTGCCCTTGTAAGCAACACAGTCACCTTAATGTGTAAAAGGCACCATAATCTGCATGGATTTACTGGCATGGACAAGGCCAGCGGTGGCCCTTTTGCCTCCTGCATGCATAGCAGGTGTTGCTGCCTGGTGCTCACCCTGCACTGCACACCAAGGTCCAGCCCTGAAACAAGCCACTGCAGGGGAGTTCATGCTGTCACTTACTTGATGTCTCCAAAGCTCTCTCTGGGCTATCCAGGGAGCTGGATTTTTTCCTCCCAAGGTTCATCAGGTTGCTGAGTTTTAGGCCAGTTGTGCCTTTCTTCTTAACTAGGAAAAAAGATAACAAGAAAAAAAAAAAATACAAAACGTGTGCATGGCTTTTCCAGCTCCCAGACACACAGCCTGCTCTCTCCTGTCCTAAAGCTGCCTGTGCTGTGGCCACGCACCATGCAGCACATACACACAGACATGCTGTAACTTCTGAGAAATCCTAATATTCACCTAATTCATCACACAAAAAAAGCAGTGAAATCGAATTCATAGGCAGTTTTCACCCTGCATCACGTCACTATGGGGTGGCAGGAGCAGAAACTACAGAAGCCTCTCTGCACACAGGGTCAGTGATGCAGTTTCCCCGCATTCCCAGGGTGAGTTTTTACCATCCTTTGTCTCAGCCGTCTCTGGGTGCCCATCCGTGCTGCTCCCGCTCTCTGAGGCTGCGGAGTACCTCTCGGAGAGCTCCACCTGCCAACAAGCACAGCACATCAGCTCTACTGACACATGTAGCCCACTCCTCCAGCAAGCACCCGCCACAAGGAATTTCTTTTCTGGCACTTGGATAGGAAATCCATGGCTTAGGACTTGATGTCAGTAACTCAGATACATTACAAATTTGAGATCACACACTTGTAAGTGTGTGATAAGAGGACATGGGTAAAGGAAATGGCCAGGTGCCCAAACAAGCCCATTTTCGGCATCCAACAGACTAATGAAGGTTTCTTTCTCCTTCCACTGTTTAGGAACAAGCTGCTGCCAGGGCCGCATCACCTTAACCTGGACTAGAGATGGCCTCTAGCCCTGACATTCAAGGGTTTATGTTGCTTCCAAAATTCTTGCCGAGCACAACTGCCCTTTGGGATAAGGGAGTAGCTGCTCCCCTGTATGGAGGGGAGCCCAGTGTTGATTCAGTTTTGGCGCAAATGTTGGGCAAGAAAATTAAGATTTCAAAGGAAAAATAAGATTGTTCCAATAATGCTCCTTATTAGCAGAACAGAAGGCTGACTACAGTAGTATCAGTCTCTGCTCAGACAAAATTACTGTACTTACAACTGTTACTTATTAAAGGAATATGGTGGGAAAGTCATCCCTACAGTGCTGTTTCTCCTCTCTGTAGTGACCAGGTGTACCTTTGGGTAGCTGAGACGCTGTGAATCTGGAATATACTGGTTGCCTTCACTGCCTCCTTCGCACTGCAGTCCGCTGGTCTCCTGGATTACCTGCACAGAAGACAAAGCCATGGCTGGTGAGGACAGCTGCAGTACCCCGCACATGAAGATGAGGTGATGTATTTGCATATGGGCTTGCAGTGAGGAAGGAGCTGGAGCATGCAAGGACAGGATGGAGATAATATATGGTCTTGTCGGGGTTTAGCAAGAGGAACATCTTGCTGTACAACCCTGCACAGCAGCATAAAGCATGTAGGCCTCCCACATCTCCCCTCATTCTTACCTTCCCTCTGCATTACCACAGAGTCAAGACAATAATCCTGGAGGACCTTTCCAAAAGGCTCTCTCTAGTTACCTATTCCTCCCTCTACATGTGAGTGCACTCCCACAACACCCACCCCACCCAACAGCATGGGGAGCAGCAAGGGCTCAGCCACATCCCCATGCATGGAGGCAGCCGAGAGAAGTTGGAGAGAAGTGAGCAGCCTCCCTCCTGGCACACAGGGCTCCCGCTGGGCTGCTACAACAGACACTGCAGCCTGAAGGAAACGCAGCTCAGGGACCTGTCTTCCCTGGCAGGTGAAGGCCTGGGCAAGCCTCAAAGATGTCACTGACCCTGAGCCACTGCTCTGCCTGGTCTTTACTCTGCAACCCCAGCACAATGACATCGGCGTTCATGGGAATGATCTTCAGCTTGTGCTCTTTCTTCCTCACTTGCTTTTCCTTGTGAATGACAGTGCAGCCCAGCAAATTCACGTCCAGCTGAGGGCTGTGGTCTTTGGAGCTCTTGTAGCACTGGGAAAGGAAGACGGAAGTCACGTAAGAGACAAGAGGAGCCTTCCCTTCTGCTTGCTGCCATGAACTGACCACTAGAAGGGGCTCAGTGCAACCGCATGTATTAAGTGCACTGAAGGTTTAGGTCCTGTATGGATGTGACATCTTCTAGCCATGCAGACTACACACAGGTAATCTCTATATCTGTGTAGGTACACATACCTCTATGTACAACGATTAAAAATTTGAAATGCTTCTTACAAAGCATTGCTAGTTTCTTCTTCAATGCTTCCTACTAGCATTGCTTATTGCTAGTTGGACAAGTATGTGGTTCCCCAAAGGGTTTAGTACCCCTTCTGCTTAACCACCTGAGAAAGTTTTCCCCTAATAAGATCTCCAAGTATTTTGGGAGTTCGGGATTTTGACAACCTTCAGTCCCCCTCTGCAGCCCCATGCCCACATCACTTCTGAAAATGGAATAACTTCCCAAGTTCCCAGGATTTTTTTTAAGTGTTACTTCTAGAGGTGCTTTGTCAGCATGGCCTGAGGTGTCACCTCCCTCCCCAGCTCGAGAAGATAGGTGCGTTTAGTCAGGCGGTGAGGATTTACCCACCAGCAACCTGGTGTCCTTGATGACACACAGCTGTTTCGCCCACTGTCCCAGCCACTTTTTTCTCCACAGGAATGCACAGATGCGGGCATCCTTCATCAGCTCAATGGTGGCCTCTGTGGATGGCCACTGATGAGTTGCTGACTTGCCTTTGCTGCTCTCTTCTTCGTCATAAGATTCATAGGAGCTACTAACGGCTTCACCATCTTCTATAACAAAAGCAAAGCTTTATCACTAAACACATCCCTACGACAGTGCTGGGCCTATTGCTTGCCTCAGCCACTCTCAGACATGCAAAAGCTTCAAGCGTAGCGACGTGTTTTTGAGGATCTCCTACAGGAGGATAATCAATAAACCTCATAGATCCTTTTTTTTTTTTTTTTTTCTTTCTAGACCAATATCTATCTCATTGCAGTGTTTTGAATCTGACAGTCTCAGTTAGCACTCAAAGACACGTCTCACACATTTGAGAACATTCCCTTAGATGCTTTCTGATGCTTGCTGCTTTTCTCCTGCCAAGATGCTTTCTCTACTTTCCACTTCAAGCCAAATACAATTTTTAAGGCAATAGCAAGCCACAGTCATCCCTTGTTCTCTGAATGTCAGAAGTAAATATGGTATTTGCAAAGCCATGCAACAAGCAAGGATCTATTGTACTCGAGATGTCATTCCACTTTCCCTCTCTGGGCTAACAGATCTCCACTCAGCATCTAGGGGACAGCAAGGGGCTTTGAAGTAATACACTGTTGCAGCAGCAAGAATGACTCATAAGTGGAAGCTGTAAACAATAGCAATCACATTTTTTCCTGTTCATTCTCAAACTGATTGCTCCTTTATTAGGATGAGCTGGGATTTTCAATGCTCAGCTCTAATGGTAGGTTATGGGAGTTTTCAGCTGATAGGAACAGCTGGTCATTGGCACCAGATTCATCAGAAACAACAAAAATGTTCCCATTGGCTGCAAGGGAATTCGCAATGCTTTGCTAATTTTGACAGTACAGCTCTTATTCACAAGACCGGATCCCCATTACTGCTGCGCGAGCTCACACAGCAAGACGGTAAGAATTGGGCACCATCTGCATAGAGTTTTGTGTTCTTACCCTATCAAACAGCACTGAGAAATGTCATCAAGTTTCCCTCACCAGAATTTGATCTAATTTGGAGTTTCATCAATTCTAATATCCACATAAAAGTAACCTTGCTGGATTGGTGCAAAATAAAAAAGGAAAAGCAGCCGGAAAAGAGATAAAAAGCATTAGGAGGTTCACTGAAGAGCACTTCTGTACTTGGGTTTGTTTTTAAAATAAAAGGAACTGAGATGTAGTAACAAGCCTTACACCCCCAGTCTCACTCTACAATATTCCCCAAGTGATCAGCACAATGCTGATCACTATGCCATTTAAACTCATTAAAAACAAATACTGCCTTTCACCTTCTCTAAATGCCACTTGATAGCACGCTACTGGCTTGCTATCCCCACACCCTCAGCATACTGCAGTTCATCTTTTAGGGGAAAACAGTAACCTCCAATGCCTTATGAACACGCAGACCACGTCCACAGGCAGCAGGGCAGTAACTCAGATGGAACACAAGTTCACTGTCCCCAGAAAGACAGGGAAGCTGAGCTCACTGCTAGGGACCCTTCCCTACCCAGCAGCTGATCGATGCAGCGATGCAGGGAGCTCTGCACATGCCAGACCTTCTTCCCAAGCAAACAGTGCTGCCTGGTGTATATCCAGCATGGGTAAAGCAAGGGGCAAGGTGATTACCCTCCATGCACATAATGGGCAGTGCCAGGGGGAAGCATTTGGTCTTCTTTGCTAAAAATAAAGTTAAAAAAAATAATAATAAAGAAATGGAAAAACACTTCAGGTTTGAAAGCATGCCATACCCATCGTTATTGTGGCATAAATAACGCCCTCAGTAACCTGCAACCCTGGCCTGGGTCCAGCCGCAGCAAGCCTACCAAAAAGACCTGCACAGTCAAAAGCAAAGAGAAAGGGAAACAAAGAGAGAAAGCCACAGATAAGCAAATGCAAAGAACGAGGGCGCCAGCCTGGCTCGGCCCCGGTCCCCCCTGCTGCAGTGAGGCTGCCCCATCCCTGCATCAGCACAGGAGCACAGGGACTTCAGACAGGGACAGCATGCCTGGGGTATCTTCAACCAGCCCCTCGGAACAAGGCAATTCCCCTTAAAAAAACAGATCACCATCATAGGAATTAAAATCTGCCCAGGCAGATGAGCTGCTTCAGTTAGAATAATCGCTGCTCTGTTGGCAGTCACGTTGCCACTTGCATTTTCACTCTGTTTCTTATCACAGCCTTCAATTATGCAAATACAGCAGAGGAAGAGAATGATAATGGCTTAACACATTGCAGCCGAGGAGGAAAAGGAAGCAGCAGCATTTGCTGAAGCTGTACCATGAAAGGCAGAGTCATCCCCAGTGGAGAGGCAGGGATGCTGCTGATTAAAGAGGCACCCCAACACCCAAGGGCCTCTCCTGCCCGCTTTGTTTTAATTAATGCACCCACAGTTTGTTACACTGCTCGCAGTCCCACCTCCGATGCTGCGTGAATCCTCTATCTCCTCAGCCCATCTGGAGGCTTGCTTTGATGTCCTTTCTTGGCAGTGCACTCACCCATTTTACTGGTGTTCCTAGTTTTGTTTAATTTTGCTATGCCCATTGTTTGGAGGGATGTGGGTGTCTTCTAGGGCTCAGATCCCCACAGGCAGCTCCCTGCTCTGCCTGCCCTCCCCTCGCCCAGCTTGCAGGATATGAGCAAGGCAGGCCCAAGGCCGGCAGTTTGCCCAAAATGCTGTGGAATTGGAACTCTGATGTCTTGAGGCAAACCGGGTCAACAACTGCTTGATAATGTAATAAAAACCCACCGAGATTCTCAGCAACGAGGTGCCATTTTTCTCCTCAAACAAAACATCTTAAATGACATTATCAGCACTACAGACCACAGGTGGCTTGTGCAGCAGGGACCTGCTGGGGCCTGCAAGGGGACCTGTGGGGTGGTGTTCATAGGTGGGAAAGGCAGCGAGGCTGTCCGGGCTCACACGTCCCATCCCTGCTCACTTCACCGGCTCATATCTGTTTGCTGTTGTGATGCTGCACTCG
Organism: Alectura lathami; assembly: GCA_013399715.1. Taxonomy (NCBI): domain Eukaryota; kingdom Metazoa; phylum Chordata; class Aves; order Galliformes; family Megapodiidae; genus Alectura; species Alectura lathami. The sequence continues at coordinate 40,738 of VXAV01009965.1, read as the reverse complement.
ATGCTACCTGGCTCAGGGAAATGGAGCTTGGAAACAAAGGTTTTCATCCAGCTAAATCCTAACAGGTGGCCCAGATGCAGCAGGGTTCTCATTTCACACCAGGGTTCTTCCCAAATGGAAGATCAGCAGCTGTCACTGACCCTGATGGTGCAGGTGAGCAGCTCTCAGACCTCCCTGCAGCAGCCCCATGGGGAGCAGTTAAACCAGGGGGACCGGGCACCAGCACCCACACTCTGCTCACCCTGCCGCTTTTCCCCCTTTGACCTCCCAGGTTTGGCTTTTTCAGGACACCCTGATTTGAAATATGCACTGCAGCAGTCTGGGGACGCTGCCTCCAGTGCTCCCATCAGCACAGCACTGTCAGAACCCACAACTACCTCATTCTGACAGTGCTCCACCACGTGAGTTTTTCTTTTTCCACCACTCTTGCAGGGCTCTGCTTTCCCTGTTCCTCAGCCCTCTAACTGGCCCTACTGGGAGTATTTGCATCTGTGAGCAGCAGGTTACCATGGGAAAACAGAGGTTTAAGCTGGGCATGTGTTCATCACTCCTGCCAGCCAGTTTCAATACAACATGAGCTTATGGAGCTGCCTGGCTAACAAGAGCTGGGTTCCCAGCACACAGACCCATTGCCATCCTCCAGCTAATCCGGTGCATGCCTTTACACGCCATGGCTCTTAGCACATTATCCACTTTCCCAACATGCAGCAGGGAAAAAAAATGCCTGGTTATCTTCCAGTGCAGGCAACTGGAAACCCCAGTGGGGACGAGGCTGCAGTGACGTGCACTCCCACCCCACCTCCCACCAAACAGCATGCTTCACCCTGGTCAGAATGAGCCTACACCTTTTCTCACCCAAGCTGGGCATCATCCTCCTCTTCCCCACTGAACCACAGCTGCAGCCAAAACAGGATGGTGCAGGATCGTGAAGATATCTCTGCATTCCCCCTTTCTGCTTAGGGCTGAAACTCCTAAGCCTTGGTGAGAACAGGGACCCACCTCGAGCTACAAGCAGTCAGGGTGCGCGAGGTACACCCACTGCAGAGAGGGCTGTCTGGATAAACCAGCCCCAGTGACCCCAAGCAGGGGCACCAGCACTTCCCTGCCAGGGATCCTTAGAGCCTGCTGCTGTGTGCTGTGGCTGGAAAGGACTCAGATTCAACAGCCAAGAGTCCAGATCCAAATCCCAATTTATCTTTAGCTCTCACTTCTCTCCTCCTGCTCGGATCTGCCCCACACTACCTATGTGATTGAACCCTTCTCTGCTGCTGAGCAGAGCGCTGCTCCTCCCGCAGTGTGATATCATCTCTCTCATTCAGACTTAAATGGATTATAAAGCAATGACAAGATCAGCTCTGCTATCAGATCTGAGGGTGGGAATCTCTCACAAAGGGTAGCCCCTGAGATGGAAGCATGAATACAGCTTAAAAAGGGAGAATCTAGGAGCTCTGCCTGCATGCAGCAGCCTCCCCCAAAGGGGTGACAGGCATTACTGGCACTGCTGAGGACATTACTAGGACACAGGTAAGAGAGAGTATGTACAGAGTGAATCCACACTGTCCCCTCATGTGATGTGTGCCCTTTAAAGCAAGTTTACAGATGGTTAAAATACCAAAAGAGACACCTACAGCATCTAACAACTCATTGATTTTGAGCCCTAAAGGGACAACCAGAGCAGCAGGACATAAATGCAAGCCACCAGAGCTTCACCACTTCTGAATGGAAACCAGCATTTGACTACAGCCTATCTTCCAGAAAACTATCAAGACAAAGAGAATCCACAGTAATTTAGACTATTTTACAGTGATGTTGTATTAACCCAGACACATGACTTATTTCTAGAGGAAACTTAAAACTTTGAGCAATTCATTAGACTTCTCTCTCCAGCTAGCATTAGATCTATAATATTACATGTGACCAGCATCAGAAAACAAAATCTGTCACATAAGCTGTAAGCCTTGTTCATTCTTTAGTTCTCATAAACCTCAAGTGCTGCATCTCATACATGACCCTCCCCCCAGATATACCATTTACAGAGACATCGTATGGCTCAGCCTCTTCATAATATCCCTCTGGGGATTCGATCTTGGGAACCGAAGGCTGTTTTGTTTCAGGAACCTGCAGAATAAATAAATAACTGAAGCATGATTTAAGGTAAAAACAGATGCTTGAAAACAATGAATCATCCTTTTTGTAGGACGAAAATACATTCTAGAGTTTTTATGTAAACAAGCTGAGGTGACAGGGAAGAAAAAGTATTAGACTGCTGAGGGTTTCCAGCATGCAGTTAAAGTATAAGGGAGTTAGTTGAAGTTACTGCATAGTTGTGTTATAACCGCTATTTTTCTTCCATTTTGCTGAAAGCCCTGGGAGGATCAACTCATATGTTTCCCCACAAGCAGCAATTCCAGCCCATTGGCCTTACCGTGAACTGGGACTTCTGCCTGCCATACCTGCTAACAGCACCGTCCTCTACGCCACTGATTACCCCAGCAGGGAACCAGAGAGGCAGGCAGCTGGTGAACCCTGGCTTTGCACTGAGAAGCACAGCCTGAGAAGTCGCTGGACATTTCTCGAAGTCTCTGGCTGATAGCAAGCCAACAGCTAAAAATCTCTCTTTGAGGAAATATCAGGAATCTTTTAATTGTGCTCTGAGCAAAAAGTGAAGGAAATGGATAAACAACATTGATGGAAAATAAGCCTTTGAAAGGAGTTCAAGTGCTGGAAAATCCCTGTGGGGCTTGCCAAACCCCTCCCTAAACACAAGCAGGGGCTGGCAGGAAAAACAGTGCCTTGCTCCTTTAGAAATACCAACACATGAGAAAAAAAAGGGGGGAAGCTAAGAAACAAACTTTTTACTTCAATTAATTCACATGGCTGTTGAATGTGAGAGAGCAGAGCTGAAGAGAACAGTCAGATGAGCCTACAGCTTATGCTCTTCTCACAAGAAGCATCCCACCTTTCCCATCACAACAAAACAGCAGCGATCCCCCGTTCCCCAGTGAGGTTTCCCCTCTCCTCGCCCAGGTCAAACCACCCTTGGTCGTCTGACAACGGTATGCTCTGGCTCTCACCACTTCAACTGGCTCCTGACCGAGACCTGTGCAAATCCTGGACAGGATGTTCAGTGCATGCAGGGCTAAAACCCCACTCCTCCCAGCAGGACAGGCAGAAGAGCAGGTCTCTCTCTGCAGATACAACAACACTGAAGGTCACAGACCAAGCCTGGTCTGTCATGCTGGACCACATATTGCTCCGGGTGGCCTGGAGAAGAAGGGCCAGCTGGGCATCAGCACTGCGGCACAGCCTAAGGCAGCATTGTTCCCATTGCAGCTCATGGCAGCACTATCAAATATCAGCCCAAAGCTGTTCGTCCTGCCCTGGATTTATCCACTCAAGGGTACTGCTGCCCAGAAGTAATAAGAAGCTTTGATGGAAAAAAAAATTCTGGCCAGCAGCCGCCCATGACAGGGGTTGCTGCTGAACCCATGGGCACTAGGTAGCCTGACCATGCTGGCCAAAATCTCTGCTCCCACGGGGGCAAGCTGCACGTGGCTCTGCCAACCTTGCAGACTTTTGAAATGTCTTGGACAAAAACTCCTGCTGTGGGACAGTCAGATGCTGTGAGCTTGGGCTTGCCTTCCAGAGCCACGTAGGACACGCTGTCAGAAACACTTGCCTCCAAGCACTTAAAGGTTTAGGAATTTGTCCTAACGTGTCAAATTAAAGAAAGAAAAACAAAACCAACCACTCCAAAGCTTTACTTAATCCCTTCCCTGGCTGGGAATGTGTCTGCAACTGCCATTTGCGGTGGCCTTGTGCGTGTAGCCAGCTCACATTGTGTTATGACCATAAACAAATTGCCTACACAAAGAAAGGCTGTGGGTTTTCTGACACCAATCCATGAGTGTCAGGGAAGGGGTGGGGGAAAGGGGCTGCTCTGTTTTGCTTGCTACAGACAATGGAAACCAACAGGGACTAGGTGGGACTGCACCTCAGCTGCCACAGAAGTTTTTTTCCTTTTTTTTTTTTTTTTTTTTTCCTAAAGGCATGGAGTTGTTTTGTCTCTATCTTAAGTCAAAGAGTGCATGCTGCTGCATTATCTAAGCCAGGCTGGTCCTTACAGAACATTTGCCTGTTGCATTATGGCACAATGGAGCTTGCAAATAAAGCCATCCTGGGAGTCTACGTCTGCATGACTTTCCCAGCTGAGCAAGGAAAGCTGCCAGAGGATGGAAGGGCAGTGACATCCGAGCCATAGCCCATGGGACTTGCTGCTTAAAGGCTGCTTTGGGACAAAACCAAAGAAATTAGCAGGAGCCAGCTGGGCCACTCTCTCTTGGGTAGCCCATTGACTGTTGTCAGTGAGCAGTGGGCACAGTCCTTTGTGCAGACTTTTATCACTAAATTTCCCCTGTACCTCAACACGGGATGCTTCATCATCAAACATAAAATCCCATAGATGTAAAATAAACATATGCAGAGGTCCTTGCCTAACCTCGCCCAGGTGGCCACTGCTGCCACCCACACCGGGAGCACCAAGCATGGACAGGGAGGATTTGTTTTGCCACAGCAGCAATTTTCACTCACTAATTGGGATCACATTAAAGCTCTCCCCAGCCACACTCCTTGAAATATTTAAGTACCTCGGAGTGCTCAGATATCTTTGCAGCCAACAGCTGCTCAGATGCTCACACCGAGGAGGTACCTGATTGCTTTATGCAAGTGAGGTTAGCTCCAGGGGCCAGTAGTGGGAGAAGGCAGTTCCAGCACAGGCAGTTGGGCTGGGAGCAGAGAGTAACCTTCTCAGCTGTCACTGAAGACAGTTTTTCCTAATTTTCTCATTTAACTTTCCAATTGCCCTATCAGAAAGATAAGAGATGCTTTAGAGCCATCCTGTAATACCTGACCCAGAGCCAGATTTTCAGGACAGCTCCCAGGGGTGCCAGGAAACATCAGTAGATCAGGTGCTGGCATCCCAGGACTGACCCTAGAATGGGAACATGTAAGAGCTGAGCTGTTTGGGGACAATTTTTAGATGCTAGACTCCTTGGGTTCTCCCTACAAAAGAGGTCTCTGCAGTATGTCTAGGTGTTCTGCTACAGCACAGAGTCCACCCTGGCCAGAAGTCCTGGAGAAGGGGCAGGTTCTCCTCTGAGGTCATGGATGCACCATCTCATCCTCCCACACATCACCCATACACGTACTCCCTGTCCTCCTTTCCTTTCACAGTTTAAAATCCCAGTTGCTGTGATTCCCACGTCTGATCAGCTACGAAACTGCAACATCTCCCATACGTGTCCCTCGAGGACAGCTGGGCTAGCTTTCTGGCATGGAGACAAAATCCCACCAGAAGCTGACTGTGTTGAACTGTGCCCTGGCTAGATTTACAGCTGCCCTATGGAAGAATCTAAAAGAACGTTGTTTGCAGTTTTTTGAAGTTGTGCTGGAGCACAATGCCTGGGGTCTCACATCTCTGAGCATCACAAGCAGTGGGAAAGTGGGCTCTGTAAGGCTGTGCAACCCCATGTTGCCTTCTCTAGACACTTTCCTCCAGGCCTGGGGCAGAAAACTCATACAGTGGGGAGCCTCTAGTTGAATATTTATTTTTTAATAAAGCTCATCAGGACTTCTCTCTCCATGAGCAGACTGCTGGCAGAGGTCTGTCCATTTAGCCGTGCTGCACACTGTGTAACAGAAGTGGCCCTGAAGCCTTCAGAGGTTGATATCCCCAGGCTAAGGGCTAGGCAGTGAAGAACAAAGGCTTTGAAACACCTACCTTTGGAGGGGGCAGCTCCGGCAGGCTCTTCTGAGGAGGGGATGAATGCAGTCCCAAGTCTCCATTTGTCAAGGAGTTTCTCCCATCCAGCGCTGCAAGCCAAAAAAACAATTATATCGATGACATAAGGCATTTCCCAGCAAAGCACTGGCTACTCAGGAGGTGCAGGAACAGTAAGGTGCTATTTTGGTAGGAAGCGGAGGGATAATTACAGGCAGAGCTGCAGGGTGACAATGTCACTTCAGGCTGTGTCCAGGAATGTGGCACAAGGAGACCTAGCAAAAAAAATCCACCTCTGCTTTCTTGGGGCATGTTTTTCCTTCTGGAAGGAAAACTGTGATGCCCAGAACAACTGGGTTGGGCTGGGCTGCACAGCGGTTCAAAGCCAGCAAGGAACAGTAATTTCATTGCTATTGAATCTACAGCTGAGGAAGAGATGCTCTTGAAGCAGCAGAGGTCAAATATGTGAAAGAACATATGGCAGTAGAACTGCTCCAGCTGATCAGCCTCTGCGTCTGGAAAGGCAGTTTTTCCAAGCAGCTGAATGCAGAGTGATTCAGCAGCTAGAGAGTACATTGAAGGCTCAGAAAACTTGTGTGCAGTCCCTCTTCCCCAGCACAGAACTCCTGGGTGGCCTCAAGCAAGTCCCCAAATCCCAGGACCTCCAAGACAGCAAAATGCAGTACTGCTCAGGAACAAGCGGGAGCCAGGCACCAAACAGCCAAAAGCTGAAGGACATTATTCTGCATTACTCTGTGCAGTGGGGAAGTCCCCTTTGACACGGTGTCCCTTAGCAAACACTGTGAGAGAAATAAGGCTGGGGTATTCGAATATTGCAGGTCGGGTAGATTAAGCAACGGAGTTAGGTCCAAAATCTGCACTGAGTTGATGCTCTGGCTCCCTTAGTCACCTGCTAAGGCTCCAGCCACATTCCTTGAGCACAAAGAGAAACCGCCAAGGCATCATGCAGTGCCCAGCAGCGGTTAACACTGTACTTAAAAGATGTTGGCATGAATTTTGCTGCTTATTTCTGGGCTTTAAAAATAGAAGTTGGAAACCGCAGTGCTTTATTCCAGTCTGGGGCTCAGAAGCCGCAATGACAGCTCTGCCCCAGGCTGCAGCAAGCTCCCAGCCGGGCGGTGCAAGAGATCAAAACACATCTCTCGGGAGAGATTGCTCCCTCTGGCACAGGTCTCCTGGTTGTCAGTGCTGGCTAACTTCATGGAGACTCGTGGACTGACAGACACCACGCAACTATGGAAGTGTCCAGGACTGCTGGATGTCTTGTAAGGTTCCAACTGAGAGAAGCAGGTGAGCCTATGATACAGAGTGATCACTCCTGCAAAATTATTGTTCTTTGCATCATGTGGAGATGCACCTACCGAAATGCCCCATGATTACATTGCTAGAGCCACATCAACAGGCTGCTGCTGGAGGTCACCCTTTTATGCCAGGGATCAAGGTGCTGCTGAGGCCATTGCTGCTTTTGGAAACACCAGAAACAAGGCTGAGATTTCCTAAAGCCCTAGTGTGCTTCGCCCTGAGGGAGGATTATTTCAGCAGTCAGTTATCCATACAGGGCACTTTTTATGTGCCTCTTTAGCATATAGGCCAACTTGTATCCTCCTGTGTCAGGCAGAACCTCCCGTGCTCAGCTCCACAGAAGAGCAATCACTGCAGCAGCGCTAACTACTGCCAGACCCTTTGCAAGTGGTGGCCATCTGTTCTGGACTCTCCTGCAAACCCAGAATCGTCCCACTTAACCTCACCATGCCAGGAAAATGCTGCTTGCTTTCTGTATCAGCAGATTCCCTCTTCCCACCGACCTTCTTAGCACAGGATGGAGATCACAGCCTTGGTCCTCACCCTGCTGGAAACCTGCCCATCCCATGGGCACAAGCCCACATGCTCCAGCTGAAGAGTTGAGCAGGAGGCAATAGAGCTTTGATTTTCAGGCTTTTTTGTTTTGTTTGTTTTTAAAGAAACAGCATTTTCTGATGACTACAGGGGCTGATCTATTACCACACCTGGAAGCATCTCAGACAGTGCTGCTAGAGCACATCCAAGCACAGCTATGGTGGTAAGTAAAACCTGCAGGTCATGAGAGGTCCCGCTGACTTCAGCTGCTGAAGTGTGGTCACAACATCCCACCAAAGGGCTTTGGTGAAGCAAAGGGCACAAAGCTGCAGTAGATTAAAGGGATAAAGAGAGCTGCATAATCACTGGGGGATCCATATCACATCCGCTAGCCCCAGTGGGTACTACAGTCCTCTCCACCTGCTAAACCCAAACTTGCAGGTCCCACCACTGAGCAGGCACACACAGACCTATCCAGATGGTGACAGAGGCAGGCTCAGGGCTGCACACCCTGATGCAGCTATGGCAAAGATCCCACACATGTGTCTCACTGATTTCAGCATTTCCAAACAACCCAGAAGTTTTACTGGGAACAGGGAGGTTGCTGAAAACAGAGAGAAAAGTGCCACGTCCCACAGGGAGGGACTGAGTGAGCAGGCTCACAGCCTTGATAGGGAAAAGTCTGAAATAGAAGCAACTCTAAAAATAAATTGTCCGAAATATGTCCCTGAGTTTCAGCATGGTCAATCAGTGCAAGCCTTGTTTTATCCACCCAAATGAGAACTTATATGAGGAGGTGTTTCTGCTGCCACTCAGCCACTGGGAGCTACCGGGAGGCTGTGCAGTCCCGTTACGGAGCATTACAGCATTATCCAGAGGGCCCTGCCTGGACCTCACACTGGGGCTGCATGTGTAATCTGGAAGGACATCTGTCTTAAGGGGTATTTGAAGTTAACCTAAATTCAGCTGCAGGCAATTAAAAAAAAAAAAAAAAAAACACAACCAAAAAGATAAAAGCAACAACATAAAACAACAAAACCAAAGCAAGAAGCTCTGAAAATACGGAAAACAGAGCTACTCTGTCTAGTGCAGGACCAGCATGTCAACAGCAGGCTGCACTGATGCATCCCCTTGTCTGCTTGCACTGGAAACTTTGGAGTTGGGTCTGCTTCTGGCTACGTGTGCATTAAGGAGATGCGTGTCAGCAATAACTCATTCTATGTGGTTAATAAATGCAGCCTTTGTGACAAACTTGAAAGAGCATGGATACTTCTAAAGAATTGTGTTCTTTGTCATGTTATAAATTCAAAGTTTGGGAAATCTAAATTGGAAATGTGTATTTTTTCTAGGTTTGACTTTTTGCCTTGAACACTGCAGAACTCTTGCCCCCAGGGGACAAAGGTGCTCTGCCCATGCAGGTGGTGCAGGCTGCGCCTGGGAGTTCACCTCGTAAGGCTGTGACAACTCAGACCCCATGGGCTACTGCAAAGTGACACACCAAAAATGACATGCTTTCAGGGTCTCAAAAAGGTGAAGTGACGTCTTTCATGGCCAAAGGAAACATGATAGTTTCCATAAATATTTCAGGCACTGGAGCTGCAAGCCATAGAAGGCAACATTTTTATCCCAAAATAATGCCCTCTAAAGTGCTACTTCCAGGAATAACCACTCAGTGTTGGCAAGGACCACAATTTCCAAAGGAATGTAATGAAAATGGCAATCCTTCCACACCATCAACTGCTTCAGCTCTCAGAGCTGCCAGAGAGGACTCCACCGGTCTCAGTAAAGCAAGGCTGTGACCACACGCACCTCCATCATCCTGTTAGGTACGAAGCAGCCATTCATCTGCAGTTCCCTACCTTTGTCTTGTTTCTCTGGGTCATCCTGCTGTTTGTTGACAGTCACTTTGTTCATGTAAATATATTCTTCATCGCCACCTGCAACCACAGGGTAAAGTGAAGCCTTTATCATCCACTCTCTGTGACAAAACTTCGCAATGGGAAAGCAAAGACAGATGTAAAAAATGTCTCTGCTGAGTGCACGTTGGGGAGAGCATGTTGGCTGAGGTAATGTGCAGAGAAAATCCCAAGCAATAATGAGAAACAGAAAAATTTATATGTTGGATAGTCAGGAAATTCCATAAGTTGAAATTTCTACTTAAACACTAACTTCGCCAAACGGTACATCCTGTGTATCTTACAAAGTGGATTAAATAAACTTAAGGTTTAATAAGGAAAACAGAAAGGATCAAGAATCTTGGGAATCCTTTGCTTGTAAAGCTGGACACATAACTGCAGTAATTTTACATAAACAATTAAGGGGTCACGGCAAAAATAATTTCCGTTTCATTTTCTCCTTTCAATTTTCATGTTTCCTTTCCCTGCCAATGTCCAAGAAAACGTCGCATCAAGACCCCGTAGCAGTTCCCACGAGAGCCCACTGCCCCATCGCCTGCCGTACCGCTGGACTTGGTGTACACCCGCAGCAGGTCGGAGAGGAAGCTCTTCTTCACAACAGCAGTGCTGCTCAAGTTCTCCTTGTCCAGTATCCTCAGAAAGTCTTCAAGTTCTGTGAGCAGCTGCTCGAGAGCTATGAAAGAACAGAGACAACTGTCAGCAAGGCAGTTTGGTGGCATTTCCAATGAGGACATGCACCGATTCTGTGTTTTCCATTTTTCTGCATTTTTTCTGCCCAGCAACAATCCATATTTGCTTTTCTAGCCAGAACCCTCCCTCCAGTTTTGAAACAAAAGCTCCAACTTCCCTTAACCTGTTGACAGACCACTAGAATCCCAAGCACAAACCTATTCTTCTTCCTATTGGACCTTTTGCTCAAGGAGCAAAAAGCCTGGAGGGATTTTCAGCATTAGGACTTAGACTACACAACAGCTGCTAGCAAGATCTTGAACCTAGAGTCCCTGCAAACATCAGTCAAAAGTCACTTGGATGGGGATCTACCAACGACCCTGCTTTTTGGTTCCTCTTTCCAGGCTTGCTCCTTATTTCTCTGTAACAACTTGAAAACATCCGTGTGCCACGTTTCCCTTCCAAGGAGGTGCTGCTCAGCTCTGCCACTGACAAATCAGGGCTCTGACAGGGCTCACGCTGGAGCAACGGGTGTTTAATTGCTTGCTTTTGTTCACTCTGAAGTTTATTGTGGGCTAATTAGCGGCACTGGCAGATCCGTTCCAGAGAGGAAATAACAGGGTATTATGCGAGAGAGGAAGCGCAGCGCAGGAATGGCAGTGAGTGGGAAAAGCAGGGAAAACCCAACTGCAGCCGCTCCTCCAGTCAGGAGCTCCCCACCACTCCTCCAGTGCTAAGGACCTTGGGAAAGATGGGCAGCAAGGCTTGGGTTTACCCCTGCCCAGCTGGGACTCCTTGGCACACAAGGAACCTGCGGCTCTGACATGCGGGTAATTTAACAGGGGCCATACGTTGTTCTCTTGCCTTACAGCATTTCCGTGCAGCCATGGACCAGAGGAGTGTTCATGTTTCAGTTTTACAGGGCAAAGCATCTGAAGCACACTGAGTTTAAGTGCTGCTGCCTCCAGTGTCATAAGGAACATTTGTGCAGGAGACAGCCAAGACATCCTCATTCTCCCATCTCTACCCAGCTACTGACCCTCCCTCAGGTGAATGCTTGTTAGAAGATGTAAAAATAAAGCATAAATTACTATGTGCTGTAAAGTTTTATGTTGCTAGCTATTAATTCAAAATCACGCTACTGCTCTCAAACTGCATTCATCTTCTCTGACTTGACTCTTGAGTCCAGATCAATCAATAATGGCTCCAAAGGAAACTACTAACTGCTAGATCTTCACACATCATTTTATACCCTCTACACCCAATTAATTATCTTCTGGTCTGATTTAGGACTAGTAGGGAATAGAAAATGCCTGTATCATGCTGCATTAACTTGAATGTTTTTGTTAGTTGCTGTTTTGCCTGGCTAGAACCCACTGTTACCCAGAGAAAATAAGAATAATTTCAAGAAACAACAGCATTTTTCGTAAGCTGTAAGGGAACAGGTAGTATCTGGGGACAATATTAGGTAACACTGATAAGTGTGGCTAAACGATGAACTGTGAGCATTTTGTGTCCAGCATGCCCAGAGCCTGCTTCTCTTGAGCATCAAGGAGCCTGCTTCTCCTGAGTTTAAGGAAGCTCCACTGGGACAAATCTTGGCCTTACTATATCCTCTCATGTGCTACAGTGGTGCCTTTCTGTAAATCTGAATTGAGGTCAATTCCTGCTGAAGCCAGGCCTAAATGTATGCTCCTATTAATTTGTCCTGGTGACAGGACTTTTGTGTGTCTACGATGATACCAGAAGAAACACAACACAAATAAATACCTACTCTTAATTTGAAGGTTGAGAAGTGGGGCAGTTCCCCCAGCTGCCTGCACGAGAATCACTATCCTGTATCTGCAGGGAAGAGGGGATAATTCCCTCCTCCACCCCTGCAACTGCAGAAAATGACTTTATTCTTCTCCCTGGCATCCACAGCTAGCTTACACACAGGGCCAGGCTCTTGTGAATAACACTACAGTAGGTTACATTTTCCAGCCCACCAAAGCTGCATTCAGGCTCCCAGTGATTCAAAGCAACGCATTTAGGATGTGATCTTGGGGCCACAGAGGTCAGTGGAAAGACTCTGTCAAACTTCAAGGGTTTCAGACTTTAGGGACTCAAGAGAGATTAATTTTGCTCTTTTTCAGCAAAGAGCAGCATATAAACCATCCACTCCAATGCAAGTATCTCTTTCATCTCAGCTGGACATTCCCCATCCAAACCTGATACCTGCAATAATAAACTGCCATTGAAATCAATGTGACCATTCATTGTCTCATATCAGAAGGCAAACAAGCTATAACTCAACAGAGTGAGGAATGTGAGAAGGAAGAAGGATGAATATGAGGGGGGGGGTCTATAAGATCCTCTCTGCAAGCAAGAATCACAGCAGGTCCCAGCAGGTCAGTAGAATGAAAAACAGTTGAAAGCCCATGCATGTCAAACCACCTCAGCATCTAGAATGCTGGAAACCACTGCTTGATCTCAGCTAAAGACCTGTCATGCTGCAGTAGTGATGTACTGAACGTAATCGTGGCAAATCCAGGTTGGTGGTTATTCCAAGTAGCCTGAAACAAATGGCTTTCCCCCCTGCCTGCATTGTTTTGCTCTCCTTACCTTAGCAGTTTAGAATTAAGAGCACGTAACAGGACGATTCCTATAGCTAAGCCTACTCTTCAAGGCAGCAGCTACAGATGCAAGGAACACATCTGCAGAATCAAAGGCTGTTAGCAGCAGAATGAGAGATAGGAAGTAGACAGAAACCAGAGTCACAAGGCAGTGCAGTTCTCAGAGATGATTTTGAGAAACCTCCTTCCACAGCTACATCGCTCTTCTCAACTCCCATCACTCTTCTTTGTGAACCCCCAAGTACAATGTGACTGAAGTAATCTTTCTATCTACTTGTATTATAGGTACTACTCCAAATAAATACCTCCAGAAATTCTGCTTTATTTATGAAAACCAGATTACCTCTAAGGTTAAGACTGGGGAAAGCAAGGCTCAGAAGAATTAAGATTTACCCAAGCTTACTGTGGAAAACTCTACTGAAGCCAATCCTCCCAACTCCCAGGACAGGACAGTCTATCTCCTTACAATGTATGGCCACAAAGATGGGGAACATTAGATAGCACAACACAGCTACTGTCATGCTCTTCTTCATGGCCATAGGCACCAGTCTCTGACTACAACCATAAGGATTTTCCAACACATGATGAAGAGAGGTGTCAATTGTCAGTGCACAAAACTAGATTGATCTGAGTGATAATTGTTGCTGAAAAGAAAAACCTTTAAAATACACAGAAATCTCACCTTTTTACTGGAACAGGAAGGACTTATAGGATGAGGGCTACAACTGGAACTACTAGCTCCTCTTGCCTGCACTTAAATGGAGGATGAGGGATGTTCACCTACCTTTTTAGTTCAAGACAATTAAACTTTTTTTTTTTTTTTTTTTTTTTTCCCCAGAAACTCCTGCGCAGCCCTCTGACCACAGCAGACTCTTTGCGTGAAGGTTGCAACTTTGGTTGCAGCAATAAGCAAAGAATTGCTTGAAACACGGATGATCTGTTTCGACGTCGATTCAGCGGCAGTAAGAGAGCACTGAAAAGGGCTTCTTTTGGCTCCAGTATATGGCCTTTCTTTGCAGACAGAAAGTCCCTTGCATTGCAGCAGTGTCTGTCCTAGTTCATGTGAAGCTAGAGCCAAAAATGCAGCAGCTTGCAAAGCCCCCATTGAGGAAGCACATTCCTTGCAGCAGAGCTGCCAATTTTGCCTGACACCAAGGTCACTGAAAGGTAAATGACCATTAAACTAGATTATAAAAGCCATTCCTTCCAATAATCACTGATCTTTGTCATTTTGCTACAATAACAACCTATGCCTACATCTAATTACTTCACGTCTTGGCCTTAAGAGGAAATGGACAGACAGGCTCAGAATGAACTTCCACTCAAGTGTTTTAGTAACCACTGGGCAGGATTATATTAGACCATTCAATGGAAATTCAGTTATTTATTTTATCAAGGTAGAGGGGCCCCAGCCACTGGGCAAAGGACTGTAATTAAGATACAAACTAAAAGATGAATTCCCCTCTCCTGAGATCAGAGACAGGATTACCATTTACTACCAGGAAACTAGATGAGCATACAGATGAGAGTGATTTGGCCAAGGACGTGGGCAGGTCTCTGGTATGACCCCAACACAACACGTCTTCCCTGTGTCCCATCCTGCAGCTCTCATCTCCAAATCACCCCTCCCTAAACCCCAACACGCTGGGAGATTTGCCCTCAACGACGCAGCTACCATGAGGCCCCGGCTTCATGGTGGTGCCCCCTCCTGCGGATGCCCCTGGCTGTGGTGCACTCAGGCAGCACAGTGTGAGGAGGACGCATCGAGGAGAGGGGAATCACGCGGCTCCACCAGGCTGAGGCCTCGCCAGAGGGCTGATGAGCACAGGCAGGCAGGCAAGAAGCTTGCCAGCTTGTTTTTCATCACCAGAAACCAGGCTCCACTGCCCGGACTGGCACCTGCTCTGACTGGCCAGCCTTTCTGCTAATAGCTTTTCATGGAATAAAGAAAAAAAAAAAAAGAAGAAGAATAAAATGCTCAGCACAGTGTTGGCTGGATTAAACGCTTCCATTTTTCACAAAAGAGTATTTCATAAATATTTGTAGAAAAAAGAAATCTCCCCACAGCAAAATGTGAAGTGCTGTGTTTATCAAAAGGAAAGAGGGAAAAAAAAAAAAAAAAAAAAAAAAAAAAAAAAAAAAAAAAAAAAAAAAAAAAAAAAAAAAAAAAAAAAAGGTAGAAATCACAAAATTAAGGCAAGCTAAAGCTCCTGTAAATAGGAATACTGTAAAAAATAGAGATCTCTGATCTTTTTTTCCCTATTAAGTTTCCTGTGTCAGACAACTATGACCACTGTCACAAAGCTGTCTGATTTTCAAACATAATTAGTGCTTACAAGGAAGAAAGAAAGAAAGAGGGGAAAAAAACATCCAGACAGTTTCAATTGATGCACCTAAACTCCAGCACCGCCTGGCTTCACACTCCAGCCGGGAGCATTGGGCTCGTCTTTGTTGCAAAGTATGAATCATGGAAGGAGAGAGGCAAACAATGTGTCTGGTGGGCTGTGGGCTGTGAACTGCACAGATGAACCCAACCAGCTCTGCGTGGGCTGCTCTGGAAGTTGGAACAAGCCTCGCATTGAGAAGCGGCAACTCTAACCTAGGAACTCTGAACTTTAACAAAACAGCAGCAGAAATGCACACAAAGCTTTTCAGTTTGCTGAGCAAACAACAGGCTTCTCTTCACTCTGTTGGAAGATGAGAAACGGCATCCAAGAAAAATTAAGAAGAAAAGAAGGAAGCGAGAAGAGAAGCAAGACATGAAAATTACTGTGTCCTAAGGAGCTTTACTAAGCAATCTTGTATTTTAGTGCCATATTGCTTTCTTATATGCAATAAAGGGTAGCTCACTGAAAACTCAGGGGCATTACAGCGACATCTTTCTTTGCAAAGTGTTTCAGTCTTTCCATGACAGATCAACTGGTGAGTCATTGGAGGTCTCATGCTGGCAAACAAATTGGTTGGCTGACAGCTGAAAGAAGCCAGTGTCACCTCCCTTTGTCACCATGCCCTATTAGCTGAGTGCCCTTCAGCCTCAAGAAGTCCCTGGAGTGTTACTAGGCTATGGGCTGCATGTTGGTGCTCCAGCGCTTAGTGATGCGAGCAGCATCAGCGCATGGGGTCTTAACAAAACCATGCCGGGATGTGCGGCTGTTTGGACCGTGACCATGAGAAGCGATGCATCCTCAGCACACAAGGGACCAGGTCATCATTTGCCTGACATGGTAACTCTTGCTGGGGCAGGATGGAGCCAGGAAACACCAGGGAAACAACTAAGTATCAGTACAGTAGCCAACAGGGTAAGCTGGGATCAAACTGAATCAGGATTCACACCAAGTATAAAAATATGGAGCAAGTCAGGCAGGGCAGGATGTTAAAGAAGGTCCTCTTTCTAAGGTAAATATCCCCAAGGGCAGGCTGCAGCAGGCTCCCTTCCCAGCAGGGAGGAAAACAATCTCAACAATTTTTATGAAGCAGAAATCTTGTGTGCTGCCAAGTCTCAGAGTTGAATCCTACAGTGGCATGACAGAGAGATATAACTTCCTCTAAAGCTGCCACCACTGATTCCTTTCTCTCTCTCCACAGTCCCTTCTGCTATGTTTTCTCCCTACTCCTTCAGTTTTCTGCTAAGATTTTTTTTTTTCCTTTCTTGTGAAGTTTTGCTCTCCTCCCCCTCTCTCAATCCTTAAACTCTGCACAGCTACTTCATTCTGGGGGGCTGCTGACCACCCGACCTCTAGCTTAAAGGACATCCGTTGTTTGCTATCTAATGTAATGCAGAGCTATATCCAGGAAGGGGTACTAAGAGGCGTTCGATCAAACACAACAGCTGTTTTCAAGAAAAAAAAAATGCACAAAAGAACTCAACTACACAACACAATTCAACATTACTTGAATCCAGGGCAATGAGCAACCGGCAGCTGCTCACTCAGTCTAGCCATATTTTCTCTCTCTTGATGCAATGGTTGCCCCATGGAGGTGGCAACGTGTGCCTGCACCTCACCTCAAGGCCTTGCCACTGCTGGGGGAAAACCTCTCTCTACCACAGCCAGAAGCTGATTCTCAAAAGTGGTCATCTTCCTCCTGTAGGAGTAGCCTACAGCTCTAGCTCATGGGAGGAAAGGTAGCTGGTCTTGGATGGACTCTGGGGTTAGGGAAGATGATTGTCATCAAAACGCTGCGGCAGACCTTACATCGTTCTTGTCCATCACTTTGCATGGCTATATCCAGAGGAAAGCACAGCCTCATCCCTGCCTTACAGGATAGCAGAACAGCGGGCACACTGCTACCCAGAGCCCGTGGCCATGGGATCCCTCTATCCCATAAGAAAACGAAGCCTGGGATACCACATTCACAAAGCAGTGACCGGGAAAATGCAAGGCCCTGAAGAGATCAGCTATCACAGTGATGGAGAACGACAGCCCTGGAGCACCTCGAGGTTTGTAGCACAGCCATATAAATAAAGAAGGCTAACTGACAAAAACATTTGGGGATGGATTTCTCTCTTGCAGGCATGACACAGATTAAAAGAAGCTGCCAGATATACACAGAGGNGATGCCAGAAATACATAGAAGGTGTTTTTTTTTTTTTTTTTTTGATGGAGGACATGCACACACACACACACCCCCTCATATCAAAGCATTTTCCCACCATTCTCTGTTGATTTAGTGGCATCATTCCTTCAACAAACAATAGAAACATAACAGAAGGGGAAGGCAATTATGTTTGAGAACGCAAAACCAAGAGCTCTAGGGTTGGAAGGAAAGACAGACAGAGCCTGGGTGTCCCCAGTCTTTTCCTTGACCCTTCCTCTGCAGCAGGGACTCTGGCTATCACAGCCAGGGCTGAGCCTCTGCTTCTACAGCTGAAGAGCAGAATGGTTACTGCAGTACTGCAGAGGAAGAACAGGTTTTAAAAGTATGCTGAAGTGTATCAGGGGAGGCTGGCGGGGGCTACACTGACATTGTTATTGATTGCTGCATTTCTCCGTAATCTTGTTCAATTCCTTTTCCAAACATTTCATGCCATCCTTACCCAGCTTCTTCAGGATAACCACAAAGCCTAAACACTGGAAGGGAGCATGCTGCTGAGACACTGAGCAGTGTGGATGCAAACCAGAGACTTCCTCTGGAATCCCACTGTACAGTCATCAGCAGGTAAACTTATTCCAAAATAACAGTAATTAAAAAAAAAAAAAAATTAAAAAGAATCTACAGACATCATATCCAGCACTGAAGCTCACCTCTTTACTAACAACAGCCTTCAAAGCAAACTGATGTTTTCTGAACTTCAGTTTAGGGTTAAGAAGTGTGGAAGTGGAAGGCTCAGGACTGGCTAAATGGTGCTTTCCCCTGCCATAATCCACCAGCGCTCAGCAAGCACCTCCCAGCAGGGTCTCGGTGTCTGCCAGCACAGGAGGCCACAGCTGCCGCCCATCTGCCCACCTGCAGAAGGTGTCCTGAGGACAGGGCTGCGTGCCTCTGCTCTCACGTTCAGGAGATGTCATCGTTATTCCTCTCCCACAGCTCTGACCTGACAGAGCATACCAGAGGTTACCAAAGCAGCTGGGCACCATGGGAGCCATTTCAAGCCATGTGAGCCCTGCAGGTAAAAACACCAATGTTGTCCTAATGCTGCAGGATGCTCCAGAGACAGGGGCTCTGCTCTGCTTCAAACCCCAAACATCGCTTCCATCACTCACCAGGTTTTCAGATGCAGGTCAAGTCTTTGGTACCATTTGGCAGCCGTGCTGTTAAGTAACATGCTGCCCAAGAAACTGCCAAACGTTATCTTAGTAGAGCCTTTCTGTCCAATACTCACAAAAACAAGCATCAGATGTTGTGGGGAAAACAAGCGTCACCCATGGGAAGACTGAGGAGAGAGCCCCTCCCAGGCCTCCCAGTTGACGCAACGGCTGCACACATCGCTCTTCCAACACACCTGTCTCCTTTGCCAAGAGAAGGGAACGTGTCCTGCCAAAACACAGGTGACGTTGCCTCAGGACAAAATGGTGACACAGTACTTCTCGTGGTAAACCAGGAGTGTACTGAGATAAATGACCTGGTAACACACCAACCAGTGCTGGAACCAGGGTAGTAATGGGATCAGGATGCTGCGACTGCTGCACGAGGAGATGTGATGTCCTGCTTGTCTCCCCATGGATCAAAGACCCAAGTGGTGTGTGGTCAGACCCATGGAAAAGAGGTCAGAGCAGACAAAAAAAAAAAAAAATCAACACCTTACTCCCCTAACCTTCAAAAAAAAAAAAAAAAAACACCAAACCATAAAAGGAAACAGTGGCCATGGTAGCCACAGACATCTACCTACCAAGATAAGCAACTACTCTGGTACTCTGGTGACCTACTTAATGGATGGCTCCTGCTCCTGCAGCAGCAAGTCAAACACGCTGAGATGCACACAGATGGTCAGGACAAGGCAGCACTGTTACACCTCTGCCTTCTTCCCCAGAAGGGCCCCATGGGAGCCCAGGGGGCTGAGGCAGCAGAGCTCCAGGACAAAGGGTGGCCTTTCTTTTTTTCCAATAAAATTGGAAAACTTCTCCCTTTCTATCCTGTGAGGCATGGGAAATGAAAGACAGCTCTCAAACCAGCAAAACAACCATCTACCGGATAAAAAAGATTTTCTTACTTTGCCTGTCTTGCACTTTGTTTACATGAATGAGAGCCAGTTATCCAGAGTGGGAATAATACGCTGAATTAAATCTCTGAAACCCATTACATAAATATGCCAAAGGTATCACTAATCCTACTGCAGATTTAAGAGTTAGATCATTATTTTCATTTACCATTTCAGCAGAAAATCTGTGACAAGAAACTGCCGATGACCTAGCTCAGGCCCTACCAGCAAATTCAACTTCCCTGGAAGTTCACTGCACTCCCATTTGACTCCTTAATCTCTCTCTTAGCAGACTTCTGAGGGATCCTCATAGCTTGGCTCTAAAATTAGTCTGCCTCCCTTCCCACCTGGATTACTTGGGGAGCACTTGTGGGGTCACACAGGGGACCCAAGGCAGCAGCATGGGCAGGCGGCAGTGCTTTGGCTAGCACCCACCCACACTGCCCTTGCTCCAGGCTGTGTTTTCCATCTCAAAGGTGAACATAACCAAATTAATTGCGCTAATAAATGAATAGCTTTTAATGAAACTAGTAACTTGAAGGATGTCTCTATTAACCTACTGTGAGGTGCAGCCTGGCTGGAACCAATTCAGTCAAGGACACGACTAGCATCTTGGAGGCAGGAACTGCCCTCGAGACAGTTTTCTAATGCTCACAGACACAAAGAGAAAGACATACCCCAAAACCACTGGCTAGCTGGTGAGTGAGCTGCAACCAAAGCTGCAGTGCTCCGGGTTTGTGCAGGAGGCACCAGAAACCGGTGGCCATTCAGCGTGCTGATGGCCCAGAGAAAGAGAGGCAGCAGAAAGGAGCGCAGCCCCAGGGCGTGTGCTCCAGATCTGCCTCTCAACACGTTGTTTTGCCCACCTGCCCAAGAAGCATTTCAGATATTGCTTAGGAAGGGATTTTCTCATTTACTGTTCCCTGTTCCCATCTCGCAAAGGCTGCCCAAGCCTTCACAGTTGCATCAGCCCTTTCCCACGCAGGCTGCCACTGCAAACTTCCACTCAACCTTTTGTTTTTCCTTCCATCAATTCTGCACTTAAGCTCCAGCCCCAAAGGCAAAGCTGAGACAGCCAGGGAATACAAAGCCACAGAGCCTTTAAATCTTCTTGAGTTAGGGAAAACACAAGGATTGTTTCTATTGTGGTTTGTTGCAAATTCATTTGTTTTATTGTTATCTGCTTGTGCAGGCTTTCCAAGCAGCAGACAGGCAGGTGAAGGAAGGGAAAGACAAATGACTAGGAAAACACTCCCTGTTTTTAGGGCTAGGCATATGTTGTTGCAGAATTAACTGAAAACGATAAAGTGATTTTTCTGAGACAAAATAAAAAGCAATTCTGATTTCACTCATTTCTTTCAGCAGCAATAAAAAGCAGGGCAGGGGTGGTGGGGGAGGTTGGATCCACTCAGTCAGGGCAGTTGCCCTCTTACCATTACATCTAAGGCGGCAGACACGTTCAAATTCCTTCCCAGCCTGAAGGAGATGACAAGGAGAGGGAGAAGAGATGAGCTCTATCTCAGCCTTCAGCAGGGGCAGCTGCTACAGCTGCCTGGTAAGCTGCTGGGCAGGTCACACCCCGCATGAAATGAAGGCCTAAAACCACAGGCCCAGGAGCCGCCAAGCTCTGGAGGGATGCTCAGACTATCAAACTCCTCAGCTCCTCCATAGCATTCAGGAAACACACAACCTAAATTTTTCTCTGTTTTGAATGCCATCTGCCTGAAATCTCCAGGTGGGACACGTTCCTACAAATTCTGAATATGGACATTCTTCCATATTCACCCTTCACCACAGACAACCTTAGGTCAAAGCCCAAAACGTCAGTGATGGGGCTGATGCTGATGATACATGCCTTGACCGAGGCAGGTTTTTCTCTTAGTACACTTCGCTCTATCTGTGCCTCTGCTACCCACCTCAATCATCTTGCTCTGATTTCTCTGCTCTGTTTTAGGTGACTTGCTCTCCACACTAACAGAAGGCAATGCTGCCTTCCTTGCATGAGTCAGCAGCAAACAATAGGAGAGCTGTTATTTGTAATTGAAAAGGAATTAAGTGATTTTGAAGATGGGGAGAGTTTTGGACTAGTTAGTTGACTGACAGCAGGAGCGCTTCAGAAAAGGCTGCATTATGAAAAGCACACTTCAAAAGGAGAAGTGACAGGGGCCAGAGTGTTTGCGGTGCCTGAGGAAGTCATTAGAATTTAAAAGGGACGCAGATTGGGCAAGTACACCAGGCTAAGAAAGCTGAACTGCTGCCAGAAAAAGTTTCTTTTAGCTTTCCCATTGCTCCCTAGCCTGTTAGAAATGTAGTTTCATGAGTATCTGTGTCTCAAAACATTTTTACAGAAAACTCCTTTAATTGCTGAAAACATGAGAAAGATGCCACCAAGAACTGGATGCCTCCTGCTCCCATTTTTCTTTTCAGCTTATTAACATCTGTCTTGCTTTCATCATCTACAAACAAGAGGGCTTCTGCAAATCCCCCAGCGATAAGACATTTCTTAGAGGACTGGAGCAGTTTATCTTCCCTCATCGCAGTTCAGAGGGTGGTGTTTTTATGAAGCAAAGGCTTCAAAGGCATCCGGGGTCTGTGAGCACTGATATTTGCTCTGGCAGCGAGCAACCTGCCAGGTCAGAAGGGCTGCTCCAGATGGAGAGGTTGATGTTGGTCGGAGATGAAACCAAACGCAAAACTTGGTGGTTTCCAGTCACCAAGGGTCATTCCAACACTCCTGCTGCTTAGAGATATGTGCTATGCCACAGGTGGTTTTGAACTGAGGACCCAAATGAACAGGAGGCTACAGCAGCCACTACATAAAAGCTCAGCTGAAACTTGTCACGCTTGTTTTGTTTTTCTCAGCAAACTCAACATCTAACCCCTTCCACTAGGGGATCTTAACACTTCTGGCAGAGCAAGAGTCATAGTTAGAGGTCCGTAAGGTGACCCAGAGCCAAAAGATTTGCAGTTCTGGAATGCGGACAAAGCTGGTGTTACATCAGGGCCATCTCCTCCCATCACCTATTCCCCACTGAAAGCTTTGATGCCCATTTTCTTGATACTTTCCCCTACTGCAGAGACTCCTTTGCTTGATGGTTGATACCAAGACAGTGTCAGGGAGGATTAAAGCGAGTCAGCAGCCCTCAGAGGGCAAACAGCTCAGGGTTGCAGGTGAGACGTGAGTCAGGCCAAAGGAACGAGCTCAAGCAGCGTGCACAGCCAGCCCCTCTGCACCACCCTGCTCCCAGCTGAATAGGTCGCTGTGGTTAAGTCCCCAGGGTTGCTTATCTGTCAAGTGCGTAAAAAAATTTGCTGGAAGTTTGGCAAGCTTAAACAGGCTTCCAGTAACACTCTGAGGAAGCTCACACGATGTCATAACGCAAAGTACTTACTGAAAATTGTCTCAGCATTCAAATGCTCCTTGTGGATTTAGTTCAAGCTGCACTGGATTCCACCAGCTTCAGACTTATAGACAACTGTAATCTCAAAGGAATGGAAGTTTCCACCCTATGTCACTTGTCCCCACAGGTCTTACAGGGCTCCCCCTTTCACAAGCTTCTGACAACTTTGAGGGAAACAACAATCTTTGTGCAAACACAGCCTCTCCTGAAACAGGACTCAACACAAGGTATATACCAAGGAGGCCATGTTTCAGGGCATGGCATCTGGCAAAAGGCATAGTGCTATGAAAGCCCAGGCACCACTGCAAAAGCTGTACCAGTGGCACCATCAACCTGACCCAGCTACAAGCAGCTGCCTAAGTATTTGGGCTACAACTCAAGGTAACTGGACTTCTTGTCACCACACTCACCTCTACTATCCCTAGTAGTCACTGGCTGGGAATGAGTGTTTCTTGGCCACGCCAGCACAACGAGCCAAGCAGGTTTATTGGGACTTTTGGACATGCACTGGTTTTGGAAGTTTGTGGTGGAAGAACTATCCTTCTGCACTTGCCATGCTTCTTACAGTCTTTGTCATGCTCAGTATCTGTCATGGACCACTGCCCAAGGCAGGTGTGTAAAGCATTGCTCTGATGGGATTTGGCTGATGGCACGTAACAGAGCAAGAACACAGTTTCAGACCAACACCACAAAGGTGTTTGGAGAAATCTGATGGCTTCATTTCCCAGCACCATGCTGCAGTCTGGATGGGAGATATCTCATCCCACTGCTCTAACTGGATTGCCTATCATCTTTCCCCCCTTCACCAGGTGTGAAAGCACACACTGTGGCTAATGCACTGGTAATGTCAGGCACCTGATCCAAATCAAACCCAAACCATTAAGCAGTCAGCGGGAAAGAGATCCAGCATTAAAGGCTGTGAAACCACAGCCATTCTCAGGAGTTTAAATACACAACTACCAATGTCTTAGACTTAAGGGGTTTAAAATAAATTGGTTTACCCACAAAAGAGGCATGTTTTTGAGAGCACAGAAATGTGTGGAATATACAAATCTCTAATTGTTACCATGCAATTACCATAGACATCTTCTTGAGCCATATCTTTTTGTTATAGATCCTTACAGTCCTACTAAAGGCTAACAATACAGTTTCAGTTTAAACACAGGGAAGAAGGATGCCCTCTTATAAAATTGAGATTTTTTTTTTTTTATGTGGGCACAAACAGTGTAGGAATTTCCCAATTAATCTCACAGATGAGATCATACAGATGTCCAGCTCTGAGGATTCCAAAATACCCCAGGAAAAAAAAAAAAAATCAGAATGAAACAGAAATAAATGTAAGCTATTTTTCATTGAAATGGGAAACCACAAACCACTCCATGTTCAATGGGAGCCCAAACATTGGGATTTTCTGCGTTTCTAAGAAAAGAAAGAATCCACCAACTTTCAATAGCCAATAACTTCACTGAGCTGCTGGGGCTCTCCTCTGGAAAGGGAAAGACCTAGATCCAAAGCTGTGCTCAGGCTGGTCAGCACTGTAGACAAGTCACAGAATCACAGAATGTTAGAGATTGGAAGGGACCTCGAAAGATCATCTAGTCCAATCCCCCTGCCGAAGCAGGAACACCTACAGCAGATCGCACAGGAACGCGTCCAGGCCAGTTTTGAATGTCTCCAGAGAAGGAGACTCCACAGCCTCTCTGGGCAGCCAGTTCCAGTGCTCTGTCACCCTCACCATGAAGAAATTTCTCCGCATATTTAAGCGGAACCTCCTATGTTCCAGCTTGCACCCATTGCCCCTTGTCCTGTCACTGGATGTCACAGTGAAGAGCCTGGCTCCATCCTCCTGATGGACAAGTCCTCTTGTCTACAACAAGCAACACCAGTTTCTCTGGAGTTGCTCCCACTCCAGTTGGTGAAAATTAGGTCAGGATCTGGCCCCATTGCAGGGACAGAGCCACAAGATGGAAAACTGGTGTTTAAAAGCAAACAGCTCAAAAACCAAGAGTCATAAAGCAACCGTAAACTTCTGTTTAAAAATATTTAGATGAGATATCTTGCTGAGTTGACACATCTGGCTTCCAGAAGGACTTCGGGTCAGAGCTTTGCTGAAAACAACTTTTTACAATGCCCACCACAAAAGGGAGATGGGAGCCTGAGACACACTGCTGAATCATCCCACACATCCCATTCAGCACAGCCTTTACACGTGTGTATATAGCCTTTGGCAAAGTTCTCCGGCCCCATACCACCTGCAGTAAGTGGATGATCTACAGGCTCTGTTAAATTAGTGTATTTCCCTTAATGCACAGCTAGCAAACCCATCTTCTCAGTAACTCAGAAGCACAGACCATTACCAAACACTGTGTTGGTTGTGACTGGCCTATTTATGGCCCTGATTCACCATGAGGGAGTTGAGCCTGTGGTTACCTCCATCCCTCGACAGCACATGCAGCTCGCTCTTCCACAGGATTGTGACAGGATCTGAGCCCATGCCCAGGCCAGGACACGGGGAAAACATCTTAACAGGAAAAGCAGGCAGGAGCTTGCCTGTGCTTTCCTAACTGGCAGGAGCTTTAAGACCTCCCCAAACACCCCAACCAGCTAACAGAAAGAGAGAGCAGCTCCTCAGATGTACATTAGGCTCATTCCTAAAACATTTTACCTTCTAAAAGACAAGGAAGCAGGCCTCATATTTTCAACAGTACAAAAATATTTTTTTCTTTCCCTTGCTACATTATCTGAAGCCAGAAAGCACCAACAAGTCAAAAAAATTACTGGCTGATAACCCAGCCTGCATGCCTCCCACACAGACAAGCACATCTTCTCCAAAAAGGGTTGGTGAGTCAGGATGCATTTTGTCTCCTGCTTACCTAATAAAACGTAGATCATAAATTGTGGCAAGCTTCCAGGTCCTCGTTACTGTCCAAGTAGCATCAACAAAGGCGAGAAGGCAAACGCGGAGCATACCCAGGGGACCTGGAAACACCCAGATGCTCCCAAAATAGTTGCTGCCCGGAATGTCGCAGCTGGAGCACCCCTGGGACCCCGCTACTCCTGCGGTGGAGGTCAGGAGGTGCATTCCTCCACTAAAAATACTATGAGAAAGAACGGCAGAGCAGCAGGCCCAGCTCAGCCCCTTGAAGGAGCGGCTGGAGCTGCTCAGGCCACCTACACGCCACTATTTGCAGTGGAAGAACCCTTGGGGAAAAAGCTGCTTCTCTTGGTGTCCCCTAAAAGCTGCTCAGCCTGGTTTTGGCTGTATATATAAGGGAGATAAGCGGCACCACTCAGCTGAGAGCATTAAAAATAAAAGACCTGAAATCAGCACAGAAAAAAAAGAAGACAGCAATCAGCTCATCACCATAGGAACAAGGTTTAGCGTGGTGGCAGCCAGACAACTGGGTCCTGGAGACTGGTGTCCTCCTGGTAACCTTCGGAAAGTCATCAGCTCTTAATTACAAATCTGGGGAAGATTGGATATCAGTGTTTGCACTGCCACGTTACATCTTGGCTCTGGGTAAGGCTTCCCTTGGCTCCCAAGGTGCTGGAAGACAAACATCTATTTTCTTTTCATTTCAAGATAGCTGAAAGCCACAGCCTGAGCAACAATGAAAACCGTATGCAATTAGGAATAAATGAATAAAAGTCTTGAACAAACAAACAGAACCCCCCCAGCCTCTAATCCCAACACCCGGGGGATGCAGGAGGTTGCAGCAGCAGTGGAGACGGCTGGGCCAGCAGGCCCCATGTGGCAGCTGGTGCTCCGTGGTGAAGTAGGCCCACTGCAGGCCCAGGGCACAGGGTTTGGGTTTGCATTTTGGGGTCTCAGCACAGCAAACTTGGGGTCTCAGCACGGTGAGAGACATGACTGAGATATCACTGTCAGCGCAGCCTGTGGAGTTGTTCTTCCAGCCCGGAGTGCACTGCTTTGTGGGGGCACAGGCTTAGGCTCCTCAAACATTGCCTGCAAGATCACACTGCCCAATATCAGCTGCTGTACAATCCCTACAGGCTCTGCAGCCCATGGCACAGGTGCTTTGCTTTTCTTGTGAGGGTGCAGGCTGACTGTACCCAGCCACAAGGCGCGGTGCAGCCGTACTGCTTGGAGGTTTGGCAGATTTGGGTCACATCCAGCTATCAAGCCCTTTTAAAAGCCAGGCTAACAGCACTGACGGAGCAGCATGTCCCACAGGTCACACTCGCAGCATGTGAAGGAACCCTTTCCTTTATTCACTTCCCATTTCCTGCCCATTTGTTTGAGCAGCAAACTCCCTTTTCTCATGGTGTGGGTGGGATCTGCAGAAAGGAAGGGAGCAAATCCCTCTCTGCACTGCTCCCCTTCCACAGCAGGACCCCAGCCCCTTCCTCCTACCCCTTCCAGGAAGGAGGAAGCTTGAAGCACAGCCCTTCTGCAACTTTTCCAGGGAAAGCGTGGAAAGAGGAAACAGCACCCGCAAGCGAGGCCGGACATGCAGCTACACTGAAAATCAATATAGCAGTGCAGGGGAACTGCCTCCCCTGGGTAAATGGCATCCCCAGGCAATATTGCTCATGAAGAGGAGATGAGCTGCCAGAGTCATCAGAGGAAGGGAAAACCCAACAGAATAACCAAAACTTCCCTGCCTTAGTTTCAGTTTTCTAGGAAGAAGGGAGCTGTGAGGGAGCGTGGGGAGCCGGCAAAACAACCTGGAAACCAAATAAGTAAATAAAAAAAAACACAATCAACAACCTTGAGGCCTGAGTTTATTCCATCAGTTCACAGAACTCTCCTGCAGCATGGAGGGCTGCAGTCCCCACATTGCTCACCCTGCTGACGCAGGGCCGGCCTTGGCTTGGCCCCATTGTGCAGCATGGGCAGCAAACCCACTGCTGCCTGGCTCCAGGGCAGCCCCGGCTCTCTCCTGTACGAGCACCACCAGAGCTACCTGGCTGCAGGCTGTGGTTGGTGTGAGGGGGAGGCACAACCAGCCCTCTTATCTGGGCTGCTGCTGGGAGCAGCACTAATCTTCAAAGACCTTCCCCATGCGAGCCTTTTTCCATGCTTCCACCCATGCCTTGAGCTCACGCATCACCTTTTTCAAGCAGAACGCAAGGAAATCTAGCCCAGCAGTTTGATGCTTTCTCCATGGTTTTCTTGAACTGACTTCCTTCGCTCAGCTCACAGCCCAGACCTGGAGGTTTCTGTTGATAATCTAGCCCGAGGACAGGTGAGGAGGAAGGAACCCACCATCTCTAGCCAAGACCTCCTGTGCATCGGCTTCTCCCCTCCCCGGGCTCTGCCTGTCTGTTTTGTCCGTACACATGCAGTGCCAGATGACTCAGCCTGCTGCTTCCCCTCAGGATTTAGAGCCAAGATACGGGCAGCGGTGCAGGGGAAGGTGGAGGGAGCGGCTTTGCACCATGTGAAAACAATGTCATTTGTTTTGCTGGGCAGACTCCCGCCCTCCGACGGGAACGCAAGGCAAAGCTGGAGCTGTGCACTGCCTGCTGCAAGCAGCTGTGGGGCTGAGCACCTTGCAAGGTGTGTCCTTCCCACAGCCACACTGACACCCAGTGCCCTGCCCAAACAAATCCTCCAGCAGCTTTCCACCAACACAGCTGTGCATGTCGAAGGCACTGACTCAATATACTGCAATTTAAAACCAAACTCATCGCTTCAGCTAATTAAAAAAAGAAAAAAGACTCAGTTATCCTCACAACTTACTCCCTTTCCCTCTCCTCCTGAAAAATCAGATTGCTGGGCCTTTGGCAAAGAACTGCTTTGCTGGAGGGATGGAAACCTTGACAGTGATCACACTTAAGGAGTAACAGATGTGCATTTCCAATAGAAATCTCTTCTGCCCAGCTGACTCCAGGACATGTAGGACATCCAGCGAGCCAGATCCTCTGATAAGGAACATCCCAGTGACACTTCCAAACCTCCGAAAATAGAGGGCAGCTGGAGAGGATCATCACGGTGAACACCACGCTTGGCTGGGCTGGAAAGCAACGTGGCTCTGCCCACATCAACCACAGCTGGCCAGGGGTGGGAGCGTGCCTTATGCTCACAGCAAAGGAACAGAGAAGGGTGGCTTGCAAGAGCAGGGGAAGCGACTGACCTGCCAAGGCAGACTTCATGCTGAAGCAAAATAAATAAATAGATAAACCAGAGAGCATCTTCCCTCCAGCCAAGCAGAGCTGCTGATGAAACCACCATTCTGCACAACAGGTTTAGCGGTGCTTCGAGGAAATCGGAGGCAGTTAGTCCCTTAGAACAGAAGAGCCTCTTTTTCTAGACCTGACAGTACACTCCCAGCACTTTGGATTTTGCACTGTGCTGCCAACCAAGAGGTTTCACTGGTCACATCGGTGAGGTGGGCAGGCATCTCCAGAGATGCCTAGTCCAAGCTCTGCTCAGAGCAAGGTCATCTACAGCAGGTTCATCGGAGCAACACAGTCCAGGCTTCAACAGTCCTCACAGTAAAAAAGTTTTTACATAAAATGGGGTTCTGCGTTCCAGATTGTACCCACTGCCTCTTGTCCATCCACTACGTATTGCTAAGAAAAAAAATCTGCCTCTGTCTACTTTACTCCCCCCATCAGGTATTTGGAGCCTTCTCTTCGGGCTGAACAGTCCCAGCTCTCTCAGCCTCTCCTCTTGTGCCAGATGTTCTAGGCCCTTCATCATCCTCATGGCTCTTTGCTGAAGCAGCTCCAGTACATGCATGAATGTTGTCATGGGAAGCCCAGCACTAGACCTAGCACTCCAAATATGTCTCACTAGGGCTGAACAAAGGGGATTAACCATCTCCCACACACTTCTCCCAGTCCTCTGTTACCTGCAAAACTGCTGAGGGTGCACTCTGCCCCAACAGCTAGGTCATTAATGAGGTGCTGAACAGTACTGGTCCCAGTATCGAGCCCTGGGACACACCACTAGCAAGTGGCCTCCAGCTAGACTTTGTGCCACCACACACAGCCCATCGAGCACAGCAGTTCAGCCAGTTTCATCTCACCTCACTGCCCACTCCTCTAGCTTGTGCTTCATCAGTTTGCCTGTGAGGTTGTCATGGGAGACAGCGGCCAAAGCCTTAGCGAAGTCAAGACAAACAACACCCTCTGCTCTCCTCTCAGCCACCAAGCCAGTCATCTTATCAGCATTTTACACACATCAAGAGTGTAAGATCATAGGGTGTAAAAAACAAACATTTTCCCAAGCTGTCTACTCATCAACAACTTAACATCAGTCATAAGGTGTGCTTGTTTTCTTTTTAAAGCTTATGTAGAGAGAGTAATATTGCGTATCAGTGGGTTGTTTGTGTTTCTGTTTTAGGACACAAATATGGAGATAAGAATACTCATATATCACCAGACAGACAGAATCTGGTTCCCTCACCTGTATTTCTACATGTTACCTTAAACCAAACTGCAGATGCAGTAGTTTGATATTGTGTGGGCTCATTTTAATCAGCACTCACCTGCGTTCAGTTTACAACTGAAATACTGGCACTGTATCAACTTACATCACACCCCTTTGGCAGCATCTGAATGCCTCCCACTAGTGCATCACACATTTTTCCTCTTGGCCTTTCTTCTCACAGGGTTAGAAGAACATCTTGTTCAGAAATTTTGTATAGTGTATACAAACAAACAAACAAACAAACAAAAAAAAAACCCATACAAATAGATTGAAGCTGCTTTGCAAAAGTCTTGGGCCAGATCCAAAGAAGCTCTGGTCTTTTGCAGCTTGAACTTCATCCCAACAGAGCTGTTTGCACCACATTAATGAAATCTTGATTTCAGCTTCACTATCAGTAGACAGGGATGCCACAAGGGGACTGGCCTATTCCAAAAGTCTGCTAGCCCAGAGGGAGGATGTCTAAGTGGACATCCATGCAGAAGCCAGATACAATCAGCGTGGCTTTGGCCAAACAGAATGCATTCACAGAACTCTCATGAAATGGCTAAGTATAGCTCACAGCCTTCAACTGTTCCCTGCAGGCAAGGATCCTCCACACACACCCCAAAGGCAGCTGCCTTGTGATATCATGGATTTATTCCCAATTCAGCATCTGGGTTGTAACTGTCCCAAAGCTCATGCTTGTTAAGGTCCACAGGTATGGACGGACTTGAGCCTAATTTCCCTGAAGTCAATGGGAGACTTTCCTCAAGATAGTCAGAATTTCATCCCCAGATTGAAATAACACAAATTATGGATGCAAGTACTCAAAAATCCAATTTAAGAACTGGGGTTTAAAGTCAAATATCATATTTCAAACACAGATATGACCAGCATGAGGACCTTGGAGGGCTTGGACAGCTCCAGTCAACAGGCAGAGCCTAAGAGGTGCTGTGGAAGCAGGGACAGGAAATTCCCCAAAATGAGGAGGTTTTTTTTGTTGTTGGCAAAGACAGAGCAATTCCATACTGATTTATTTCTACTCTGCAAGAGACATTCAACAGCTTCCCAGCATTAATACATTTTCACACTCAAGTCCAAAAAGGACTTAGAGCTACTTATGCCCAGTTACTGTACATTTCCACAACTGTGTGGAGCCTTGGCAGGCTACCTAACCAGCTGGTGAGTCTCAAATCCACCAGAATGTGAGGAATAAAATATTTTTCCTCCCAAATTTCTGAGCAGCTGTTTCTCAGGAAAGACACTGGCCAACTTTCAACAAATCTGCTGGGCAGGAAGTAGATGCAATCACTTTAACACTGTTCGCAAAGCCAAGGGTGTCTTCACCTCTCTAGCACCATTTTAAAAGTGATTATTTCATAGCACAGAAAATGTTTCTTAAGTTAAGCTGAAGAGGCTTAATAAGAAACACAGAAGAAACACCTAAGGAACTGAAGATAAAGTCCCTCGCTCTCTTTATGTCATACCTCCCTTCATATCCTTTCCTATCTCCTACCCATGAGCTCACCTTGGGAAACATCAAGGTTATTTCAACTACCAAGAAGCTTTCCAAATGAGGAACCCACAAAGATAATGAGACCCTGTGCTCCTCTTCCCTCTTTCTTTTCCCTGCCATTGGCTACAGTTTCAGTCCTCCCCTGTGCTTGCAATGGTATTCATCACACCCTCCACTGAGCCATATCAACTCTAATTCAGTGGAAGCTATATGCAGCAACAACAAAATGTTTTTGGTGGAACTGCACAGAGGGTGGGCTGCCTGTCAGAGCAGCAGAAGTGCCTGGCCAGGGGGAGAGCTACTGGCACACGTGGCAGCTCCCCTTTCCCATGGGTGTGAGCTGCTAAGCAGCTCAGGCCCTCTCCCTTGATGACACCCTTAGAGACCTCCCACTCACTTCGCCCACTCCCTTCAGACTCTCACTGAACTGGAAACAGTCAAAGGTCAGGCTATCCCATCCCTTTTTCTCTCATTAGTCTCTCCCCACCTCTGGCATCTCTGCTAATTCGAAACCACCCACACATTCACTCCATGTGACAGCTCCAGCCACTAACATGTAACAGCTGACATTTTTCCCTCACTTGCTGGTTCAGAGATATGTTTTCTTACGTAGTAACCACTCCAGGATTTCAAACCTATTTCATGCAGGGAAGAGCTGCTTATAAACCCCAGTGCTTCCCACCAGAAGATCCCTTTTAGTTAGGAGCTTCGCTGCTGCTCTGCTTCCCCCCACCACTACAGGGTCCATCTTGCAGGACCACAGTCATGCTGCAAGAAGGCTAGGAGATCTCTGGATGCTTTTGCTACACGATGATCTTGAAGCTCTTTTCCAACCTAGATAATTTTATGATCACTCTAATGCTGCTAGAGGCTCCATACTGTGGGCACAGGGGCATCTCTTGGTGCCAGGTACAGCCTCTTCCAGTCCCCAGCTGGCAGTTCACAAAGGAAATTCCTGCCTCAGCAGTGACTTTCCAAAGCTCTTGGGCCACTACAGCCCTACCTGGAGGTATGATCAGGACCTCTGTCATGCAAAAGGCTCCAACAGATGGAAAGTGAGGGAAAATTTTGCCCTGAACAACCACTATGAGGTAAATGTTCATCACAGGTCCTTCCTGTCTGCCATTTTCTACAGACCTTTAGGATCCAGACCCCAAATCAGCTTCAGGTTAATGGAAATCCTATTTATTTCTGCTGGGTTTGGATCAGGCCTCTTCTAGGTAAAAAAATAAAATAAAACACAGTTAATGGAAATGTGGCGTGCATGGAGCTCCTGCTCGTATTAGCAGGCCTGTCCGAGAGGACACGATTTTCCATCCATGCATTAAGCGAGTCCAATACTGACATCAGCTCATTTCCATTGATCCTGATTACATAATAGTGACTTCATTCCCCACAGAATTGAATTTTCCATATGTTTGGATCTTTTGCAGTTGCTACATGGTTTCCTTGTTCCCTGCTGCATTCATTATTTATTATCCCTTTGTCCTACCACTTAAAAATTATGGTATTCTCTGCAAGCAGAAATTTCTACAGGTTTATTTTGATTTTCTGATACAATGTTTCTCCATAAACCTCCTTCCATCTGAAAAACAGGCCAGTGACAACACCGCATTATTGGGCACACCTGTACCTTTGAGGATTGTCACCAATTCTGGACTGAAGTTACATTAATTACTCTGCATGTAGGTCATAACAAAACAACAGTTACGGCACCCAGGCTTTCAGGTACCTTTACTGCTACTTATAATTCATAAACATCAGATTTACGAGATCTGGAAGTTGTCCAAAGTAAACATGACTGATTGCAAAGGTTATCATTTTATAGATGTGAATGAATGTTCTTGCTGTGCATGTGCACCCACAGGACAGGACTGTTGTGTCAAGGGTTAAAGCCCTCTCCTGTGGTATAATGCTCAGCAGTGTGTCTGGTTAGGCCCTTTGAGCTGTTTCCTGGAGCACTGAAATCCTTGTTTCTAATATCTTTGCTAACACACATAAGACTAGTGCTACTCACAAGAATGTGTTATTTCTTTAACAATCACATGGTGCCACAGGGTAAAGTCACTAATTTTCACAATACTGCTTTATATTAAAGGCAATGCTGTATATTAAAACAAGAGTGCACTGAAGCATGAGAATATCAAAAACACCCCCAGTAACCGGGAGCATACCCGTACTGCCATGCTCTGTACTGCTGGCTGTTTACTTGGGATTAGCCAGCACTGATGTGTTTTCAATCCATCAGCTTCTCAACTGCCTGTATGTCCCAGTTATACAGTTCTCCCTTGGGCTGAAGAAGTCTCCTCCGTGGCAGGGGAACCACTGCCACAGAGAATCCATTTAAGATCAGTTAATGGGATTATCTGCTCCTCAGGCCTTCTGAATCACCTTCAGGCACCACCTCTGCACTCATTTGTGTACTAGCCTCACCAGCCACACAGCAACATCGCAGGAAGACAGCAGCTGGCTGCTCAGCACAGGTTGGCTGTGACACTCATAGGAGCCAGGGTGGCTTTGGCTGGCTGGGTGACAGCATGCAATGTGGGTCCCTGCATCCTCAGCGCATCCCCTGGTACAGACACACTTCCTCCAGCTCTCACATCACAGCATTGGCTGTTCTTTGGCATCAGGGGAAAAAGCAATTTTTTTTTTTTTTTTGCCATGCCAAGAAAGGAAATTACCTTACTTTTCCATTATATACATCCAGTACTAACAATTCACATCACATCCCTAGGAATAATAAGACCTCCCAGACCATGGAGAATTCCTGAGAGATCCCAGGGAAGTCATATCACTTGGAATATACAACATTTAAATGGAGAAAACACCAGAAGACAAACACGTTCTAGAATGTGTCTAGATTATTCAAGGGATCTTTTCCCTGTCTAATTTCATCCTCTCTGTATCTGTACAGCGTGGGCCACCTTATCTAACTACTATTTTACAACAAACCCTGTTACCAGGGACGGCTAGAATGCAGGCCAAGAAGTCCCTGCTGCCAGGTATCCATGGAGGACCTGAAAACCCGGGGCATCCTGAGCGAGCCCCCCTGACAGTCCACCACTAACCAATGGGCTGGGTATGCTGCCCAGGACATTGCTCCTGCTCTCTTTGCCCTCTGGTCTGAGTGAACCAAAACTGCCCGGCCAAAAGCTAGCTAGCAGCTGCCTGCCAGTAGAGTGGGAGGGTGAGCAAATGCCAGGGGTGGTGCAGGCAAGGAGGTGGGATCACAGGGCTGGGCCACCCTTCTCAGCAGGAATAACCTGCTGGATAGCAGAAGGTTGCACAAGGCAGCTGCACCAAATAAGTCTCCATCACCTACTGCATGCAACCACCAAAAACAACGAAGAAGTGTTCTCTGAGGCTCTCCCCAGGTAGATCGCCACGTGAAGGCTAAGGCCTTCAGATGACGACAGCACAGAACAAAACAGGCCAGTGGCTGGATGTGGAGCAAAGCTGCAGAAATTGCAGCGGAGCACCAATGACACTGTCACACTGGGACTTGCCAACAGCTTGCTGCCTCAAGCCAGAGGCATTTCACCACATCCCCAGGACCCTGGCCACGCAGCACACCGAGCCGGCCACCCAGCTCTCTGCACGCGTGTGCGCTGCAGCCTGCACCGAGACCCAGCCTGCATCCAGCTGTGTTTGCTTGGGCAGCTGCAGTGCCACAAAACACAGCTGCATGGATCTGGGGCCAGACACCTGGCTCCAAATAAAAGCGTCTCAGTAGCAGGAATCGGCCATCCCTGCTCCACAAAGCCAGAGCTGACCCTGTGACCTGGTCAGGCCTAACCGCGCCTGCCCTCTCCTCCAGAGCTCAGCAAACGGTGGCAGAGGAGGTGCATTGAGCCAGGGTGATGAGGCAGCAAACATGGATTATGGAGTCTGACTCAGGGCCAGGAGACCCAAATTTTAATCCTGGCCCCACCTCTGGCTTAAGCTCCAGTGCAGGAAGTCTCTCCCCTTCCTGGTTTGTCCACGTTGCTCACTACTCCCATCACTGTAGGAATGATCTTCCCCCACCCCAGCCCTTTCTGGCTTCGGGAAAATTCTTGGCAACCAACATCACAAGTGTTTTTTTTGTTTCAGGAAAAGTCTCCACACTTTGTTTCAGGCATTATGGTTTTCATTTTCACATAATATATGCTGTGACTGATGTGTCAAAGCCATCACAGCCTAAATCTTAGGGTTTTATTTCTGAATTCACTATAAAGAATTGCTCCCTGCTACTGACTGAGTCATCTCTTCTAGATCAAAGCTGCTCCTGCTCAAACTGAAACAAAACAGTTTGGCATTTGACCCTTTCATCTAGAAGCCAGCTCTGTACTAGGCAGCAGCGCCCTTTACATATTTAATACAGAATATTCTGCCTCCTCCTTGCTGTACTATGGCAGAGCAGGCCTGCACTTTTGGGAATAGTGCAGACAGAAAGTGAATGTATGAACAAGGGAAGGCAAGTTCTGAAAGAAAATCTGAAATACTAATGCAGGATTTGGGATTAGCAGAAGCTCTCAAGAGCACCGCTTCATCAGCGGCTGAGAGGCAGATAAAGATACTGAGATCTGATGGGGTTTCTCAGCACCAGCGTTCCCAGCCCTGGCTGAGGTCTCTGCAGAGGGTTTGGCTGCATTTCCATACAGCCCATCTCCAGCATGCTCAAGCCTCCTCCTCCTCCTTGTTTTTCACGGTCCAAGGAATTATGTCTGGAGCAAGGGTCAGCCATGCCTGTGCTCTGAGCACCCGGAAGCATCGGCATTTCTGTGAGGTGAGCAAGCTGCCAGGTCTGCATTCCTCCTCTATCACACATCAGCTTTTGTTAACTTCGAAGTTTGATTTCCTGGTGTGCCAAAGCATACTCACCAATTGCACTGGAAATACAGTAGGTAACTTATCAATAAAAATTGGTTAAACTTTCAGTAAACCTGATATAAACCTTAAATCCAATCTGATCCTTGTGGTCAGTCCATTGGCTATGCTGGAGTGACACCAGGAATGAATTTGGCCTTTCCCACCTCCTCTAGATGTGGGCCAACACACATTCATGTTTGTCAGGAAAAACAGGAACATATGCTGAAAACAGAGCATTTCCAACAAAAACCTCCGTCCAGCATGGGAACAAAAGCAAACTGAAAAAGTTTCACAGCTAATCAGGAGCATCAGTCCGAGGATGTCTGAGCAGAGTTAAGTATTATACAAATACCTTCAAAGAGAGCATTGGAGTACTGTGCAGACCAACCCACTTCTTCGCGGAGACACCAGGTAGCTGACTGATGCGAGCACTTGCAGTCTGGAAGCGGCACACAACAGCCCACAGTCTTCATACAGCTCTGCAGTAAAGAGATACTGAACTGCCTAGGCTAACAGCAGGGATATCCCATGTTATCGCACGCACAGCTTTAACAGGACACCCAGCACCTGGTCTCGAAGCCCTCTCTCAGAAGCACCTCTTTCCCTGCTCGAAACCTGGCTGTGCTCCTGTTTGTCCCTGTGCCTTTGAAACTCTTGTGGTGATGGTATTAGACCACCACAAGAATAAGAGAGTCACTACAATGCAAACGACGTCGGCAGCAAATGAACGCACACAGAACCGAAAGGGGATGTCATTATCCAAGTCAAAGAATTGAAGGAAGGCTGACATAGCCGGCCCAACGCACATGGAAGTTAAATCCCATGCTGTTTGATGTGGGGTTTCAGCTGGCGACAAACCTCTGGGTGCTGCCCCAGGACCCAGATGTGCCTAAGGCCCAGCCGTACCCATGCTCCCTTCCTGCAGCACCCAGGGTTTCAGCCTGGGCGCTGCCCGGAGCTCGCTGCACTCGGCCAGAGCAGTGCAGCAAAAGTCCTGCTGCTTTTTTGGCTTGAGAGGCGCAGAGAGCTATCAGAATTACAAATAAATCATTCTGCTGTTGGGAATGCTGAGCCTCCCGGGTCTAGAAAGCATTTGTTTCTCTTCTCAGCCAGACATGGGAATTCAGGCTTTATAACGTATGAGTTTTGATTGCCATTTTGCTTCCCCCCACCCTGCCAACTCCCACTTGAACTTCCAGAAATAGACCTCTTCTGCACTCAAAGAGAGCATCTGCTTGAGCAGCCCAAGCTGAAAACTACACTCACTGAAGTTATCTAGCACAAAGTGCTAACAACAGACACAGACTTCAAGCAACCACATCCTCTCCCTTCACATATTGCCAAGTTACACTGGCGCAGTATTACCCAGGGTAGCCCACTTAAATAGATTTGATTGGTATTTTGGCATATAAAGGTGATTAAATCAAGAGCCTGCTGTGCTGGAACTGGGACTAGCTGCCACGATCTAAGCGCTCAGATGACAGGCTGCATTAACAGCATCTCAGTATCTGCAGATCAGGATCAGAGACAGAATTACAACTCAAAATCACAGAAATCACGAGTGAAGCTTAGCATAATAAACACATTTCAAGACTGATTTACAAGAAATGGGAACTTTCCTAGAATTAGTCCCTATAGTTCAAACAGATTCAGACACATGCTGAGCCACACTTGCAAGCATTGACACATTTATGGACACTCCAGTCAGTGACAGGACATTGGGGCAACTAGTACCAAACCAGCCAATAATTCCTTTCAGTACCTGAAAGACAAACTAATTTCACACAGGTGTCTTCTTTGCACCAGGGGAACAATCTCCAAGCAGCAGCAGCAGAATTAAATTGATGTGGCACCTAGGCAACTGGATAACATCATCAGGCAGCATTG
Organism: Alectura lathami; assembly: GCA_013399715.1. Lineage (NCBI taxonomy): Eukaryota > Metazoa > Chordata > Aves > Galliformes > Megapodiidae > Alectura > Alectura lathami. The sequence goes on along the minus strand of VXAV01009965.1, from coordinate 2,226 downwards.
CTTGTTAGAGAGCTGAAAGACACCGTGCATGTATGTGTATCCTACAATGTGTCTGAAAAAGAGAAGATGGGATAAAGTTGAAGCAGTAATGAGAATCTGTGTTTATATAAAATATTACTGTGCTTAACTGAAGAGTACTTCATTTACAAGCATTCCTTTCCTAAATGGTACAGTAACAGACTTCTATTTTGTGTTGGTGAGAAGAAACAGGACCTTTTGGTTTCATGTTGAGGTGGGTGCATATCTGCAGTAAGCCTCTGAGAATATCTGTGTTGTGCCAGGTATCTGGGTTGTGTAACAGCACTGGGCTCCAACTGCTGCTAAGGGAACTGAGACAGAAGCAGGGAATACAAACACCAGAATGGGGGGGAAAACCCCAAATTTCACAATTCACACACAGCTGGGTGGGATCCAGCCCGCATTTCTGTGGTTTCAGGCTGGGAAGGACAGTGCACAGCCCACTGGCAGCAGGAAGGTCTGCTTTGTGTCACACCTTCACTTTGGTCCAGCGCATGCAATCTCACATGCAGCTCGTCTTCTGTTATGTTTTACACTTTTTCTTGTTACACATCATGAGAGGAAGGAATGTAGGCATGAGGTCATCAAACAGGTTCTCAGCACTTCAGCCTCCTAACCCAGCTTTGCAGGCACAGTCCCGAGCACTGCACCCAATAAGAGCAGGCAGCTGCTGTGATGCACACAAAGCATCTTCTCAAATAAATTGAGCAAAAAAGGCTGCCTTCATCCACAAGCAAGTGCACACATAATGAATTCCTAACAGGGACCAGAACCTTGCCCTGGTTAGATGAGGAGGATGCTACGTCCCATCTCTCAGCCCTGCAGCAAGGTAAAGAGCGCTCAGCTGCTCTGTAGATGGAGCCCGATTAGCCTGAACTGTTCTCTTCTCATGCAGAGCTTTATCATACCTCATCAGCTGCCAAGATCAGGCAATCCTATAGCAGATGTGGAACAGTATGTTACAATTCCAGCCCTCTGCCTGATTCTGTATACCCCAGGGCAAAGGAGAAGCCTGAGAAGTACAACAATAAAAACAACAGAAGTTCCCACCATTCAAGACAATCAGGAACATTTTTAGAGGCTGCAATAAAATGCAAAATATCTTTGAAGACACCAGATTTAAACAGAGGAGACAGGACATGCTCCCCAGCCAAGTTGCGGGGATAAAGCAGCTGATGGGAGGGGACAGATGGCATCCAGCTGTCACAAGCCACTGCAGCAGCCTGGGCTTGCCACATCTCCGCTCTTTAATGGTAGCCCCAATTTCTGCACTTGCAATCCTTTACTGCTGCAGGTGGTGGCCACCTAACTACTGCAGCCACGTGCCTGTTGCCAAAGAGCATCTCTGCATTAGTGCTGATTTCAGCCCATCCACAGCAGGACCATCAAAGCCAGAGCTGTTTGGCAACGAACTGACTGGACACACGCACTGGCTTGTTCCACACCAATGACAAATGACGGTGCTACTGGAAGCTGCTGGGGCTGCAGCTGGCTTGGTCGCATTCCTCAGCTAAAGCAAGCTCCACTTTTCAAACACACATGGAGAGACATTCAGCTAATGCCACCAGTGACATTGCAAAACCCTTGTGCAACTCACATTCCCTGTGAGCCAGCTCTTGCTTCCCAAGCGATACTAGTTCTCATGCTTTGCTGTGATAGATAACAATGATGCGATCTGCAGAACGACTCCGGATCAGAGATCTGCTTGCAGATACCTTATCTCAGCCCGCAGGAGCCTGTGCACACTTCCCCCTGCCACCTGCCTTGATGCAGGCCTCGGGAAAGAGGTCACATCCTTGCTCCCCATCGACCTTGGTGCAGGTGGAAAGGGCTCGAGCCACAATTCAACAACAACCTGCAACAAGCTCCTGGCTCGGACTCACCCTGCTCAAAGCACTGCTGCCAAAGAGTTACGTAAACATCAAGCAGCCCACCTCCACCCTCCCTGCTTCAAGCAGACTCCGAAAAGCCTGGAGTTATTAGCTATTAGTGAGATGGAGAGTCTAAAATATTTTTAAGAAGATTTAGTCTCCCATGTCACAAGAGCAAGAGGAATACCACGTGCATCACCCCCGCACTGGGAGCGATGACTGCTCCCGGTTATCTTGGGAGCAGGCTGGGCTGCCAGCTAGGGCTTGTGGATCCCTGTTTTCCAGGCTTATTGTAAGGCTTGCACTACTTTTATCCTAAGTAAATAAAAAAAAAAAA
>VXAV01009956.1:22861-52060 GCA_013399715.1 Alectura lathami | reverse complement strand
GACCCCCCGCCACGACTCGGAGACGGAGGACATGCTGTGGGACGACCTGCTGCACGGCCCTGAGTGCCGCTCGTCCTGCACCAGCGACAGCGAGGAGCTGGCCATGAGGGGCTCCCGGCGGGACCCGCGGGAGGACGTGTTCCAGCAGGTCGGTGGGTTTGCGTGCAGTTGTTGGAAGGCTTTGAGTTTTCTTCTTCCGTCAGGCGACTCTCCCACTTCCCACGCGCCTGCCCGAGTAGTACAGGAGGCGCACCTGAGCGCTGCGGGCACGGTGCGAGCAGCCTGCAGCTGGATGAGCCCGTTCTGCCGGCTGTGCTGGCCACGCGGAAGGCTGGAACGGTCTAAACAGGATCGGAGAACAGCTGCCCCCAGAGTTACCTAGACCACTGCTAATCCCAAACCGGCGTTCCACCCAAAACCAAATCTGGAATCTCCTTCCAATCTGAATGCTTCGTAGGAAAATGGAGTGTTCAAGCGGGACAGAAGTGCGTTATATGCCTGTGCGTTCTTTTCTCCTTTATAGAACCATTTGTTTTGGCTACAGAATACGAGCCCGGCATCTGCGAAAGTGAGTGCGCTGATCTGGGAAGGGAACGACTGTAAGAAGGTGGACATGTCTGTGCTGGAGATCAGTGGGATTATCATGAGCAGGGTAAGAGGGCTGTGGAGCATTGCAACTTCTCTCCCTTGCACTTAAAAAAAACAAAAAAACAAAAACTAAAAACTAAAAACAAACAAACAAAAAACCCTGAAAACAGCTGCACTTACAGATACCGTGTGCAGTGAAAACTGGCTCCTCCCAGAGCTGCAAGCCCAGTTGTCCCGAATGTGCTTACTTAATAATTGCATAAACAAACATCTAGCAGGTCCTGTGGGAGAGTAATGAGTCTGGTTTTGTTTCAAAATACTTGGGTTTGGACTGAAATGGGTGGAATTACTTTAGGCTATGCCCTTGGCGGGGAGGGGACGCTGAGTGCTTGACTGAATTAAAGCTGCCCCAGCAGTGTGCGTTCTCCTTGATGCAAAGAGCCCAGCTGATCGTGCTGGTTTTTTTCTGCTCGCCAGGTTAATGCCTACCAGCAGGGAGTGGGGTACCAAATGCTGGGAAACATCATCACCGTTGGGCTGGCGTTCCTGCCGTTCCTCTACAGACTCTTTCGCACAGATAACATGGAGCAGCTGTGCTCCATTTCTCTGCAGGAGCTCCTGCACATCTTCTGCGGGGCCCCTGCTAGCATCCCTGTCCTTGTTCTGTCCACGATCAACTTCCTCGAACGACTTTGCTTGACCTGGATGTTTTTCTTCATGATGTGTGTTGCTGAGAGAACATACAAACAGGTATGTTTAAAAGTGCTGAAGCTATTTCATGAGCCCTGGAGCAGGAGGCGCACCAGCTGGAACAGGGAGGCTGGTTAGGCTGCCACTGAATCCGCCACAAACCCGCTGGCGCGCTTCCTGCTGCCTGCCTCGCTGCCCTGCTCCGGGGGGAGCTGCCTGGCTACACCGCGTTCAGCTGTCGCAGCTGGGCAGTGGCTTTGGCAGAGTGGCTCCAAGGGCGGTGAGCTGGGAGGTGTCACCGGTTGCGCAGGAGCCTTGTGGCCACCCCTGCGTAGCAGCGGCAGCTCTACCTCCACCGCTCGAGAGGGACCCCAGCAGGTCTTGCAGCCCGCTGATGGGCTGTCCCGGTGCTGCAAGGCTCAGCTTTTTTTTTTTTGAAAAAATTCCAGGCAGTGTTTTTTCTTTAGGCTAATTCATTTGTGTGTGTATGTTTTTGTTTCTGATTTGCAGAGGTTTTTGTTTGCCAAGCTTTTCAGTCACATTACATCTGCTCGGAAAGCCAGGAAGTATGAAATTCCTCACTTCAGACTCAAGAAGGTGGAAAACATTAAGATCTGGCTGTCGCTTCGTTCCTATCTAAAGGTGAGTTCTGATCCAGAGCGGGTGCATTTGGTGACTGAACAAAGTCCCCAGGCGCACATCCCTGCAGATCCTGCAGGCAGACCTCGGACCTGACTTGGTGCCGTTGTTTCTGCAGAGGCGAGGCCCGCAGCGCTCTGTGGATGTTGTTGTATCGTCCGTCTTCTTACTGGCTCTTTCAATTGCTTTTATATGCTGTGCCCAGGTGAGATTCTATGATTCGATGATTTTAACTTAAAACAAAACAAAACAAAACAAAAAAACACTAAAAACAATGCCTACTGGAGGACTTCCTTTTGCAGGGCCTGCAGTGAGCTTCCACTGTAGCTGTTTGTCTCCAGAATAGTGTGGAGAGTTTTGCGTTTCAAAAAGCTTTGGGATGTTCAGCTGGTGATAGATCTCCACTCTAGAAAGTCTGGATTTCGTATAATCACGAGGAAGATGTCAGGATGTACGTTTTCATGCACAAAGGAATCTGCCCAGGGAGCTCAGCTCCTCCCAGGACATCTTGAGAGCTGCCTGCAGCAGCCTCCAGCAGCCCCTTCCTGAACAGCCGCCCCACGGCCCCTAATGGCACCTTCCAGCCCTTCACCAAGCCGCCTCTTACAGCGAGCAGCGTTAAGGAAGGAGCTGTGTTTTAGGCAGGAGATCCGCTGTGGCGGTTAGGAGGGTTCTTACCCCACGGAGACGCAGCGGTGGTAGCAGTGAGGCTGCTGGTTGGCACACCCCGCCTCGCACCGCTGCGGCAGCCTTCGAGCAGCGGGTTGCTGGGGGAGGTGACGCCAGCCCTGCTGCACCGAGTGCCTGCGCCCCTGGGGGGCAGAGTGGGCTCAGGGTGGCTGTGCCAGGCGTGAGGGGAAAGGCATTTAGCTCCCAGTTAACTGGGAGAAGGGAGGCAAGGAAAAGACCGGGCCTTCAGGTTAATGCATCTTTTTCTCAGCAGAAAGAAAATGAACCCATTCCAAGCTAGAGCCAGGTTGTAAACAAGACTCTGTGCTCTCACCTGGTTTCGGGAATGGCTCACACTCACGGGAAGAAGCGTTAGGCGCTGTAGAACACGGTACCTGCCCCGAGGAGGAGCCAGGGCAAGGGTTTTGCACCTTCCAAGGAACAGGCATGTCAGCCGTTACTGACATTTTATTTTTCAATACAGGTCCTGAAGGGACACAAAACATTTCTGAACGCAGCTTACAACTGGGAGTTCTTAATCTGGGAGGCAGCGCTTCTGCTCTTCTTGCTACGCCTAGCATCCTTGGGCTCCGAAACCAACAAGAAATACAGTAATATCTCAATCTTGCTTACTGAGCAGGTATTCGCTTGTTCTCCTTTTGGCTTTATGCCTTTTTTGGATTTAACTATTGCATTTCAAACCAGCTTAAAAAATAGTGGATCAAATTTTAAAATCTAGAACCCAGCATTTGTGCTGCACTGTAATAGAGGAATACAGCCGTACAGCCAGGGAGGGGCAAGCTGGTAAGCATGTAGACAGACTCAAATTCTAAAATTCTGATTTATTTTTGGCTTTGGGTTAACACATCAGCCGTGTCAGTCAGGATACATCCCTGCTGAAGTCCTCTGTCCGGAGGTGAAGCATTTCCTTGGGAGTGACAGTAGATGGCAAAAATTACTCTTGATTTCCCTCAGAAATTGCTGGGAGCTTGTGCTGGAATATGAACCGCTAGTCTGTAATGTCTGTCACAGATAAACTTGTACTTGAAGATGGAGAAGAAGCCAAACAAGAAGGAACAGCTGTCCCTAGTAAACAATGTTTTGAAACTGTCTACAAAGCTACTGAAGGTAAGTGCAGCTCCCTAAAACAGAAGGGTGCTCAGCTTTGGGCAAGCAGTGGCTGATGACAACGAGCGTGGGGTTTTGCTCCTCCCCTTCTATTCTTTCGGTTTCATCAGTCAGTTTTCACAAGGGGAGCTCTTCCGAGCTTTGGTGGCACAGTGGCATAAGACCTGGTGGCACAGGCCTGGCTGATGACCCGCGGCGCTTCAGGTGAGCGAGGGGACAGGCCTGTGTCAGCAGCGTCTCCTCAGTCCTTGACTGTGCAGTGTGGAAGCCTGGCGTGGCAGTGGCAGAGTAGGCATTTGGAAAAGCAAGCACAGTGTAAAAGCCACACATAGCAGTCCTGACAACTTCCACAGCTTGAAATCCACAGCAGGAGTTTGTGTGTGTAAGGACCCAGGGGCAGGGCACGGTTAGCACGGCGTGCTGGAGCGCCAGCGCTAGGCTAGGGGCAGTAACTGCTGCTGGGGCGGACTGACGGCCTGCGGGGGGCTCTGGCTTTTCCTTTGGCTGCAGGAGCTGGATACGCCGTTCAGGCTGTATGGGCTGACCATGAACCCATTAATCTACAACATAACCCGGGTGGTGATACTCTCTGCTGTCTCGGGTGTTGTAAGCGACCTTCTGGGATTCAATATCAGGGTAAGTGCAACTCCCACGGCAGCTGGGAACGTTCGGGGGTGGCGGTATGGGGGCTGCTGCTTTTGTGCCCTTGCTGAGTTCCCCCCAGCAGGAAGGCTGGAATGCGCCCCCCCCCCCAACAGCTTTCAGATCAGCGCTCACTCTCTTTTCAGTTATGGAAAATCAAGCCGTGAGCTGACCAGACATGGGCACTCAGCCCCCCGCTGACACATCAGAGGCCACTGGCTCGGGCAAAAAGCAGAGGTGCTCGCAAGTTACCGAGATCTGTAATTCCGATTTCCTCAACGGAGTCTCAGTGTATGTACGGAAACTTGTCCCTTTGTTTTGCTGTTCTACGATGTACAGAATAAATTGGTGGAATTAATGAAGCCAACCCACGGCATGCAGCTGTGGAACCATCGGTGGAGCCAAATAGCAGCAGCTGACACGGAAAAGAGCAGGAACTGTGCACACATACTGGGGAGCATCAGCCGCTCTAAAAGCCATGTGGACACGATTGCTACAGGTGCCTTGTTTCTTTGAAAATCAATCCTGTGCATGGGACAAAGAATCAGCCCTCTCGCTTCAGTCTGCATCGCTGCCAGAGGGCACTGGAGCTATCCTGAAACGTGTCTGTGGTCTGTTGTGGGGCCAGGTCCGTGGAAGGTAACTGACAAAGACTTCCTCCCTTACAAACAGATGCACATTTAGAATGGGCATAGGAAAAGAAAAAAGGATTTAAGGACATCTGTTAAACTTGATAGGGTGTGACTGTTAGTAATGAAAAAAGCAAAAGCCAACGTCATAGCTTCATTCTTTCAGGTAAGGAGTAAGATGGCGTAAGAGTTTTGGGTCGTAAATTGTTTATAGCTACTTCCTGTACAAGGAAAGGTTGTAAGATGGAAAAGGAAATGACAATTTTATATATCAAAATGTACAAATAAACCTACAGTACAAGTAGTTCGTCATGAACAACTGCTTCTACATGACTTCACTGCTGTACCACCTTTGAACATTTGCCATTTGGACAGGGCGTCAAGGGAACTTCCACCATGAATTGCATTTGGTTTCCAGAAGCTGATGGTGCTCGGGGCTGAAGCATTTCACCACTGAATGTCAGCACAGACTCTGTTCACACAGCGCAGAACCAACAGGCCACGGGCTGCAGTTTCTGTTTAATATCTATAAAAAATAACAAGCGATTTACAGGTCTCTCTCTCGGCAGAACCTGGCAGTCTGTATAAAGGTGCTGTACAGTATATAAACATTTACACCCAGTGCATCCAGACATCGCTTCGCATTCCAAGGCCGCGTCGCTAAGTCATCTGCCACAGTGAGTACAGGGTCCATGGAAGGGAAATCACACGCAGGTGGGGCACTAACTTGGGTCACGTTCACAGAGGAAAATGCAGGGCAGCTGATGCCTGGGATCGAGGGCAGCAGGGCCAGGTCACCTCTGGACTGCAGCTCTGCGCTCGCTGCTGTACTCGTGGTCAGGGAAGCGCACACAACAGAAACAGATTCTCTTGGTAAGAACACGTGGTTGCTATCTACATAGGCTAACTTCAGAGTATTAAGTATTTTCACAGTTACACTCCACGGCATGGAGCACTTGTTCATGTTATGCTACAAACCAGTCAGTGGCCATCCCCTGTGAGGCAGCGGAGCACAGTGCAGAGCTGCTGTAAAGCGTGTTTAATTGTCCAAGTGTTTCTTTAAAAAGCTCAGCTGTACTTCTGAAGAATTCAACTCAGAGCTGATGCACTGCGCTTCATTAAGCTTTAAAAAAACATTACATGTTTCAGAGCCCAAAGGAGATGCTCTCCTTTGCTTTGAAACAGCAAATCAGACTGAGTTTTAACGAGTGAGTCAAGCTTGGCCTTCTGCACACTGGGCCAGGCAGCTCGCTTGATCACTCTGCTGTGTCAGCAGATTCTGGTGGTGACGTTCCCCCGTGTTATTTTGAAGTCGGTGTGGCAGCCCAGGCACTGGACACGAAGACTCTCATACCGCGTGCACCGCGCCGCTCGGCGCTCTCGGGTCACAGCTGAAGCACGGGAGGCTCCGATACGCGCGGGCAGGGGCTTCAGCTAAGAGGGCAGTACAGCGGCTGGTTCTGTGCTGAGCATCAGCTGTTTGTTAGCTCCACAGAGGGAAAAAATCCCCTTCTTACCTAGCAATAAATAAAGATGGGACTTCTTAGTATCCAGCACCAGAGCGAGGCTGGAATTAAACGCGCCTTAGGCAGCGCTGCCGTGCCACAGGTGGAACCCAAAGGATCCTGCTGCATTTTCTTTTTTGGACAGATGTTTGCAAACAGTTACGGTAAGCATCCTCATGGATCAAGAGAATAAAGCCATTTTGTTGTGTTCATAAAAAGCAAAATTACAAAACATTGTCAAATATAATCTTTACCTACATGATTTTATATTAGGTATAAAAATTTAAGAAAAGAGCAATTGGAACAGCATCAGTGGCTCATGTGCTGCCCTAGAATTGACAGACCCAACTCTCACCCATTTTCTGCCCGAAGCAGCAGGAAGGTGGCACTGCCCTGGGTAAACATGCAACATGCTCTGAGAAAACACCGCCTTCGAACCCGCCTCCTGCGACTGGAACACACGAGGAGAGCTGGACTGGCTGGGTACAGCAGGGAACTTGGCACAAGAAGTGAGCCACGACCACACTGGCAATACAGGCGTTAAATAATTTTGTTCAGAAACTCACAACGCTATCCGAGAGCCGCAGCAGTGCAAGGTTGAGAGCAGCAGAACGCTGCCTTCAGGAGGACGACAGCAGCGCCGGGGGATCGTCTCAGCAATCCAAAAGGTCCTTCATGCAGCTCAAATAATTTACGAATGCATCAAACCCTTTCCACCCTCTAACCAGTTTCTGAAAAATACAACAGCTTTGTGGAAAGAAACAATGCTTTTAGCGGATCGTTATTAGGAACCTGGCCGAAACGTTCGGAGCGCAGCGTCCCTCAGAGCCGCTTCTCGGCTGCGCCCGCTGCGCTGGGGGCTCTACAGGCGCTCGGCACCCTCCAAGGCCCAGGGGTTATTGGCGTTTTCTTGACTGGAGAACTGTTCTCAGATTTGGAAATTCCATCGTCTTTGGTTTCATCAGGCAGCTCCCAGGGTCTGTCTCTGTGGTGTCTGCTCAGAGCATCAGCCTCCCGTGCTTCTGGCCTCCTGTGTTTCTCCACAGAGAGCAGTGGGATGTTGGACAGACTGGAAGTTTTGAATCTGCTGGAACTTGGTTCTCCAGAGCTTGACTTCCTTATTTTTTCGTCTTGAGGTATGTTTCTCCTCCAGTCAGTGAATGGAAACCTACTCTCATCCAACGCAGCGTATTTGCTCTCTGGAGACCACCCTTCCTTCTTTCCAGAACTCTTCTGCTTCACGTCTTTCCACATGACTCCTGTTCTACTGTTTCCACCTTTCAGTTGTTCAGCAGTTGGCTCATCACCACCAGCTGTTCTGTCTCGATAGTCCTGCAGCCTGCCTGCCGCTTCTGTGTGTCCCTGCTTACTGAGATGCTTTTGGGGACTGGCAGAGCCGCCTGGATTCCCACTGGCACGCTGGTGGCTGCTGCTGTCGTTCGCTGCTGTTCCTGTGGGTTTATTCTCACTCCTTCTGGAACTGTCAGGTTTCTGCAAGCGATCGCCGCAGGTTTTATGGGGATCGCCCTTCCCGGGGCTGTGCAGACCCGTGGGATGGTGCCCTTCCGCTGCCCCCAGCTGGTTTGGGCTCGCAGATCTGTCTCTTCTGGTCCCCGGTTCCAAACGACCTTTTGTGATTTCAAAGCCAGTGCTGGAGGGAAGATCCCGCCTGGTCTTTGTTCTCTGGGGAGAGGACGGAGGCTCGGTCTCCGCCCGGTTCGCAGTTAAAGTGCTCGTCTCTTCAGGCACAGTGCTCTTTGCTTGTTCCAGTTTCTCAGACAGCTGAACTCTCCTTAAAGCTTCTCCTGGTCCTGGTAAATAACACACTTCAGATGGGGAAGCAGAATGTGAAGATGAAGATAATGGTGACTGTTCTTCATATATTACATTTGGCGAAGATGGATTGTAACTGTCCCAATCACCTGGAAGTGAACAGCGAGAGGTTTCATTAAGTTATTAGAAAAAAAGAGCACTAAATATTTTAGAAATGCGCACGTTATTGAGGTACCGGGCTGTTATGTGAAATCTTCCATTTAAAGGAGATTACGCAGTGGCAAAATCTCAAAGTCTTATTTAGTCAGTTTCCCGCGTTTCATTGTTCTACAGCCCACAACAAGCAGAGGGAGGTGATTTTAGGGACGCTGGCACGATCTCTGCAGGACTGACGTGGTCTTGTGTCAGCAAATTTTAGAGCCTCTGTGGCCAAATTGCAAACTAAGTTCCTGCCCTACATTGTTAAAAGAAAATCAAACAAACCGAAACAATTTTGCTAAAAGAAAACTGAAGACAATGAGAAGTTCAGGTTATTCATAGCTTTGCGCTTTAATAATAGGAAGAGATGAAACACAAGACATGCAGATTTACCAAGTCTGTAAGGAAAACCCAAGAAAAGCACTGAAAGCCCTTAATGCTGCTCAGGTTTCACGTAGGGACACAAACTGGAAGGAGCCAAACCTGAAGGAGGAAGAGAAAAAGCCCAGAGCTACATACCAAAATCACAGAGTACAGCAAGCAAGGTTTCAATCAGAAATGTGTGACACCAGCGAGACCAGAGGCCGCACAGCCCCTCCCTTCTCGACTGCTGCCCCAGCCCCAGCGGCTCGGCCGTGTGTCGGGTCCTGCTGCTGCTGGCCGAGGGCTGGGCCGGGCCCTTCTGACACTGCCGCGCCTCCGTGTCAGATTCGGGAAATGCCTAAGCCCAGGAGCGGTTCCAGACAGCCACCAGCTCTCACTGCGGAGCGACACCGAGCTCCAACAGCTGCTGGCAAGGAGAGGGCCGGAGGTGGGCTCCCGCCGGCTCCCGCTCCGCAGTCCGCGTGTAAGCGCTGACTGTACAGAGGACGCCAGCAGAAGGCCACCAGCACACGGGGGGCCCTGCTGAACCTCCACCCTCGGTGACAGAGCAACTCAGGGTGAAACTCAGCCCGTGCCAGCCGCGGCTCCGGCACGATGGCACAGAGCGCGCCGCGGGGCTCGCAGATGGGCTGCTTCCGCGCCGTGCGCTAATCGCTGCGACTGCCCTGCCAAGTGCGGCGTGGGGCAGCGTGGGGAATCATCTGCTGGCTCTCTGGAGGAAAGAAGTGGAGAAACTTCTGAGCAGATTTCACCCCTTGAGCGGGTGCCAGTTGCTGCCTGCGAGTGACTGCACACAACCAGCTATGCGGTGGTTCAAACCGGGGGCTTTAACACTGCCAGAGGAGGAGCTCATGGTCAGCTACCGCCACTGAAAAGCTCTTCACCCGAAAACGTGACAATTTAAGGAATTTACCATCAGGACCTTGGGGTCAGCAGCAAGAGTTAAAGAATGCAAATGTGTACTTGAAGCAAGTGTTCTTTGCTTTAAATTGTTGCCACAGCCACAAATTTTGAGTTGTAGTTTAGATTCTGTCCTAAATCTTACTCAAAGTCCCCAGTTCCGTGCTCTGTAGCTGCTGCAAGCATTTGCTTTTCTGGTGTTGCTTTTTCTTTTTGCCTGCGAAGCTGTGTTTTCCTGTTGTGGATGTGTAAGGCACAGCTACACACACACACCCCCCTCCATTCTGAGAGCAAAGCTCTGGCCCCTGCTCTTGATGCTTTGGCTTAGGAAAACAAAGCAGCCATAATTTGTAATGGTAAAAAAAAGTGAGGTACGTTTGTGCAGAAACAATATCCTCAACAATACCGGCATTTTAACTGGGTACCGCATCACACCGAATTTAAACCAAAAGGCAGTAGTCAGTAACACTCTTGGACAGGAAAACATTCGCTTGGGCAGAGCTGAGAGGCTTACTGCAATTGCAAACATGCAGCAATGGCACTTTGTGCGCTACCCCCAGGTGCTCGTCACGTGTTAATTTTACCAAAATATTCCTTACAGTTACAATTACATGTGAGCAGCGTGCACTGCTATCGGGAGGGAGCTGCCAGCTGTGTCAGCGAACCCACACCAGGGACCCTTGTTAGCCTGTGCCCAGTGCCACAAAGGAAACCGCACGCTGGTGACATACTGTGGTCTGGGATCAGGCCGGTCCCCGGTCTCAGCAGCAGCAGAACTTTGTTCCCTCCAGCCTGAATCAGCTCAATGGCCCGGGTGTGAGTGATCCCTTGGGTGGGCTCTCCGTTAATTTCAACAATTTGGTCACCAACCTGGTAAGAAAACAGCAGCCAGGTTAGTTTCTGTGAATTACAGCCGACATAAAGTAGTTTTTCATTCAGTAACAAAGAACAACAGAGCCAGATGCCTCTCTCTTTCCTCACGTTACATCCACGCAGCAGTGAGCGGCACCGTCCCAGGCCTGCTGACCCACACGGCACAGCACAGCGCTGCGCTGGCTCCGGGCTCTTCCCGCAGCTCAGTGGGAGTCCCAGCCCACCGCCAGCACGTGTTCCGTTTATTTGCAGCTCGAGAGGCACTGCCGTGTTCCTCAGCAGATTTCCATCCCAGACCATCTTAAAGGGGAGCTTACTGGCAAACCAGGTGAAACCTGGCACCGCTGGCTCGCCTGGGTGGGGAGCAGGAACTGCTGCACGCTGAACGAAGAGCTGGCTGCTACCGGGGCAGAACAAGTCCCATGCCAAGGAACAGATTTATTCGTCCAGGTAGGAGAGAGCACCGCTACGCAGTTACCAGTCATACGGTCTCTGAGGCCAGCTAGCAGCTCCCACAGACGCCTGCTAACTTTGTGAGCTACCAGAAAGGGCTCCGACGGCACCTGCCCAAAAAGAGCCGTGACCCGATTCTGCCATTCGCAGCTCGGCCAAGGGGTGTCACTGGTGCCCGAAGCGCAGCTCCAGCAGACCGGCCGGGCTCTGTGAAACACACGGCCTCTGCCAAAGGAGGTCACCAGCTGGCTGCTCATCTGACAGGACAGGACGCTGGGCACCGCGCTACGTGCCTGGCATCATGCTCCGCTGCCACGAGCTGGGTGCGAAATTCCCCCTCAACGCTGCAGAGTACGGCCAGAAAAATGACAGCATTTTACGGCTGGGGAGGGACACAGGGAACGACACAGAGCTGGAATCATCTCACCCCGGGGCCGGGCTCTGCACTGCTCCCACCAGCGCTGACCTGCAGCTGCCAAAGCGCCCACGCTGCGCCGGGCACGGCCGCAGCTGCGAGCAAACAGCCGCTGCGGGCAGGGACACGGGGACGTGGCTGGGGCCAGCCCCGCGCCTGCAGTGCCCCAGAGCCAAATACTGCACTGTCCCACAGTGACAGGAGCCTGTAAAGCTGAACGATGCCAGAATTGGGTATGTCTGATGATGTTTGACACAATTAAGTGCTTCTACTACAACATTTGAGAGTGAATTCCTTATGAAAATGGGAAGCATTAGCCTAGCCAGCTTTGAAAAAACAGCCCTTGCTATCGCTGCACAGCAATGGCTGGAAGGACAGCTGTCCAGATGCTGCTCTGCCTGCTGGGACCCTGAACTCTTGGGAAAAAAAAAAACAAAAAACCACAAAGTCTGTTACCACGACAGGCTGCCACCACGTGTCAAAAGGCCAAGTGCCCTTGGACCGGGGAAGCCCAACTCACATGTACTCTCCCATCCTTGACAGCCGGTCCGTCCTCAGCGAGGCGCAGGATGAACAAGCCCATGTTGTATTCCTTTCCTCCTCGAAGGCTGAACCCAAACCCTCGAGGGCCTCTTTCCAATTCTACTGGAAAACAGCCAGAATTCTGTGCAGGAAGTGAGACCAAAAAAAGAGATGAGGACCCGCAGGCAGATTTAAATCTGTGTTTCTCTGGAAATGCTTCACACATTTCCACATTTTGCGATACGTGCAATACGCAATTCAGATGAATTCCTCACAACTCATACACTGTGAATTGCAACAGTTTCATCCCAAGTCTACACATACGTAATATTTTTCCTTTTAGGTTTTAAATATCCACAAAATTTCTTTAAGAAACCTTTCCAGAGGGTCAGCAGCAGCCCTGTTCCACGGATTTGGTTTGAGTATTCAACTACGGTAAGCAGGTGATGGTAAATCATTGGCACAAACATCCTACGAACTGCTTTCGAGCCTTTTTATAAGCCACTTTTCCAGCCGTGTCTGACAGGGAAGTGTTGTTTTGTTCTGGTTTTGAGCAGCCTGCGGCAATGTCACTGCAGCGCCCTGGCGAACCCGCATCTGCCTCTGCACCCTCTGCGTGGTTACCTGCACCTGCAAGTGACGGCCTCCGGCGACAGCAGCAGCGCCAGCGTCGGGCTGCGTCAGGTGCTTATGCTCGGGCCACGAGAGCCTGTAGCTGTTTGCAACATCTTTCCCAGCTTCACCTTCCGTAGGTCCCCTAGAGAGGTGAAAGGATGCGGCGTTACCTTGCGTCCGGCGATCCCAGCAGCCAGGCTCTGCTGGCTGCTCTCTGTTCCCCTTGCCAGAACCAGCGGCTCCGTACCTGTCTGTGCTGAGCTGCGCTGACCCCAGGGGCCGGTGCTGCGGAGCCGGGCTCTGCTTGGCAGAGTTTGTTCCTGACGGAGGACCGTGATGCTCTGTGAGTTCGAACAAAACTCCAGTCAGTTTCCCAGCCGTGAAGCTAGGCACACGGGAAGGCCTCAGCGAGGGAGGCAGGCTGACACCTCCCACAGCTGCGTGGAGCCTCCCAGGGCCGGGCAGGGGCAGGGCCAGAGGCAGCCCCACGCGCAGCAACAGCACGTGGGAGTGCTTTGCCTTCTCCCAAAGGCCAAGTAAAAATTGAAGCATAATGACACTTCAGTAAAATCCTTTAAAATAATTTAAGATTATTTTCTTTTCCACACGAAGCAGTGATTGTACAGTTTACAGTAAATCCAGTGCACTTATGAAAAAAACCCACATTTCGGAATGCAAAGCGTCTCTGCCACTCAGAGAGTAACGAACCACAGTCTCTGTGAAAAGCTGCCCCTTAGCTAGAGCCTTACGCGGCAAGCTGCGGCCCAAGATGAACTTCTGTACTGAGCTGTAAACTAACAAACTCCTTTTCCTTGGATTTTTTTTTTTTTTAATTCCAAATAGCCAAGCTACAGGTGTACCAGTCCTCTGTTAGGTGTGCCTCGTTACTGCATTTCTGAGTTAAAACCAAAAAGCAATCCCCAGCGAAATACCTGAAGCACTCAGGTACCGCAAGGAAAGGCAGACACCGTGTGCATCGCCAGACCGAACGTCTCGGTCGCGCCAGAGCCCAGAAGCGGCTCACAGGACTGGCGCTACCGCTACGATGCGCCTTAGAGAGGATTTTCTCTAGAGACAAAATGTCAACTTTTACTCCTGGTTTATACTCAGAATTTTAATTCAGAAGCACAGGCAAGAGAAATGCCATCTGTTTGTACAAATTCTCCAGTCCTTTTTCAGAGCTCTCTCCTGTGTTTCGAGCTAATACATGACAGAAGCTGACAGCTTCCTGCTATTGTGAAAAACGTTAAGGAATGTCTTCTGGAGCGTGAAGCGGAATTCGTTTATCCACACACAAAGCAAAGACCACACATCTGCGAAAGCCAGGAGGGAGAGAGCAGTGGTACACGGTAGTATTTTCACTGCCGGTCTCGGAGCACAGCGCTGAAGATGACGCCCTGGGGAACACCAAGCTCGGCGGGTTTGTGTCCTGTGACGCTGAGTGTCTGGCAGAGCGGGCGTTGCTCTCTCTGGAGCTGCACCTCTGTGTGTCCTTGGCAGCACCCAGCGCCCTGCGAGCAGCCCCTGCAACGCTCCGCTCTGTCCCTGCACCCCTGGGGGGGGGGGGAAGGACCGCAGCCCTGCCTGATCTGCAACCGCGCGGGCGTACAAGGGGTTCTGCAGCAGGGAGGTTCTGGAGGCTACGCTGTGGGCCGGGCTGCAGCTCCCCAGCTAAATGGGTGAGAATTTTACGACAGTGACATTCAGTGATGTTCACATGAACTGTCTGTGCAGGCGCAGCACCACGGGAACGCCGTGCAGCCGTGCAGATGGCACCGCACCCTCACCTTCCTCGGCAACCACGGTCAGCGTCACCACGAGCCCCGCGTCCTTGATGAGCTGCACGATGCTGTCATGGGAGAGCTCCACGATGGACTGCCCGTTCACCGCCGAGATGCGGTCCCCCACCTTCAGCCGCCCGCACTGCTCCGCCGGGCTGCCCTCTATCACGCGGCCGATCTTGTGCGGGATCACTGCGGGGCAGCAACAGGCACACAGCTGACACCGCTGCCGGGCGAGCGCGGCGCAGACCCACGGCTCCCGCGGCCGCCCCAGAGCCCGCTCCTCCTCCAAGGGCTGGCGTGCAGGGAGCGCCCGTGGGCAACGAAGGCAGCCTCGCTCCTCGCGGGCCTCTGTAGCTGCTCTGCCAGCACTGCTCTCCCCAGCGGGCTCTCTGGGGGAGCAGCGAGGTGAGGAACTGTATGCACTTGTCAGGGCTATCAGCTGACTTTCCAGAACCATGGCAGCAATCTGAAACCGTCATCAGCTACCCAAGATTAAAAAGCCATCAAGGCCTGTTTTAATGAGCTCATGCAGAAGGTGCTGTGAAGGAACAGGCAATGATGCCTTCTAGCATTTACCATGAGTTTAAATTTTAATTACACTTCCCTTAATAGACTACTTTTATATGTATTATATAAACCTAAGAGCCAACTGTGAAGAGCGAAGCACTGCAGGGTTGCAGACTCAATTGCTGATTACTTGTTTTAAAATACCCCAGCTTTAGAGCAGCAGTGGCTTCATGTTAAGCTGTGGCATGGAAAAGTTCTGCTCAGCACAGCTTGTGGATGCACCGGTGTCTCTCTTTTCCTGTGTGTTAGAAACAGCCCGGGACCACAGGGCTTACACCTCCAGCACTGGAACTGGGTTCAGTTGTCTTCTATTTCTAGTTGTAACATAAAATAAGAGGCGTTTGCAGCAGATTCTCTGACGGAAGTGTTGTCTGTAATACAGTTAGTTAATACAGTGAAGTGCTGAAACAGGGGAAAGTGGCTGAGCCCACAGAAAAAGATACACTTTCAGCCATCACTGCAACCACCTGAACAAGCTCCAGAGCGGTGGTTTACCCTGGGGACAACAGCAGCTTTGGTATCGGGGCCATGCGAAGACGCTCCGGCGCCAGGCAGCCACGGAAGCGCCAGAACACAGCACTTACCACCAGGAGGAGGTTTGTTTTTTGAGGTGAGAATGACAAAGCCAAATCCTTCGTTCTCCTTCCGCTGCAGACGGACATCGTAGCCCTCTGGGGCCAGCTGGTTTGCTGCCTCTGCCCGACTCAGGCGGGGAGAGCCGTCCTGCGCCGCCACGGGCTGCGGCTCCTCCTCTTCCGCTTGCTTTTCTCCTAAAAAGTAACAGGCAAACAAGTCAGGCAAGAACAATGCCGCTGTTTTGTCAGGTAAATACAACAGAACCGCTCATCTCGCTATCGGTGCCGGCAAGAGGGAACACTGTCTGCCTGGGAAAGTAAGGGGCAAGCTTTCTGACACCACGATCTCTATTGAACGGAAATCAGACGCTGAAGCACCTGGAGCCCAGAGCCCTACGCAGGCGTACACAATCACGCAGGGCACTGCAGCCTGACCTCCCGCAGCAGAACAGAGCTGGCAGTGCGTACAACAAGCTTTGTCAGCGTGATGGGATACCCTTTCTGCAGTAAAATCCACCAAGGCTTCTCTGCAAGCTGCACGCACAAGCCTCCAGCAGAGATCCAGCTGCAAACTAGAAGTAGTGCTATCCAGAACACGGAACAGCTGCTGGCTTGGGTGGTGGAAGTGCCTTTCAAAAAAGGCAGTTCAAAGGCTGGAGCCAGGCTTTCCGTTGGGAAACGGACAGACTACTTCAGGGCCAGAATTCTGTACATCAGAAGGCATCCTACAGACACTGAGACTTGATCTTAAAAACACTTCTTCCTTTTCCGTGTGTATACTCAGAATTAAGGGTTGAGTAATGCGCTGGGAAAGCAGGACTGGTTACTACCAGAACAGGGCACCGTGTCAGGATTCCTGAGCTCTGTTCCAGCTCCGCCATTCACGTGATAAACACCCTTCTGTGGGGTGCAGATCTGGACACTGATCTCAAGCTGCAGGATCACAAAAGGCTGCACTGAGTCACCTCCGGTCCGAGGGCACTTATCCCTGCTGCACACTGAAGTCAGCAGACTCCAGAGTACAGCAGGCGGTACAGAAAGCAGGTTGTGTTGTTACCCAGTTACACAGCATTGTCTGTTCTAACTCGTATCTGCAGAAAGGGACGAAGAAAACACCACTGCCATCTCCATCTTCAGTCTCACCCATGCGAGCACTGCAAGCCAGCAGGCACCAAAGCACCAACTTCCTGGATCCTGCTTTTCTCCACTTCTGCTCAGCATTATAGCTGGCACTCCTGACTCTCAGGCTGCTCAATTCTAGCGCAGCCATTGACGTGTTTCAGAGCTGCTTTAGATGCTCCGACTGCAACAAGGGATGTGTCCCTTCAGCCAGACCTGCCTCCTGCAGCGCGCTCCCCGGGCACGTACCTCCAAAGAAGATCTTCCTCCGGACCGTGAGCAGCACCTGACCGTTCCGGGCAGCGCTGGTCATCAGGTCCAAAACCTGTTTGTGTGACTTCCCTTTGATGGGGACTCCATCAATACACATCAGCTCGTCAGCAGCTCGAAGCCGGCCGTCTTTTTCTGCTGCTCCCAGGGGGATTATGGCTCCAATATAGATCTACCAACAGAGCAGGGTCAGAGGGTGTGAAAGGCAGAGCGTGAGGCCATCAGAGCACGCGGTGGCTGGAATCTAGCTGAATCCAGACAGGTAAGAGCTTTTGGGAAGATATTTTAAAGGATTATTTGATTGTCCGTTTCTAGCAGAAACTCAGCCTGCGAGAGGACTGTGCACAGACCGACCGAGTGGATGCCACGGGGGCTCCACACGTTCAATAAATACAAAAAGTTCCGCGCCTGACGTTTTTCCAGCGCACGGCTTTGGCGATTAGATAAAGCATGCAAACAGCCGCACACCCCTTGCCAAATCTGCCTACCCCCACCTCGTGAAGTGCTGCCGAATACCACACAGAAGCAAACCACACTGTTTCGCACGCTAGAATCACACTCAGGTCAGGCTGAGAATAATCATGGCCAGCAGTTGTCTGAGGTCAAGCAATGGAGAGCAGGTCGCCCGCACGCAGCGTGCGTGACACCGACAGCTGTGGTCGTTAGGGGAACAGGACATGGTAAATGCTGTAAAGTGCGACAGAAGTAGAATTGTTTGGTTTTGCTCAAAAGGGATGCCGCTCTTCCTCTTCTTTCAACGCACAGTAGAAAAAAATAGACTAGCACTGGATCACAGCTGTGAATGGAAAGAACTGTCACCGGAGAGCAGTCTGTGGTTACCCACTCCACCCGTTTCTTCTCCTGACAGCCGAGGAGCAGCCCCTGCCACACACTATTAGCCTTACTGCTTCCTTCCAGAGAAAAATGTTCACCTGCTCAGAAACAGAGGGGCATCTCCCGCGGCCTGCCCTAACAGGAACACAGCCCAGGGCTCTCTGCGGGGCACCTCCCAGCCTGCCTCCAGCCTGCCCTCTCCTCGACAGTTACCTCTCCTCCAAGCCAAACTGCAACAGCTCCGGCTGAAGCCGGGAAACACGACCACGCTGACAACTTCAAACCGCAACTGAACCCTAGCCACTGACCGGGAAAAGCAAACCAGGCTTTAACCGCTGTACTTCCCCCCCTGCAGACACCTGAGCTACATTTTGGTGCCTGGTAATCTGAATCAATTCTTGATCTTTAAAAGGCAGTTATTGACTTGATCAACCTTTCCAGCACTGAATTACTTGGAATGAGAGAGAAACGAGGATGACAGCGCAGGAGTCATCCTAACAGCACCGCGGTGGGGCGACGCGTCAGCAATGCAAGCAGGGTCACCTACGGGCTGGTCCGGTCCATCCCCTCCAAGCACCCGGAACCCGAAGCCTGACTCTTGCTTCCGCAGGAAAACGTCCAAATCCCTTGTGTTTGGAGCTGAGACAAAACAACATTTCAAAACACGTAGTGAGCGGCCTTCCATTCCTGAAGTCACAAAGCTCAGTTAGCAGCAAAAGGTTCTTGGAGCAAACGTCTCAAGGATTTATGCAGGTCAAGTACAAGTTCCCTGATGAAATTCACTTAAATAAAGGTGATGCTAAAATAGGCCACATCTCCCAGAGCTCCCGTTTTGGAACAGGAGGTCACTTTTGCTTTGGCAGGTCCACAACGTGACCAGTTTGTTCAGGAATTTCTGGACAGCAAGCGTTGTATCCGAACATTGCACCATTTCTATCATTAACTATGTTATTGAAACTGTGGCTGAAACACACTGTACTATTTTTTATTATCAAAAAAGGCTCCACAGTTTTATAATTTCTGTATGAATTACACACTTTTTGAAGTGTTAGTGTCGACACATGGCTAACAAACCCGGTATGAAACCACACATATGCCGAAGAAAAAATCCTGTCACCCCTGAGCATTTCCCAGCTGAGGCTGACACTCACGTTTGTCCTCATACATGGTCTTGGACTTCAGGTAGACCTCGGAAGGGTCCAGTTTGGGAGAGCCCGGCCTTACAGCAGCGGGTGGGAAGGGCATAGGCTGCGGAATGGGATCACTGAGGGCTTCCAAGCTGCCCGAGCTGTCCTGCTTGTCCTTCTGAAAGAGAC
The DNA here is from genome assembly GCA_013399715.1 of Alectura lathami. Classification (NCBI taxonomy): domain Eukaryota; kingdom Metazoa; phylum Chordata; class Aves; order Galliformes; family Megapodiidae; genus Alectura; species Alectura lathami. The sequence goes on along the minus strand of VXAV01009956.1, from coordinate 32,972 downwards.
CCCCCGCCCCGGACCCGTATTACGCCAGAAGCCTGAAGGGGGCCGCGTGTGCAAAGACGATACGCGAGGCAGGGAGGGGAAACGCAAAACGCGGAGTAAGGCAGCAACGCCCCAGCTGGCCTCAGCTCTCCCAGCAGGGCAGCCCTGCGTGCCGCGGGTTTCTGGGGTCAGTCAGTACTTGAATTTTTCTCCTCTGCTGTGACAGCGGCAACAGACACCAGGTACCCTTGTGGTCTCCCATCCTAATTTCCAGTGGATTCCGCACTAAGGTAACTCTAAATACTTATTTTGGGCTCAAACCCAACCCCCAGCCTGGAAAACTGGAACGTGGTGGTCTGCACGTCTGCGCACGTTGACTAACAGCAGCAGCAGAACAGGCTTAGATATGCCCTTTTACGAGAGCGGAGGAAAACTCCCCCAAGCAGTTCAGCAGTTTCACACTTGTAAGTTCATGAACACAAGAACTTGCCCTTTTTAACTGAACTCGCTGGCCACGCTGCTTAATGCCACTGCACATTGAGTGCTCCATGGGAAGGCTGCTCTGCCCGGGCTGCAGCGCTCGGTATTTTTGGCAGCCCTGCATGGCCACAGGAGCCCCCTGACACGGGAGCCCCGCGGACAAGGGAGCCACGCTGCCAGGCCCGCGTCCTCACGCTGCACCGGGCCACGCGACTGCGTATTTGCGAGGAACTGTTTTAAGCAGGCTATATCAATGAGACTTTTTGCCACCAAAAAACCTCAACATTCTTCATCAGAAACAAATTTAAATACACCATTAATACTCACCACTTTGCCAGTTTTTGTAGGTGAGGGTGGACCTGAAGAAAATACAAAGCAGAAAGCAATTTCAGTTCTAGGTCACCCAAGTTTAAATAGCATTAAGACAACATAACTGGCTCCTCCTGTGCTGAAAATGGTAACTGCTTATTCACTCTTCTTTTAAACTGCAGAGTGAACGGTCAGTTGACCAAAGCCGTCACTCAGAAGAAGCCTCAAATGAGAGCTGCCAGCTGTACAGCCATGAAAAACATCTACTTCTCCTTTTGATAGAGGCTGGCCAACCAAATTAACTCATCAGTTCGTTGGAGAAGGAGGCTGTGCATTAGCCTGTTGGAATTTCACCGGCCACCAAGGAAATCTGCTTCCTTAGCTGATTAAGAAATAGCAGCACTTACACAGAAGACGACCTGGAGATTTTTGCAAGTATGAATGACTGAAGTGCCTCACTCAGGGCTACAGAACGCGCTTATGGGGACCCAGAAGCAGCCATGTGCTGCTTTCTAATTCTGTCTGTAAATGCACACCACCTGCTGGTCAGCCTCTGGGGAGAGGATGCATTCTGGCCAGCCGAGAGGTACAAACATGCCAACATGAAAACGAGAATTTTTGTGATTTTCAGTGATCGGCTCCATCTTACAGCGGCTGCCTCTTCCTGCCACCTGCCCAGTACAGCTAGTTACTGAAACGCTTGGAAAGGCTCAGAGAACTCTCCGTAACACCCTACAGACTGCATTTTTGCTTTAGCACTCCCCAGACACTTGGAAGAAACAGTGTCTAAACACATTACAACAAAATTTTTGTAAAAAAAAATCTCACCCCAAATACTCAGGGCTATGAATTAAACTTAGAACCCAACGGCTTAGGGACACGCTAAACTGCTGGCTAACTTATCACACTAAAAGAGGGCTCTTAAAAGGCACGTACCCACGTGTGACGGCTGTGTCTGTACGTACCTCCTCGCAGGATCAGCAGCGGCACCTCTGCTCCTACAGGAAACTGCTTCAGCACCTCCACCACCTGCAGGTGGGTCAAGCTCTGCACGTTCTGATGGCATATCTCCTTGATCACGTCCCCTTTCTGAAGCCCTTGGCACCACTGGCTGTCCAAAATCATTTTTACCTTCTGTCCTGTAGGACTGTCTGCAATGGCAAACCCAAAGCCTTTGGGACCTTTGACCAGAGGAATGGTGACCAGCTCTGGCTGAGAGCCTCCTGAAGAGGCAACAGAGATCCTCTGCTCGCCGGTGTCCGCGGGAGGGCCGTTCAGGCGGCCGTTGACCAACATGGGCCCTGTCTGGTCCAACACAACCGCTCCTGGCACTAAATCTTGGCCGGTCAGACACACGTCTCCTTTGGCTGCAGGCGGCCCGTTGATGACGGGCGTAGCCGTCACTATATCTACCACGGGGTCTTCGTTGTCGTCAGGAAGAGGATAGCCACGACACAAAGTCATGTTCACATACTGGTTGACAGGAACTAGCTGAAACATCTGGACAACATCTGCATGGGTATGGCCAAGGACACAACTTCCATTTATGTCTACAATGACATCACCTGTTAAAAAAGGAAGTTAAACAGCATCAAAACCACCAACTCCTTTCCAGCGTTCTGAGACTCAGGAAAAAAAAGTCTCACTGGACAAAATCCCCGCACAGCCTTCATAAAGTAACCATCAATGCTGGCTGTGCTATCACCTCTGGGCTATCTGTTGCCAAGAAGCATAAAGGATCTCCTCTTTGCATTTATTCTATGTCAACTCAGACCACAGAACGCTAAATGTATAAAGTTTAATCCGCAGCAGATTTAAAAAATGATACTGTACAGCCACTGGAGATGAAGCAGTGCACACACACCGCTGCAAGCAGGTGTCTTCTGCTTTAATTCATACTGCAGCGCATCCTGAACTCAACCCAAAAATAAATCAGATTTTTTGGGGGGTTTCTGTGTTTATTTCAGGCTTGGCTGAACTTCAGCTAGGATTGTAGCCATGTGTATTTCATACGGTGACGCTGTGGGTAAGCACGTACTTTCAAAATGAAGTGGAAGTTGGTGTCAGGCCCTGAAACCGTTTCATAATCTGCATCACGTTGATCATGAAACTTGGCACGTGCAATGCAATATTCTTGGAAGCAAACTGTCCTACCACTCGTGTACCTCAGAAGCTACACCCTCTAAAAGCACCAAAAGAAACACAAGCTTAGAGAAATAATGATTTACCTGGGGCAATCCTCCCATCCTGTGCAGCAGGTCCATCCTTCAACACATTCTTCACCTGGAGAAACTCATCGGGCCTGTCCCCTCCGATGATGGTAAAACCAAACCCCATGGTGCTCTTCTTCAGCGTCGTCCGTATCAGCGCTCCTGTGAGCTGGGACGGATCTCTGGTGAAGAGGGACTTCTCTGGTCCTGCGCACAGTAAGATCCAGCACAATCCCCATCAGCACTGCTGCTGCACGGCAGCCACTGCACCCCCAAATGATGGTGACTACAGGCACAGGTAAGACAGATAACCAGAGAAAGAAGGAAGATATCGGAAAGCCTGAGCACCAAACATACAGGCTTTCAAGACTGTATTACAGATTAAAAGTAAAGCTCCCATGCCTAATTCCGAGTTTTGCTCTCCCGCCCTTGAATGCCAAGCTTAAAGTAGATCAAAGGCAAAAAAATTTCTAGGAGCGGCTCTACCTGCACCTTCCAGCAGGCTCTTCGAGCCCCTTTACTTATCCAAGAGCTGCTTATGACAACCAGCTTCAGAATGATCAAAATGCTTTTAAAGCAGTGTCAGGGTCACAGTTCAACTTTAACATCAAAAAATCATCGCAAAACCATTAGAGACTGGAAAGCAACACCACAATGGAGGGCAGAAAGACGGGGCTGACGCCTTCGCAGATTCCCACAGTGGCTACATACAAGGCTGACCTGTAGATGAAGACAGTAGCGACACAGAACGCGATATCTGGTGATACCTGATTTTGAAGTGCCGACATCGGTCTGTCCTAGCTGCTTCTTTCTTTTGGCTTCCAATACCGGGTTTTCAAACTGAGTTTTCTGGTTAATGTGACTGTAGACAAAAGGCAGATCAAGGAATCAGAAGAAACCATCCTGCCTATTTCACAGAAAGGACCATCACAAAAGACAGCCTTCAAATACTACCTTTTATCTCAGGTTCATACTCAGGAAGAGCAAATGCTAAGCTATCATAATCAACATTTTTTTCCTTTCAACAAATTGATTCACTTTAAAAAAATAGATGTAATTTTACTTCTTGCAATTATTAGGCAGAGTATACTTCCATTCCACTCCGTAAACTTCCAGAAGGCTCTATTAGATTGGAACAGAGAAAAGTTTTTTCTCTTGACCCCAGCTACACGTTGCTTCCACCGTCTGCCTGTAACACCTACAAAATCTGGAGCAGGTACAGCAGAGAGGGAAAACACAGCAACTTTGAGCAGGCCTTACGCACTTGTGTTGGCATAACAAGTCAAAAAAGGTTAGCTTGTTCTGTGAAGCTGGTACCTGCAGCTCTGCTAACTTTTTAAACCACGGTTAAAGGAAGGTAGCACTTCTCTGACCTGAGGAAGGCTGGGAAGAGCTCTGGCAGCAGGTCAGCAGTTATTTACATGTGATGGCTCTCTGGAGACAGCAATGAGATATGTTACTCTTGCTCTTTTACAGTTATCAGGTACCAGTCTTAAATCACGTCCTCGTATTTCTGTTATAGCTAATAAAAATGACATCAGCTCCTTCCCATTTATTAATTATGTTGGCTGCTACTTGCTTTCCTTCCCTAGAAGAAATACACTCCAATAGGTCAGTACAGTCACACCATGGATCTCCAGTGCTTCAGAAACACGCACCGCGGCCTCTAGAACTGTTTCTGCTTGATACAGCCTACACACAGAGCTAAACAAGCGCTTCACTACCTTCTGCCCAATTTGGGACGCTGTCAAATTAATAATTAGCACTTACTCAACATAGTACGTTCCATATTGTGGATCTTCAATTTTTTCCCATCCATAAGGAAGTTCTGCAATTAGAAGAACAAAATTCTCCAGATAGAAACCTATCTGCAAATATCAGAGCTCTTTAGGAAGAAAGAGGACAGACTACAGATGGATGACATGAGCTGAATGCAGGTCGCTTTTCTCCCCTTCATTTGTTTGACGCTGGTCCTTCTGACAAAAGCATATTGTTCTAGTTATCTTGACTATGGAAATTTAAGCATAAGATAATTGACACAGCCAGGGAGCCAGACATTTTGAAGGGCAAAATTTCTGTGTAATCCTGTTTGAGCCTGCCCTAAGTTTGAAGGTAACAGCAATTTTCCTAGCATACGACAGCATGTTACTACTTATTAGCATCAGCACCACTCCACAGGATCTGACTAAAGACCCAGTGGGACTATTCATTTAAACGCTGCTCATCCGGATACCCTGCATCTCCCTGCCCAAAGTGCTCTGTCTGTCCTGCGGTGTGCCGCACGGATGTTTAATAAGTAGCAGTATGAGCCCGCTGCTCCAGCTGGCTTCATTACAAATACATGATTGTTAGCCTGTGCAATTTAAGATGACAGGCCATTTTGAGTCCGCCTCAGCTCTTGTAACATGTCAGGTATTTGCTGAAGACAGAGCTATTTGGTGCTTTTTCAGCTGACTAAATCGCATGGTGTGAAGGAAATGGCTGCAGGAATCGTCTGTAGGTCAATCCTGAACCTGCCCAATAAGTCTAAAAGCAGCAGCACGAAGGCTGTTCCCTCTACTAACACATTCAAATATTGCGCCATAACACACTCAGTACATGTTACTGGCAGCAGGTACTACGCTGCACCTCCACTATCCATACATTCTAACACTGATGGACCTTTTCTTCCTGCCATATTCCACCTGCACGAGAATTTCCAGTGTGATCATCTCTGGTACATCCAGCTTTCTCCTTAGCAATGATGCTTAGCGGAACAAAACATATTGTGTTCTCTCCTCAGGAATGCAGATACATCGACTGCATCCGATGCAGTCAGACTGCACTGCTCCAGGGAAAACACATTACACTCTTTCCTAGTCTTATGCAAACTCTCACTGCCACCGAACTACGGGCATGCAGCGCTACGCCCTGCTCCAGAGTTACATGTGTCAGCAAAAAGCTCCTACCACGGCAGTAACGGATCTGACAAACAATCTATCAGTCACGGGTGACACAAGTTCTGAACATCTCACCTCCATCTTCACAATCTTCGGGTGCTTTGGCTTTCTTACACAGCCGCGGATCAAGCCACGTGGTTGTCTTGGTGTTGTGACTGTGGAGCAAAATACAGCCCATTAAAAGAAGAGGAATTCCTCAGACTGAAAAAAATTTTGCTTTATATTAACTTATAAATATTTACTAACTTGTCAAACCACAGTCTTTAGCCTTTATTTATGCCTCAGTCACAGGGTAAAATGCTAAACAAGAAAGGCAACAATGGTGCTAAGAGGCACCAGCGTGTTGGAGGCTCTCCAGGACAGATGTGAACCATCAGGGGCACAAACACTACTCCCCTGCCCCCAAAGCTCATGTGGGAATATCATCTATTTCCACCTGAAAGGAGCAAACATTTCCAGTCTTTTTGTTTACTTAACCCTCAGTTAGGGTTTTATTTCTTTTTGCCTCAGAATTCATGCAAGGCTGCTTCACAAGTGCGCACACAAACTGCTTTCCTATCCTGAACTTTACGCTGTGCTGCTTATCTCCTGAAGCACATTCCAAGCCAAGGAACGCATGCAGAGAAGAAAGAATAAACAAGTTCTCAGATTTCGGAGAAATCTGTCATTGGGAAAGTTTGTATGATGTCTCACCTTACCTAGCAACACTCATCCAGGTCTGCATGTTATGAGATGCACAACTCCTACTAGAAGCAAACTGACCTTGCACCCGGGGTCTAACACTTGTGGCACGGCAGCAATCTTACCACGTATGCAGCATAAATGATCATCAGTAAGGAACAAAACAGCAGAAATATATAAAATTCCATACGGCAATGTAAGGAATGAGAACGGAGGGGAAAGGTGTAAGAGCAGGAGGCAGCTTCCCAGACTGCAGCTCCTCAGCACACACCTCGGCGGTGGCGGGTACTCACTCGATGAAGTAGATCATGCCAGTGTCAGTGTAGGCCATCTCCCAGTTCTTGGGCAGAGGTTCCAGGGCTTCATCCCTTGACAAGTAATTTCTGAAGTCCATGGAGCTGCTTGTCTGGTTGTAGCTGGGAACAGGTTTCATCCAGTCAGAAGAATCTGAATGTTTTTCTTTGTTTTCTGCAGTTGTTCAGGGAAAGCGTTACTATTTGTCAGATGCTTACATTGTTTCTCACTAAGCACCACCCTCTTAATCTGGCTGTGAGAGAATGTCAAACGTGTCCCTGGATGTGACGAGCACTTTTCCACTTTTTTTTAAGCTACGAACTTTGAAAAGCTGCCATGAAAACACTGAACTCTGTTCTGCTCCTGCCAAAGAGAATTAACCTTGTATTATCTGTCTGAGCCTAAGCTGAAAGATCAGCACTGGCAGAAATGCAAGCTGACTGCTTTGTTTCCCTCCCTACAGGGAGAGCAGCGTTTGTAATGCCACCAATAAATGAATCTAAAAAATCCCACTGATAATCCTCAAAGCACCAACACTGCAATGTAGAAAGGACCCAAACTGCCAATAAAATAAACACCTCTCTCCTGCAGGCTACAAGAAGTAAAAGCTCCCACAAATCTCTGCAGAGAACTCTGACTGAAGGCCTCGGCCCCGTGCTTCAGAGGCGAGCTCGGTGCCCCCAGCGACGCGGCCCTGGCTGTCGCGTGACCCCCAGCCAGGCCACGGGGCCGCGCCGCGGTGCCGCCAGCCCTCAAGCAGCAGGACCAGGCCAGACTTCTGTTGGCTGGGCCTTTCTTCAACACACACACAGGATCATCTGCAAATGCAATGTGACGGCGTCCCTCCACCAGCAGCTCTTCCCCCTGGAGCCGAGTAACCATGACAGCACAAGGGAAAGGGCGTCCCGCCAGCCCCTGAGCCATCCCACTGGACGCTGGGCCAGCCTCAGCACACTGCGCTTTACTTCTCTCCACAAACAGCCCCTCAGGCAGTGTCGGGTTCTGCCACAGCTCCCTTAAATGAAATAATCTGAACATCTTCTGCTATGAGTTCGTGCTGCCCCTTGCACCGACTGCTGCACCAAGATCTCCCGCGTTCAGCGATCTCACCGAGACGAGCCGCCTGCACTGACAGGGCAGGAGCTACACTCTGCAGAGGGACTCTGCGACATGGGTAAGTTTTTCCTTCCCTGTCAAGCAGCTGGCTGCTGCCCAGCACTACATGTTCTCTACTGAGCAGTGCATTTATGATGCAATTGCACATCTGGCTGGGAGGACAGCTGTTTCTTTTTAAAATATAATTTCAAAAGAGAGTCAAAACACCCATCTGAATAGAACACCGCCCTCAAACCTTGCTAAAGCTAAGGAAGCAGGTCAAGCAAGCAAGCACGTATGCTATCTGTGTACTTCTTATCCATTCATAAAGCACTTCAGGGAATTCCCCCCAGTAACCAACCTATCCCTCCGCTGCCATTGACTGCTTCCTTCTCCTCCTCTTCCTCCTCTTCAGGGAGAGAACTGTCCATCCGCTGCATCTTGCTGACCGACGTGGTTCTTTTCCTCTGCGACTCAGTATCAAAATCATTGTCAAAAAGAACTTGATCCACCGGGTCAGGCTGAAAGGGGCTGGGCTCTGCTGGAGGCTTCGGAGTACCGTAAAAATTACCTGTCAGTGAGACAGAGGTGAGGTGACGAGAGCACTGACACCTGCAGCGAACGCTTTATTGCCCACGCAGGGCTTTTGGCATGAACTGCAGCTTCCTAAAGATGACATCAGCACTACCAAAGAACAATCAATAGTCAGAAAACATTTACTCCTACATCACATTTTTGCTAATCATTATACTGTACATCAGAGAACAATCAGTTAAATTCCTAATTTCCGTCCTGCCATAGGTTTTCAAAGAAAACGACTGATCTGCTATTTAGCATGGAACCTTGAAGGTATCTCTGGCTGCTAGCTGACCCCTCACAGCAAAGCAGAAGGCCACGTGACGGCAGTTCCAGGATCATGGCTTCCTGATGGTTTACTACCTTCAATCAAACCCCCACTACATTTAACCTGTCCTTTTGATGCATGCCTCTGAGAAGAGCATCTCTGTTCTCTAAGTTTTTCTTTAAAAAAAAAAAAAAACAACAAAACAACAAAAAAAAAAGCCACAAATGCCTTTAAAACAAATTCTACCAAATATAGACAAATATCTTCCGAGCACTGCCTCAAAAATGTAATGTGGAAAATAGGCTTCATATTGCCTCTCCACCACTGTGACGACCATCGAGGTGGGCAGGAAAGTGGCACCTCGGGCGTGCACGGAGCTGCACTTCGGCCAAGATGCGGCTGTGAGCGCTGGACATTGACTGCTGCTCCAACCAACACCAACCACGTACCGTCGTATGTTCCGCTTTCTAGCAAGGCTCCACTTTCTTCCAGTGCTTTGAACTGCTCAACAGGAATGAAGTTATAGTCTACGCCGGGGACCTCCCCATCTCTGGGAGCCCTCGTAGTGCCTGGAACGACAGAGAACACAGCTGTAAGATCCTGCAATCCTTCTTCTGCACCAAATGCCGTCTGCTGTCAAAACAAGTAAAAGCAAGATGTTTTTGAGGCTTTATACAATGGTGACCTCATTCCACTACAATAAGAGAACACACAAGCAAGTGAACAACAACATACAAAAACTAGGCCAAGAGACTGTACAGGAACGATGGTAATGATACGGGGGAAGGACGAGGGAAAAAGCAGGATGAGGTGGCAATTATAAATTTCTTCGTATGCTCAGTGAGCCCAAAACTTATTCTGTGGAAGCTGATGATTACCCGGGCCAGGCAACAGCAGCCTGGGATACTGGGGTGCATTTTAACACAGTTGCAGGAGTGTTTCATCTGCCCACTGTTTCCTGAGCACCCGTACCAAAGCAACTCAGTAATTTGTAACGAGGTCAGAGTGACTAAGTGTGGTTTTTGGGCCACCAAGCTATTTCTTAACCTTACAGCCCAGAGGGCAATTCATCTATACTCCAAACACTGGCTGTAATCAAGCTTTTTCAACATGATCAGTAAATTGCTGTGTTAACGCAGAAGTTCTCAAAGTTTTTATGTCTACAAGCAAGGGCCACCCATAGTTATAACAGCTTAATTAAAGCTGCCCGGGAAAGGAATTTACTGATTCATTAAAATGCTATTAGGTTAAAAGCAGTAAAGGCATACAAAGGCGTACAT
>VXAV01009956.1:0-18582 GCA_013399715.1 Alectura lathami | reverse complement strand
GGGCGGAGACAGCCGCGGGCGCTGCGGACCCGCGCACGGATCTGACCTCGAGTAACTCCCAAATTCACACCGCCCCCTGCTCCGCACCCTAAATCCCCGCAGCCCCTCCCCTCCTCAGATTATCCTCACGCACCAGTGGCTAAGAGGGTTTTTAAGCATTATTAAAGAATGAAAAAAGCGCAGATTAGATGCTGCTACATCGCTTTGTTTTTCGGTTGGAACAAAGCAGAGGGCACTGGGAGGTGCAGACCCTCCCTCGCTTTGTGGCTGCACTGCAGGGAGACGCCTGCTACACCGGCCCCTGGAGCCCTGCACGGGGGGCGGATGCAGGCTGCGCCCGCAGCCCCACATGGGACACGGGAGCAGCGCCCAGGAGGAGCCCTCCGACCGCATTCTGAGGGCTCCGCAAACAGCGAGCTTCGAGACACACCGGACACATCCCCAGCAAAGGGCACGGGGTACACCAGGGCAGGACAGAGGGCTGGGCAGCCCCACAGCACCCGTGGAATGCAACTCCTGCCTGCAGCAAAACTAACCTTAACTCCTAACTGCAACAGGGAACGGTGCTTCTCTGCACTGAAGGAAAAACAGGGTGAAGAGCGTTTGCTGACGACCTGCTGCCAAAACGCTACTGGTGTCAATCTTCTTGAAGGAAAATTGAGTTAAGGATCGTGGAGCCGTGGCTGCGTCATTAAAGACGTTCTGCAAATTCAGACAGTGCAGGGTAAGTGTGTCAGATTCACCTAACTGCATTCACATAATGGATGCAGTACAACTCACAGAAGAATTTACATAAGGTCTTTTTTATAGAAAGAATCTTAAGATACTTCACAGTCACAAAGCCCATTAAGCCAGACTCATTTACTACTTGAAAGCAGAAAAAAAATATTAAAATGTTTACTTTAAAAAGCCTATTTAATTGGAATACGTTACAGGCTGCCTAGCAAAATCTTGGTGATATATTCATGTTTAGGGACATCATAGCAGGGATGAGCCTTACAGTCTTAACAAATCATTGACAACAGCATCCAAACGACTGAGTTTTACAGTACTTCTGAAACAGACAAAAAATGTTCCTCCAGATGCGAGAAGGAAGGCTGCCACAAACCTCGTTGCAGTGCGTACATCCCATCTCACCGGGTCCCTTCTGACTCCTGCCCCCGCCCTGGCACCAACCCCGCTCACCCGTCTCCACGGCCCCTGGAGATGCCTGCTCGCAGAGCCAGGCAGCAGCGCAGGCTGCCCGCCCCGGCTGCACTGAGCACACCTGCACCACGGGTACCACTGGCGGCTGCAGCACACCGCCCCACTCAGAGAACAGCAGCAAAGAGGAGCTTTGGAGTTTTGAGCGTACAGATTTAGGAGGTGACTAAACAGGAGCGAGCGACACAAGCCTGTACAGAACACTGCCCTTGGATCTTCAGCAAGGGCAGGGACTGCCGCAGGCAGGGAGCTCCCAAACCCTCAGCCCCATCCACCAGGACGTACAGTGTTGTGCTGTCTCCGTGACATCACACCGTGTTGGAAACATCCCACCAGTAAAGCAGTGCTGGTAAAACTATGCGGGAACAATTCGGCTTTGTGCTTGCTTACGAGCTTTTTCATTTACAGCGCTCCAAGTTCTGAAGACAACTAAAACACACCTCGTAAGGTGAACTCCTAAACATTCTATTACAAATACGAGAAGCGCTGGCAAGTAACGCATAGCTTATTGTGAAAGCCACTCAGAGCTGGAAAGGACGAGGTGAGATGTGAGCAGCAGGAGCCTGTACTCCGTTCTTCAGTTTTTTATTTTTGGCAGTATGGAAACAGCAAAGTGACCGGTACCAGAAGCCTCCAAATTGTGAATATCCATAGCTAAGGTTCCCCATGCACCGTGTTGTTCAGTGCAGAAGGAAGAAAGAAAACACTGGCAGAAAATAGATGGCATCGACAGGGATTCTTTCAGTGCCATTTGGTCGGTGTGTGAAAACAACACTTGTCACCCACTAACAATTGCCTCAGTTTGCAAATATATGCGTCATAGTTGACAGTCTTGGAAGCAGGGAATAAGGACCCAGCACTGTGGATCCAAGAGGTTTTTCCAGAAAGAAGCATCTGCCACCATCCACCAAGAGCAGCCTCCACCAGCCCCGCAGCGCGCGCTGGGGGCAGCGGACGTCGTTCCACGTCTGTTCTGTGACGCGGTGGCAGCAGAGGCACAGCCTGATGCACTGTGTGCCTGCAGCCTTAAGGATTTTCAAAATGAAAACCCTTCTGAGGGTTCAGATGCCAGCTTCAAATATAATATTATCAGATATAATTATAGTAATACATTGCATGCACACGAAAATCCATTAACCATGGAAACAGAGTCAGGAGAATTACAAATGGGAAGGGTTTTCTCTGATAGCGCCAAGCAGTTTAGTGTAGCTATTATTAAATAGCAGAATGGCAAGGCACAAAGAGCTGTACGGCTGTTTCTGATATAAGATCAGACACCGAAGGAGATATGAGCAGAACTCAAATGATTTAAAATAATGAATAGGTTTCAAATAAAAGGCAAACATAATCATTTCCTTCAACTTAACAGTGGGGAAGAAAAATGTGAAAGAACTTTCCACAAGAGAACAGTTTGACCTTTTACGTAACATACGGAGACTTTCTTCTCTTTGATTTGGTATTTTCATGCGGAAAAAGCATGGAACAGATCAACAATCTTCTGCATATTCATAAAGGTTTGCGACATTTTGAAGAAATATTTTAATTCTGCTTTTCTCAAGATGCTTCCCCACACTTCACTGGGAGGCAGCACGTATCAGACTTTTCACTCACGGGGAAGACGGACCGTCCTGAAAGCACCGCGATCCAGGAGACCTCGCTTTCACTTGCTGTGGGGTCGTACCTACGAACAGAGCTGCACAGCTTTCCTTCTGCTCCCAGCCCACAACCAGTATTTGCTATTTTGATGCCGTATGATGGGTGTGGGGAAAAGTCAGTGCAAGAGTTTGGGGCAGAAAGCTGCCCTGGAGGCACCGCTGCTCGTCCACCGGACTGCGCCGCTCCTGCAGGCAGCGGGGAAGCCAGAGGTCCCCTGGCCCTGCCCCATTTTTAGCAGCCCCCACAACACTCCATCCGCAGGAAGGGCACATGGTTATCTTCTCAAACGAGAGGTGCTCGCACTGATGGCAACAAACAAGAGCCCAGACAGACCGCCTCTGTCGCTGCTAGGCTTAGGGCAGAGACAAGGACTCCCACGGGTACCTGGAAAGCTCAACGAGCACAGCTTGGAGAGCCTGAAACACCTCACGGAGCAACGCTTAGCTTAGACGTGCGAGATGTAACCATGCCTCTGAGAGCGAGGATCAGCGCAAAGCATGAGGGACAGCAGGTCTCTGACGTCACGGCAGCAGATGAGCCCAGGCACGTGGGCAGGACGGGACGCGCTGCGCCGAGGGATCCCGCTGGTGCTGCGGCCTGCACGGTGACGCTGCACAGGGCTTGAGCACGCTAAGAGTGTGCCACAGAAATCTGAAGGGTCAAACAAACTTCTTCAGAAACTTAGATGCTCAGGGTTGTTCTAATAATAGCACTGAGTACTTCATTACGGCCTCCTAATTAGGTGCTCCGTCTCTCGCTGGGTGTTAATCAGCTTGCAGATGCGTCCACCTGCAGCGGCTGTCTGGCAGGAGCCGTGCCTGTCGCTGCCGCTCTCGTTCTGCGAAGCCCCACAGACACCAGAGCTACGAAATCAGCATCCTCCATAGCCGTTAAGGCTGTAGTAACGCACAGAGCGTTTGATCTGCTATTAACAGAGCTGACACAGAACTGGAACACCCCAAAACAAAGACAAGCAGCCCAAACAATAGAGGTGAATTTCCTACAGCTTGTTTTTCCCAGTTTACAGACAATCTTCCATTCATTCCCTTAAATTCCCCATGTGGGGTTTCAGTATATTCACACTAGAGAAAATGATTTATTGAGACTGCAGGCAAACCAATTTGCTGTAGGAAGCACAATTAGAATACACAGCGGAACAACACGCTGAGCCCCCGGAGTGCTCTAACATTTACGCTTCCCTTTCACAAGCTGCAGCCAACGCGCAAACCCAAAGTTACCAGCGCCCCGGGGCGCTGCTCAGAGAGCCCGCTCCGACCAGGGGCTCCAACCAGGACCGGTACAGGGTACAGGCCAGCCCACCGCGGCGCCGGGCACAGGCTGCCCGCCCAGTGCTCGCCCTAACGCAGCATCGCGTTTCACGCGGTGCCGTACGGACAGCATTCCGTATCTCATTGCTTAAGCAGCGTGAAGTTCTGCAGAATGACACACTTCAGTCATACCCCCAAAGAAAAACGTCCTTGCAGCTGCTCTGTGTTACACAAGCGATTTAATCTGTTCGGGACTTGGCATTATTTTCCCAGCAGAAGGGTACGTGTTCACATGCCAAGACCTTTTTTTTTTTTAAAAAAAAAAAAAAAGAGTGCTCTGATGAGAACTTATTCAAATATTACACAGGCTTATTTTTAGCCCACGTTTCATGGGAAGCAAGACATGCAATTACACTGTGCATAATTTCCAGGCCCACTAACCTATTTCAGCCTGGAGCCTGGCAGTGCAGCCTGACGGCAGCACTGCTCTTCTGTTCTCCTGAGACAGAGCAGGGAACCTCGCAGCAGCGCTCGCTGCATGTGCTCGTGCCCTGCCCGCAGCACAGCGCGGCAGCGAGCTCCCAGTGCTCCCAGTATCCTGCTCTGCTAACAGCGCAGCTCGTTCCCACGTGCTAGCTCATGCTGAAATGCAATCACCGAGCTTTGCTGAGCAGACGGCTCTGCCTGTACCAACCTGGGCTACAGATTCGCTCTTTCACCACAAAGAACTATTCGTGTGCAGATCAGCTTTGCATGCTGGGATTAGACCAACCATGAAAAATTAAGAATTACCATGAACCACGGCCAAAACAAGGCATTTATTATCCTCTCTGCGTCCTCTCCCTACCATTTCCATTTGCTCCTCGCCCATCACAGAATCACCAAAGGTTGTGAACGACCTCCAAGATCAATAGGTCCAACTTAACCCACCACCACCACCCAGCGCGGAGCCTGTGCATCCAGGGGGGAGCAGCTGCCAGGAGAGAGCCGAGGCCTCGCAGTGGCTTTGCGAGGACTCCAGGAAGGCCCAGCATGGGCTGTGACATCCCCTAAGGACAGCTCCTGCTGTCTTCACGCATGAATTCAAGTTCCAGAAAGCACAGCCGTGCCTCGCTGTGACCGCAAGGACACCCAGGAGTTTAACAACACCAATACCGAGTTCTGGGTCAGCACTCCTCTGCATCAAACAAACGAGTGTGCTGTGGTCATGGCCGTACTGATGATGTGCATCTTTGAGTTTAATTGGAAAACAGCATCACCACCCCCCAAAATCTCCCTGTGCCCCATGTGAACACTCAGCAAAATCCTTCCGACTGCAGTTGCGCGCTGGCCGTGACTAATGCTAAGGCCTGCCTTGTGCACACTGCACGCTGCTCTCAGTTTCGGGACCGAGAGAAGCACTGCTTGGCGTGCCCCTCACCGGAGGTCAGGGCAGCAGCGTGTGCGGCAGTGCTCCCAGCAGCACCCACCGCACGGGGTGCCTGCACAGCACCAGGACAGGGCACGTGGGGCATGGCGCATCTCAGTGCTTGCTTCCACATCCGGCTGGTTGGAAGGAAATGGGTTTGTGTTTCTCAGATTGTTTGATGCATTTCTCAGCAAAGCCAAGCTGGCTAGAGAAAAGAATAAGTGCAGACATTTTAAAGTTCTGTCATGTACAGCACTGCTGCTGGGTGAGCAGCACGGGGCTGAGGGGAGCACAGGAGTGCTCCCGTGCCTTGTGGGCGCCGACCAAGCACCCCTACACCTAGCAGCCAGGGAAAATGCTACAGAGATGATGGTTACTTCCCTTCATTGATACACGTGGTGCGTCACTGCCACCCGAATCACCGTGCTTAGAAAGCAGAAATGTCACCGCCAGAGGGTTAAGGGCTAAGTCAATTCTGCCAACCTCCGCAGGACTCACCCACAACGCAGTCAACCCTTCTGCAGCATCAGTTCAACCATCTGTGCTGCTAGTGTTGTAAGCTCAGAAAATGCTTTTAATTTTAATTATTGTTATTTCCCCACACTGCATTCACTGCTTTACATATGCCTCTGCCAAGGAATTGTTAACTAATTACCCTGAGATTCATTCTGTTAGCGCACAGCTGGGTACCTGGTCATGCAACATCTGCTCCTCAGCAGCTCCTTTCCTCCTTATCTCAGTAGTTCGCAAGGAAGCGGTCTCAGCAGAGTGTGTGGGAACTGGAACTGGTAAATGAGTCCATTAACTAATGGTAATTACCACTGGAGCCCGCGAACCACTGAGGAGCCACGTGTCGCGCAGCACTGCGGTACCTCCTCTTGCCCACGATCAGCCAAGCAGAGCCCACGGCTCCGCCAGCACCATGGCGATGCCGGGCAGAGCCAGCGCTGCTGCTCCTCCGCGCTTCTGTCCAAAGCTATCACCAAAGGACACTGAAAGACAGACCTGCACCACCTCCAGAGAAGGGCTTTTACAAGATAACCTTCTTAGAAGAAGTACTTCCACTATAAAGTTTCAGCTGCTTGAGAGAACAGCAGACTGAAAAAGGGCAAGTAACCTACACATTAGAACCACACATCTAGTTTCAACAAAACTTACCGAACAGTGAGCAAAATCTGCTGGAAGCTCAGAACGCAGGTCAGCTCCATGGGAGGCTGGGCCCCCTCCTTATGGAGGAGTCCTTCTGCACGGGGAACACGGTACCGACCAATTCTCACCTTGGGAACAAACTTCCTCCACTACTTGAAAACACGATGTAAAGTGCAACCAGCTGAAGCAGAGGAGATAGACAAAGACAGCAGCTTCACAGTAAGAAAAGCGCCGTTTTCATTTCTACTCTGTGCTTGCTGTCGTAACGGAGCCTAAGCAGTGCACAGCCTGAACAGTGACTCCGAAAGGTCCCCGTCTCCATGGCTGCAGCCAGACAGACGCGCATCACCTCGCGCCCAGCCGCCCACCCTCCCAGCTCCGCGTGCAATAAATGGCCACAAAATGGACACGGCAGCGGTGGACGAGAGCTGAGACCTAAAGAAGAGACGAGACAGCAACTGCTTGCTGGCCGACAGCCACCCCAACCGCGTGGATGATGATCTACCGGACTCAGCAATCAGCTCTCACTGGTTGGTTCCATCCTGATTTTTGCCTCTGTAAGTTCTGCACAAGGTAGATGTCTTAAGCAAAACAGTAACGCTGGCACAGACCGTGAGACAGAAGGGGTCCTTCAGCCACAGAAACTCCAGGTTCAGAGCCTGGGGACCACAACATGGAGCCGCGTGCTCCTGGCCCCAGAGGCCAGCCCCGTCCCCGTCTGCCCGAAGGTTCCCTGAGATCAGGGCTGGCACAGAACGGAGCTCTGGTAAGAAAGCACTCCAAATGACAGGACAGCTCTGAAGGCAAAGCCCAGTCTAATTCCTGTCCTCAATTCACAATCAATCAGTGGGCAGCTCTGTGCACACACCCAACAGGAAAACCAAAACTGACAGCACAGTAGTTTTTTCCGGTATTTATTGCATCATTCTCTTCTCTGCCATCCCTGTCTGACCATACAGATTCTGCCGTGATCTCTCTGAAATGCTGTACTACTGCCAGCACACGGCATTTCACAGAGCAGATATTTTTGTTACCCACAACAGATAGTTGTTAAAGCACTTCCTTATGCAGAGCCTGTGCTGGGTACTGTCACATTTACTTTCACTACTTCCTCAAAGCAAATGAACTCAAGACTAGAAAAAAAAAAAAATCAGCCATGTTATTTTGAATGCTCCAAAGGTTTTATCACCTTTGGAAGAATTGCACGGCCTGAAGCCCCCATGCCCTGCTGATCTCCCTGTCCAAAAGGGCACTGGGTGCAGCCCCTGCCGTTGTGCAGCCCCTGCCGAGCGTGACCGCAGCACCCGGGGTGGATGCAGCAGGGCCGGGGCGCCGGGCTCGCTGCTGGCAGAAGGAGCACACCGTGCCAGGGATGTGGAACCGGTGGAACTGCCAGAACTGCTCCTG
This sequence comes from Alectura lathami, assembly GCA_013399715.1. NCBI lineage: Eukaryota > Metazoa > Chordata > Aves > Galliformes > Megapodiidae > Alectura > Alectura lathami. Next base: position 10,491 of record VXAV01009956.1, on the reverse strand, counting down.
GCTTCACCCGACCTTCAGCTCTGAATTTGCATTTCAATCTACGTAACAGGATCTGCTTAAGCATGGCAGAGCTACAAAGAACAAAACAAAAAAAAACTACAACTGTCAAGGAGCTCCATAGGTCGGAATGAAGAGAAATATTAAGGGGAATGGTTTTAAATTACAGGAGGGGAGATTTAGGCTGGATGTGAGGAGGGAATTCTGCACCCAGGGGCAGTGAGGCCCTGCCCAGGCTGCCCAGAGCAGCTGCGGGTGCCCCATCCCTGGGGGTGCTCAGGGCCAGGCTGGGTGGGCCCTGGGCAGCCTGATCTGGGGGGCAGCCAGCCCCCGGCAGGGGTTGGGGCTGGGGGGGCGGATTTAAGGCCCCTTCCAACCCAACCATGCTGCAGTTCTGTGCAATGCGGAACAGCATAAAAACCACAATGCGTGAACAGGCGAGTTTTACTTTGTAGTTTCCTTAATATTCAACATCCCTGCAACCCCACAAACCGGAAAGAGCAAAGGACCTCTTAACAATGTACTTCAATTAAGGGGGAAAAAAAAAACAGATGCATTTGCCAAGAGGCAGCAAATAACGATTTCAGTACAACAAATTGCAGAGTCCCCTTCGGGGACCAAACAGAGCAGAAACTGATTCAAGTCCTTTTTTCTTTCCTGCCTTTCAGCCGGTGCAAGAAAAAGCACAGAGGGAACTTCCTCAGGTAGAAACCCTTTTACTGCTCCTACAGTACGACGCTTCGCATCACGTACCAGAGTTTGATGACTGAATGGAGGAACATTCTATCTTTAGTAGAGAAGAAGCAGAGAACAGCTGGCGGTTTCTGAGGACTCCAAAGCTCCCCGCGGATGCACCGGGTATAGCCGGGCAGTGGCACCCTGGGGCAGCGACACCCAGAACACGGCCACCTGGCTCCCAGCCCCAGGTGCCCACAGCCCACACCGCTCCCTGCTGAGCTCCCTCTGCCCCTAGGGGCGGACGGCCCCATCCCTGGGGCCCCCTCCTGAAATCCAGCACCCCCTCACCTGCATTTCACCTCCCCTTTGTTATCTGATACCCGTTTTCTTAGCCTAAGACGTCTAACGTTCACGATCACCTTCCAGCACTGCGATGCCTTCCCTCACAGCTTTCATACCTAAATGAGAACTGGCAGCTTCTCACTGCAACCATTTTTAGGCATTTCAATTTTCACTGGACAGCAGATGAAAGTCATTGGATTTCACGCAGCGTTGAGCCCTCTGCTCTAAACAGCGGCCTGCTCACGAGCAGCTCTCTACGTGCTCACCTTCGCTCCTGAGCGAAGCGGCTCCTTGCCCCCGGGAGCACCATCAGAACACCAGCACCTTCCTTCTCCCTGCAGACACACCCCTGCTGCTGTTTTTTTTTCTCCTGGACTTTGTGCTGAACCCAGCACTGGCGCACAGCTGACGACAGCTCACTGAATTCCTGCAGCTGCAGCACAGTGCAGTGTTCTCCAGCCCCCGGGGAGCTCCAAATCTCAGCATCTGGGATGAGGCACCACCTGAGCCACACAAACACTCCCAGCGCTCTTCCTGTAAAGAATCCCCACTCCCGATGCAGACACCCAGCCCAGAACAGCAATCCCTGCCCGGTGCCTCCCTCCGGCACCAGCAGAGGCCGAGCCCCTCGCAGGGGTCTCCCAGCACCGACGTTCCCAGGGCTCTTGCATCCACGACCACAAACAGATTCCAGCTTCCCCTGGGATCTCACACCAAGTTACTTCGGTTTACTTTGGAAAGGTGGAATTGAAGCATGGCCAAAAGAAAGCTCACTTCTGCTGAGTATCAGACGGGAGCCTACTGGCACCGTGATTTCCGTGTAACGCCTGGCACCTCGGTGTGAAAACATGCGGACTGCTGATCGCTATTTTGACAAACGTTAGGTGCCCTGCCCCGAAGAATTCATCAAAGCACCAGCAGCATCTCCTCGTGGGCATTAATTAAACCTTTCCAGCATCTCTACCTTCACTGGAAAAAATTACTCACTGCTGCCCTACAGAGAGGGAAATAAAGTCCACGGGGTTGGGTATTTCGACACTGAGTAACCCGGGCAGGCAGCGGGGCCAAGCCGCTGCAGCCGGCACCGCCAGGGCACGCAGCTCGGGGCCGCGCACGGAGCTCTGCCTCCCGCTGCGGGGCTCAGCACGCCCGGCTCGGACAGGGAGGGAACCATTCGTCAGGGCAGAGCGCAGACACGGCTGGTGCCCAAGTTCAGCCGCAGCCGAGCCACCAGCCACGCGCCCGCCGGCCTTCCACACCTGTCGGTGAAAGCGCTGTAAGAGTGTTCACAAACAGAGCCCACTAACGCGTACGAGGGAGGCCAATAAAAGGTACATTCGTGAACGGCCTCTGAGGATGCCTCAGGTCCAGAGGAATGGACAGGAATAATTCTTACTTATGCATAAAAAATTCTATGTAGCAGGGACCAACTTTCAACCTGAAACACCGCCACAGCCATTTTGTCCTCAGGCGCAGGCCATCAGCGCTCGCGGTCCTACACGAAGCGCACCGCGCCGAGGCTCACGCTGCAGACGCCTTCTCCCGCTCAGTCTGAAGCGTGGGCACGGCACTTCGCGTCTCAAAACGCTGCTCAGCCATGGAGCAACGCTTCTTTCTTACTGGCACTTGCCGGTGCCCCAGCGCTAAGCTGTTTTCACATGCTCAGTTCTCCCTGCATCAAAGCATTTGCAATCTAATCTCACTGCAAAGGAGATTAGTGAAATTACTGAGCGGTAACAGTCTCAGCAGCAGAGGTAAAAATACTTCATGGCACTTTCGGTCAGCTGATTTCTGAGGAATTCTTTAGACCAATAACGGATGAAACAAGCCATTAAACATCATTCCCCTGGATTAATACGGGACTCTGCCTCCCTCTTACATAACAGGATTTTGAAATTCCTCCGAAGTACATGCATTAAGAGGAAATCATCTCCACAAACCTAAAACTTTAGAGCTTAGTTATTTCCTGATAGTTCTGTGGTTTTAGAGGAAATAAACTGCATGTTAATCCTCTCGGATTTAATGAGCAGTACCAGCAAGCGCTGCCTCCGCCTGCGAGCAAACCTTCAGCTGGGAATAAGGTCACCGTCAACCTGGCCGCAACCAAAACAAAGCTGCATCTGCTGGCAGTGAAATCTTACAGGTAGGGGAAGGCTTAAGTGGTTTGCTGTTGTGGTGTTCTTATCTCAGAAAAACTGTACCAAAATTATTTAAAAATCCACTCATGTCCTCGGCTTTTCTCATACAAATCACTCAGCCCAGTAGGAAAGTACCTCATCAGCATGCTGTGCTGCACGGAGCTCAAATTATTTGTCAGTGGTTTTGTGTTTGGTTTCTCAATAACGGCAGGAGCAAAAGAAATAACGCGCACACGAACACGGCTGCGGGACCGCTGCAGGCCACCAGCTGCGCAGACACGAGGGACATGCCGAGCGGAATACACCAGCCTCATTTCTGCTCCAGCTGTGTTTTTGTTGTGATCTGCCACTAAGTACTGCAGGAAAAGGGAAAATCTACCCTGAAGCGGGCACTTCTTTTGGGTCTGATCTGTTCCTAGGAGCGGTTTTCCTGCTTCCCGCTTGCTGACGCCATGCTCTCGACACCGCTCACCTCCTGCGCGCTGCTTTGTTCCAGAATCCAAGATGCTGTGCTAATTACTCCTTCTAAAGACTGCCCACAGCTGGAGCAACGTCTGTAAGGCAAACACGAGAATGGCTGAGCCGTGCCGCACGAGCCTTGGCGGCGCTGGGAAACAACGCGGGATGTGCACCGACAAACACGCTGAAAGCTGCTGCTCTGAAGCGCACGCCTTCTCCCCTGAGATGATCTCCACTAACAACTTAATCTGATAAACTACATCACCATCTCCAGCAGTTATCTGAAGCAGCTACTTCAGATGGAATTTTTCGTCTCATCTGCTCTTTCATCAACATGAAAGAAGATTTCTTCAAGCTCTGCCCAAGCACAAAGCGCTGCAGAGGGCTGGGTGCCACTCGCACCTTGGTGCGGGGAGCCGGCTGGCAGCTCACCGGCACGGCCCAACCCCTGCGGCCCACCGGCACGGCCCACTCCCGTCTCAGCCACACAGGGACCTCGGGCAGGTGCCTCTCGCCCCGCCACAAGCCCAGCTGTGGTTAGAAGCCGGCAGCGGAGCAGCACGAGGCCGCTCACACCGCCACCTCCCCGACGCCCACACGCCCGTCCTGCCCCACGCGGAGGCTGATGAGCCTTCCACGGGGCCATCACGAGCCCTGGCACGCTGCTCTGCATCAAACCACACGGCGCGTCCTCCCCTGCGCAGCAAAGCAGTCCGTGATAGAAGGGACGCAATTTGAATCCAAAACATAACAGAAGCCGAAATGCTCTCAGAATCCAAGTCCAAGGGAAATGAAATTCTCCCTAAACGCTTTGTAAAAGATTCTCTGAAAAGGCACCGGGGGATTTCAGCAGGAACTCAGCACTAAACCCATTCTTCCATATTTCTGCACTCGGTCTGATGCACGGGCCCCGATACACGGCCGCACTGCTCAGGATCCGTGGCTGTTCTTCAGAGCCGTTTCTTGCAGATGACTGCAGGGAGCTCCCGGCTTACATTTTAAGATGCAAAATGGCCTCCAGCGCTCCTCACAGCCCAGAGAGGGGCAGATGCTGCGCACCTCAAACCGCATCTGCTCACCAGAGCGCAGCCAGCACTGGGACACGCCAGCCTCTCACTCTGTACTTCCCCGGCAGGAGGTCTTTACTCACACCTGCACTACGACAGGGTGAAATGCCCAAGGGCCAGACTGAAAGACGCGTGTGGGCTGGTAGCAGGGTGGGAGAGGAGGGGATGGTGGTGTCTTTTAAGCGACTCCGGTGTTCAGGCTACGATGCTTAAATCCACAACTCCTGAAAGTGTTTTTATGTAAACCCATAATGGTCTGCAGACAGCTACTGAGTGCTGTAAGTCTTCGTGGCTTAAGAGTCCAGGATGGATTGAACATCACCCAGCTCACACCTCCCAGGTGCAACAGCTTGCGTTTGGTTAACGATCATCTTCAAGATGAATGCTTTCTTTAAGAACAGTACAAAACCCAAACCACGCTTCAGTTCCAGTTTCCCACTCTTCACACCTTGCTGTCAGGAACCCCCAAGGACAGCCCCCAGCACAGCCCGGTGCCCCAGGACAGGCTCCAGACAGCCCCGGCCCCCTGTGCAGCACTGCTGGAGCCCGGCTGTGGCTGCAGCCCCTGTGCCAGTGCCGCGCCGAGCGGCACCGAGCCCAGGAACCACCCTGCGCAGCCGGCTCCGAGCAGAGCATGCACACCACAGGCAGGGAGCACGGTGCCCGGCCCGCCTCGCTCTCCAGTCCTGGGCAGGCGCAGATGTGTTGTCCCACAAAGCAAAGGCGTAAGGATGTCCACGTCTCCACTTCACCTGAGGGCCCTAAGGGACGCACACACAAACAGCAGGGCTGCAGGGGTTTCTGGGTGCCTTTCACAGAAGTTTCTGTGCTCCAGCCCCAAGACTTGGGGAACAGGTTTCGAAGCCTTTGCACAGCAGCAGACAGGCTCTGACCTCAGATCAGGCACTTCAAGAACTTCACCCAGGCAGACGTGTCTGTGTGCGCAGAGCGTCCACATGTTGCTGCAGCTCCTGCCTGGCTGGCAAAATGAAAAAGCTGTGAATAACACAGAGCACATGAGAGATGCACTCCCAGTCTTCCCTTTGAGGAGGAAACCAGTCAGGGGCATATGGGAATCAACAAAGAGAGACGCTGACTGCCCGTGCCTTCCCCACACAGCTCTTCTTCAGCACGTACAAGCCACAAACAGCAAACGCTGCAGGGCCCAGGCAGAGCTCACACGACGACAGAGCCGTTGGTGACGGCCCCTGGCACCCTGCAGCAGCTCCTCCTGCTGTCATCGACTGTCGGCCACCTCCTGCCTGTGCTGAGAGCAGGAGCAACAAACTCCCAGCGCTGCTCTCCTGTGCAGTTAGCGCACGCTGCTCTTCTCCCGTTTGTTCCTCCGTGTTGCAGCTCCCCCTTCGCTGTCTCATGGCTTTGAGGTTTTTCTGCCTGGGCTGAACCAAAGCGCGCTGCGATGGACACTCCTGCTGCCATCACTGCAGGGAGCTTACACCCTCCTGTCAGGACAACACAGGTTTGGATTCATAAGAAGTATTTTCCCTGTTTCCAAATGCAGCGGATTTAAGAAGACAACGTTAGTAATGAGCAATTTCCACACAATCACATTAACCTGGCTCGCTGCCTTCACCACCCTTCTGAAAGGATGCTCCACCACGCAGATGAAACAACGCATTTCCAGACAGCCACACACACCAGAACACTCCTGGTATTCACAGAGCACCCACAGCCCGCACCCGTACGGCACCAGCTGTTAGTCTGACTGTATTTATTACCGAAGCCAGTGATGAAACAGCACTGACGTAGAACTCAAAATCAACATTCAAGTCTGTCACGGTCTGACAGATCTCAAATTCAAGTTTTACAGCTTTTTAATACAGGCAACTGAAGGGATACGGCAATCCAGAACTTACAGGAATTAACTCTTTAATTTCATATTATAAATCACTGAGACGAAGCAGCCTACACAAACCAGGCTAGCACGAGAGCAGCACAGGACTGACCGCAAACACGCTGCTGCCTCCCAGCTTGAGGCCGCTGCATTCAGCCAGCAGCAACCAGCGATCTGTGAAAAAATACAGGCGTGTGAAGGAGCTTGAAGCAAGCGATTCTGAAAGTAGCTGTGAGACAGACTTTAAAGGCTCGCTGTCAGAGAACGCCCAGCGTTGTGTCTGACACCCTCGGTGTGCTCTGCAAGTGAAAATTCACCTCCCCATAAGATCATTGCCTCGATGCGCTGCTCTGGTGTATGACAAAAGCACGGCGACTGAAGTTTGAACAAAAGATTGCTGTGATATTATTTCATCTTGAAAGCTACACCTGAACTGAATCACCCAGATCTGCAGCACAGAGCACTGACAGCTTGTACACAGGTCTTCAGAGCCAGCATGGAATCGCTAACCACCTGCAGTGGGCTGGGTTTGCAGCAGGGACAGGTACAGCACACTGCCACCGTCCTGCAGTCTTCTCCTTGCATTTTCCTTCACCTTCTGTTCAGCGGAACTAAATAAGGAATCTACTCTCAAATAAGAAAAAGACCACAGCTCATTTATTTCTGGAATTTTCTAAAGCAACAGTTTAGTTTTGAAGCATCTCCTAAGAGCAAAAAACAAACTTCTTTCAAAAAATTAAAGAAATGGAATCTTCTGAGACAATAAAAAGCAGTCACTTCCACCACGGAGCGGCACTTTGTTAAAGGCAGCCAAGAACTCAAGAGCAACACTTAGATGAAAATAATGAAGAAATCTGTGGTTGAAACCACGGCTTCTAATCAAGATCCATGCTTCACTCTTGGCTCCATCACTTCGAGAACTGAGCTCCAGAGGAGCGGCACCAACAGCTCCAAGGATTTTCAACAAGTCCGTTCCACGCTGGCATGTGAACCCAGGTTTTTTTAAGAGGAAAAAAAATCCCCCTCTGCGCCGTCAACCAGCAAACACATGGAAGAACTCCAACCAAAGCTGCCTGCCTGGTGAGGAAGTTTTCCTTCCAGGATAACTGGAACACAGGCGCTAGGATGCCCAGCCCCAGTGAAACCCCACCGCAGCGAGGGACGGCCCTGGGGGCTCCCTGGGCAGCGGAGCAGAGCCATGCCCCCAGCCCACCAGTGCCCTCCACTCCCGCCCAGCGCTGTCCTGCGAGCAGAACGGGGCACAGGACAGTGTCTGGCAGGGAGCAGAAGTGCAAATTAAGACCGTGGTTGTGAGCAGCACAGTGGTTGCTAACTAGCCACATGAGGCCTCGTTACCGTCAGAAACTAACACGCTAAGAGCTGGTGAAATCACAGCAGAGAGATTTAAACAACGGAGCACGTGGAAGGGAACGGCAGCATGCTCCATGCCAAGGACAACATGTTCGTATAGAGAGGAGCAGGAGGGGCACGGTTACAAATTGCATACACCTGCTAGTGCCGACACACAGCCCTGGAGCACCTGATGGGCACCCCAACCCACCTCCTGCCCTGGCCACAGCACTGCTGTCCCCCGCTTCTGTGCGCCAGCGACCCCGAGACGCCCCACAGCCCCTGGACAGCCTCCCGCTCCTGCCACATTCAGCCCAGCGCATCCCAGCGCCCTGCGGGCCTGCACTGCATCCCGATCTTTGGAGCGCTTCAGTAAGGCCTTGGCTTCTCCAAGGTTCTCACGTCCTAACAGCGCTCCATGATTTCGTCAAAGAAGCCAACCCCGCACCAAGCGGCACGGAGCTCGGTCGGGGCACGGCACGGAGCCCGCGGCACGGCAGCCGTGTTCTGCTGGGCAGGAAGCAGAGCTAGGGGGAAGGAAAAACTTCTGCAACAAAATGGTCCATCGTTTGTGATACGCAGTTAACAGATGGCATTCAATTTAGCATTCGTATCTTTCCACTGTCGTATCAAACACAGCTAAACAGCATCTTGAAATTTCCATTTTAAGTTTTCTGTGTGATTGCTAGAAGCATCCCAGACAGATTTTACTGTCAACTAAAGCTGCTGCTGCCTTTATCGAAGGTTGCTCGAAATAAAGCACGCGCCCAGGCTGATGTGCTGCCAGAGGCCGCCGGGACACGGCCACTCGGCTTCGTCCAGATGATGAAGCCAGCCCCCCCCAACACCAAAGCTGCACTTCCAGCCCGAGACCTTGAACACCAGGGGACGGAGGGCCTCGGAGAGCTCAGGCACACCGTGAGCACCGCCACCTCCGCGGCCCCAGCCCCGCTGCTGCGAATGGAGCCGGGGATCTGCAGCTCCCACCGAGCTCACCCTGCTGCCGCGCTCCTCTGTGCACGCACCCAGCTCGGGTGCTGCCAGGGAAAACAACAACACCAGCCTGCTTGGAGATACTGCGTTTAAGGACACTGAGTCTAACACAGAAAATCTCTGCCAAAACCATCTGATGTGATGAATAAGCTCGCAATATGTTCTAGTATGCAAAAACCACTAGATTTCCAGCATCTGATTTGCTCTCAAAGTCACATAAAATCAGTACAGAAATGCTAGTTCTCACCACACAGCCCAGCCGAGGAGCCCTGTGCGACCGCACCGCAGGATGCTGGGCTTCGTGAGAGCCCAGCAGCGAGCCCTGCCGAGCAGGCTGCTCCCCCACCCCGCTGCCAGCCCACAGGGGAGGCCGGCCCTCGCCCCGCAGCACCGCACAGCAGCCACGCCGTGAGAGCCGGCACAAAGCCTGCCTGAAGATCCAGCTGCACCACGCCACCGGGCTTTGATCAGACCCGCTGTGAACGCTTCGTCCTGCGAAGGAAAGGCACCCTGCTCACCTCCTGGTACCACCCACAGGCCCAGCAGCCTGACTCAGCTTTGCTTGCTGGAGTTGGTGCCATCCACCACCCCGCTGGCACCTCGGCCACCCCTCGGCCGGGGCAGGGGCCGAGCACACGCTGCTGCTGGCACCTCACATGCAGAGCCCTAACGAGCACCATCTGGCTCTGGCAATTTTCTGCTCCTCATCGTACAGATTTACTCTAACATCTTTCCTGACAGTTTTAACTTGAAGGTGTGAGACATCTCTGTTGAGGGAAGTCCCGGTGCAGACACTGAATATCCCTGCTTCCCTTCAGAGCAAACACACGATTTCATTTATCTCCCTAACATATTTTCATCTCCCATTAATAATAAATCTCTTTTTAAAAGATAAAATCATCTTATCCTGATCGATTTATTCCTAAATTATTTGTTCTTTTAGTCTGCCTCAACCTGTGGCAGGCTGCTCTTTCCCATTTCCTTCATTCAGACAGATTTGCAGACCCCTTTCAAAGCCTGCTAGCCTCTGCCGTAAGCGCTGCACATTGCCTTTTTCTGTTTTAAGCAGGTGATACGCGTCAGGGCCGAGAGCTCAGTCTCTGCAGAGCAGATAACTTTTAATTAGCGGTCAAAGGAGGAAACTGATTTCAGATATGCATTACCTACAGTCAAATAACAACCTGGGGATCACGAACGAGCACAGATCAGGCGTTAAACAAAGAAGCCATGTAAGAAATTCTGCAGATGCCAGTCACTGAAGTGCTGCTGCCAGCTGGGGCTCAGACAAGATCAGATTTAGAGCAGTTTCTCCAGCACGCATCGAGCCCACACCTGGGCTGGCCAGGGAAGCAGGGCCTGAAGCTTGCTGCGCTGTGAAAAACCAACACCTGCGACTGCGGGTACCGCCGCTCACCCTCACCCTGACACCTGACGGGCACGCTGATAAACGGGGCTCTACCACAGCGACCGGACGCCACTCGTTAATTAAAGCGTGCTCAAAATTAACCCAGTTCTCCGGGGAAAGCAAACACAGAGTCTGCCGCCACTACACGCGCTTTCAGCTCCCCGATCTGCCCAGGGCAGCTCCGACGAGCCCGGCCCCCGGCCGCCC
>VXAV01009954.1:146792-161010 GCA_013399715.1 Alectura lathami | reverse complement strand
ATCTCTTCTAAATAAACATTTTAGGGATTTTAAGAGTTAAACATTCCTTTTGAAACCAAACATCAGGAAAGAAAGACTAGAGAGCCAATACACACATCTGCAAAGAATTGCTTTGGAGCCTTAAGAAAGACAGCTTTACCTCGTCCCAACAGTCGGTTTTCTCCCGAATCACTTATCCTAGACCATCCTCTGCCCAGCCACCTTACAACTCACTATGAAAGCTGCAGATAAAAGGAGAATGCTTTTGCTGGACACACACAGAGAGAGTGATCACAGGCTAAATACAGAAGTGAATAACGATCTTTCCTGTCAAAGAAAGGAAAGCTAGGTGGGAACTTGTGCCAGCTTTGTATGTCACAGATTTCCCAATACGAAGGGCAGAGCTCATACTCTCCATTACGTTACTGCTTTCTCTCTATTGTCCTATGCTTTACACAGCACTGAAAACGTAGTACGCCTTGTGGTTTTGCTATGGAAAATGCACAACTCTATACTTTAAAATTCTCAGAAGAAGTCATTATTCTGTGTGATTAACTAGGTGGTTTTCCCTACTTCAGTAGGACCTAGACCCAATTGCCCAAGTCTTGCCTCATGAAATGATTTCAAATTTGAAAAAACATGTCTGTTTTCTTTTATGATCCCATCAAAATTTCCCTTTGCTATAGGTGACTATCAACAAACAGGGGGGAACCAACCTGCCTTTCTTGAAAGATACTGAAACTTCTTGAGGTCTAACCCCCTCAGCAATACCAGATACCCAAATCTATAGAGACAGAATGCTGTGCAAGCATCACGTTCAAAGCGCAAAGAAGCAAGAAACACTTATTTTACGAGATAACTACCTCTGCAGCCAGAAAATCCAGTAGGAAACATGTTTTGCAATTGCCAAAAAATCAAGCTGTTTCACCAGGCATGAAAGTATCTAGGGCTCAGTTTAGTTGCCCATTAGGTACCTATACCCAGGATGACTTATTCTCAGGTATCTGTCATATCCACCAGCCCCTGGAGTCCTGACTCCAGGACTCTACGGAAGCTGAAATTCAACTGGGTGCTCACGTGGAAAGAAACAGTACTGCTGTAGTCTGAGATTCTGATTTAGATAGCTAAGTTGCAAATGATACAAGGTCTTAACTGTCCATCAGCTGACGGAGATCTAATCAATACAGTCAATGGCATGTGGATAACCATTTGGTGGACCTGTGTCTCCTACAGGGTGAGATAAATGCTCTCTGGGCATTACTGATTGTACGAACTGAGAGCCTGGATACCCCCACCACAAATTCTATGCACAAGTTGCATGAATCCAATGTTCACGTTTGAAATTAGGTTCCACTACTGGTTCAAGGCACTTTTAATTTTTACTAGTATGCTTGGATTATCACCAATAAGAAACCATTTCTTACCCAAGAACTGTAGTACTTCACAATATTTCTGGAAATACAGGATACTTCTGTAGCAAGTATTTCAGGCAGACATTTCTAATCCTGTGGCTGTGTTATTTTTCTTAAATATAAGAACAATGAGTAATAAAAGCAGATAGACAAGTATTTATGCAGTGACTTTTAAACAAGATGTAAGATATAATCTAGTTTGTTTCACTGGCAGTCACATTGGTTACATGATTTTACTCATTTTCACTCTCTCAATCCAATATGGATTTATATAATTTTTCATCACAGTAACATTTCAAATGTGTTTAGCTCTATGTATGAAACCACCAAAGCATTACTTCTGTTTATTCAAACAAACTGCCTTAGTCACTTTATATTTTCCACAGTATTTCTCTGGACGAGAGTCTAGCGATTAATATCTAAGTACCTTAGGGTAATCATCTGATATTTGTCTGAACAAATGCATCAACTGATGCTGCATCATGAAAATAATTTTCTCTTTTCCCTAACCTCCACAAGACAGTTAAATAAAATTTTTCTACCACCATGTAAAACTTCTATTGCCCAGTGGCAAAACTGCTAGTATACAAAAACTGTTTACAGAATTACTTGTAACATCAAAGAGACATGTAGTCTTTATTACAAATGCCAGGGGTTACAAATCGAATCATGAAAAATATATTTTTTGGGGGGGAGCAGTGCAAAGTTTTTTCAATACTGTTGGTTGTTATACACATGAGAATGACAAATATTTCAGGATTTTGACTATTAAAAACATCTTAGTGATGTCTGCCTGTGAAAAAATATAAAGCCCCTCTCCTCCCACATTTTACAATTTCCTAGTGCAATGACTGCAAAAGTTTGCACGCATCTGACAAATGCCTTCTTCGAGTATAGTCAAATTTGCTTACACATTCATAGAAAAATGACCTGTTTTACAGTTTAACCTCAGTGATCACAGAGCCAATTCTCTGCTTAAATTAACATATGCAATGTTCATTAAAGTCAACAGCAGCCGCACAGGCAACCAGGGACATAGAGTTTGGTCCAAAGTATCTTAAAGAATAATTTATATACTTGGCACAACTTCTGGAACACTGTTTAGGCCAAGTGACTTACATAAACAATCCTTCCATTCATATTCTTAAAAAAGCCAACAGCAACAGCAGCTGTCAAAGCTTGTTGTCCAAATACATCTTTCTCTTTTTCACTTTAACCTCTTAGACTAATCTGTACCTGCATTTTCAGACACTAATTTCAAATGATGTTTTTTTCAGTTCTTTTATTCTATGAGTGCAGTTTTCCTTCAGACATTAAAAAAGTAGCTTGAAAAGGGTATTTTTCTAAAATGCAGCCATTATAGTTAATTTACTTATTTCTTCCTCAGCCCTTTCACTCACCCTTCTCTTGTTCTGTGTAACAACCGAAATCCTTTTCAGGCCTGAAGATGACCAGCAGAGACAGCTATATCAACATACATTAGACATAAAAGCCTTTCCAGAAAAAGGACATCAGTGTAGGCAAAGATGGATTTCATCCACATTAAACAACTTACACTTCTTAAGCGTAGTTCAGGCTTTACTTTGGTTTCAGAGACTCGTGGCATGTACAAAATCATTATAATTTAGATGAAGCTTACAGTGTAAAATAACTTGTTCTTAAATACACAAGCTATCACAGTTAACACAAGACATTACTCTGTGCCTATAAAAGCCCTTTTCTGCTATTATTATTCCATCCCTATGAGTATTTTCATAGAATCATAGAATCATTTGAGTTGGAAGGGACGTTTAAAGGCCATCTAGTCCAACTCTCCTGCAGCGAACAGGGACACCTACAGCTAGATCCGCTAAGTCAGATTGCCCAGAGCCCTGTCGAGCCTTTGCTAGAGAAGGAGTATAAAAGTTCTAAAAATCCAATCTATACTGCCAAACTAGCTGATGATATAATTTGTTTTGTTTTGTTTTTCTCCCCTCCTTGATCTGATAACAGCACAATAAAGGTGCAGTGTTACAAAACTTAAAGTATTTTTTTTTTAAAAGGGAGGAAGAATTTTAGCCCTAGTTCCCTATAACTCAGTTTTTGAAAAATGTCTCTCCAGGCACAAATCCAATCCAAGAAGTCAAAGAGAAAAAACATGCCAGCTCCATCTGTAATACATTTTAAACTAATTTATTGCCACTAACTGTTCTCAAGTAACTGGTTTGCCCTGCAAATACTATAAGCTAAAGCTTTCAGTTAAGAGCTTTATTTTATTTGCTTCGTGGATCGTTTTGGCACATTTTGCTGTTTCCCACCACCAAAGTGGGAGTACATTTCATGTGCTCTGAAAACCTTCATTTAGTGTCTCAGAAGAAAGGGAGAATAATCTGAAGTTTGTTGTTTGCCATATTAATAATCCAAACTGCTCCAGAAATCCCCATTTGCTGCATAAGTCTACAGAAGCAATTTCTTCCATTAGACCACTTTACTCATTTTTCTAAATGATATACCATCTCACAGGCAGATCTCATGGGCAGATTCTCTTTTAAACAAAACATAGAAATGTAGCTTTAAAAGGATCACTTAGGTTATGTCAACAAAATATACAATTTAGATGACAGTGACACTTGATTTTTGAAACAGCAACTCAAAAACAAAGAAAACAGAAGCAGACTCAACAGTGACATCTACTTCCTAAGTTTATGCAAGAAACAGTTCATCAGTCCAAAATGCTCACCATCTTCTCCCTGCTTATAAATATGCTTGAGGGTCTGTATATCCTAAAGTTTTCAGAGATTTTGGTTTGGTTTGTTGTTTTTGTTGTATGCTTTTTGTTGCTGTTGCTTTTGCTTTTAAATCCCCCAGTTACGCCAGTTCTTTACAAAGGCTTTATTCAGTTGGATGAAGTTTATACACATCTGTAGTGAGCTTTACCTTACAGTGAGTGCATTGCTTCTTGCATAGCCTTGCAAACAAAGCACAAAACAAATGAGACCAAATCAAAACAACAGTGTTTTCCAGCTCTTCTGGATCCAGTCTGGAAATTAGAGATGATGTTTTTACAAAGTAAACAGTGAAGGTACAAAGAAATATTAGTCAACATGTAGTTGACGCATGGCACCTTCCCTCTGGGCTGTTAAATTAAGTAGTACTAGTGAGAGAAGACATGAGACTCATGGCTCTTTACAATGAGGGAGAGAGAGAGAGCCTTGTGCAGAGACAGGCAGGTGAGGCTCTGTGAACAGCTCAAGCTAAACCTATAGTTCTGTCCGGGCTGCCCTTTCTGTTTGCTCTTTTGCACTCCAAGTGAGCAGCAAGCTGGCAACACTGAAAAATTCATCTTGGCCACACATGAGCTGACCTTACTCACTGCAAAGTCAACAAAAGGCAGTGGGATGGAATAAGTTGCTGGAGAAAGGAAAGATGGACCCTTGCAACAGAGTATGCAAAGGGCTTTATGGACAACCTACCCCAAAAAGGTATTCTAATTTAGAACTTCCTTTTACCTCTTACTAAACTGAAAAAACAAACAAACAAACAAACAAAAAACCCTTTGGGATTCTAAAGTGACTACCAAATAAAAAAGATGAAGTGGTAATATTTTTCTCCTTCTTGTGCATTTAGAAGATGTGAACTGTTCAAATTATCCTCATTAAAAAAGCAGCATTGCATTCTAAAATAATAAAATCTTATAATCTTATTTGCCCTATTTCTGCTCAAGGCCTCATACACAGAGACATAAATTGAACAACCTGAGCATTAGAAAACATATTCACAAAAAAGATGGGTGGTCCAGAGACTAAATTGTTACACTGAAATTAAAGTTCAGTCATTAAACCACCTTTGACGGTGAAAATTTGTCACTAATTCAGGTAGAAAGCTCATATACTGTTAGGCTGGACAATACCACATGCAGTCATACATTGCAACCTTCTTAATTCACAAACCGACAAACGTGTCAAGGAGCAGAGTAAAACTTTTATCCAATCTTACATCCCCACTCTTAAGGCAACAGGTTAGGAGAAGTTCAGGAACTTCCCAGGTTGCAATTCTGGGCTCCCGGCTGCCTGAAGCAAGCATTTCTAGATCTCAGCAGTGCTGCATACTGCCCTTACCTTTCCCACTCTAGAACATCACACCTTCTATCCCAACTACACATTCATTGCTCTGGATGTTTAAGAGAGTTTTAGGTGCATGCAACTTTTTCAGTGCTCATTCTGGAGAAATTCTCCTTAAAAAAGTTCAGGAGCTTCTCTAGTCCTTCTCAGCAACATGAAGTATCCATGCTAGAGAGAGACAAATATTTCTTACCTTTCCTAAAACTGATAATTCAATAGTAAAAATGTAAATGATCAGAACTTCAACAATCCCTGAAAAACTTAAAACGGAGCATCTGAAGCTATAATACTGGCCAAACTAGAAACAACAAAAATTAATCAGAGGNAGCATTCCCATTATGTTCGAATAAACAGAATCCATCCAATACACTGTTTCTCTAACACATCTGGCCTAAATGAGAGCAATTGCAAATGACTGAAAGTAATAATCACATGTAGCCAATAAGATGTCAAAGTTGACTGAAATCAATGACACTTTTACACTTACTTCAGCAGGCTTTTGGTACAACTATAATTGCTTTAATTGAGTCTTGAAAGATAACCCACCAACATACCCTGTACATTATAAAAGATAGTTGAAAACAGAATGCTTATGCCAAAAGGCCTTTTTCTCCCACTTGTTTATCATCTTTGTAGTTTGAATGAATACATTTTTTGAAATTATTTATTTAAGTTTGCATTTTTTACCAATAAATTCTAAACTAAGTTTTGTGTCATTCAAATGTCTTTGTGTATTTTGTTTACTCAAGGTGTGAAGCAGTATGCCCTTAGAGGAAAAGCTGCAATTATGTTACACCATTTCCTTCCAGTGAAACTCATTTTTTATTTATCAATGAAAAAATAGCAGACCGTTTTCATAGTTGAGCATGTTTTCAGAGTGATGCCAAAACAGGAACCACTTGTAATTGTGTTTACCAAACTTCATCAACGTTACAGCAATTAACTCAGCATGCAACTGTTTACCTTTTATTGTAAAAAGATCTAAAAGTGGTGATTTTATTAATCTGTTCCAGTAATGCTGGCCTATTGCTTTGAAAGAGCAGTCAAATAATTGCACGGGATTTTACAGCAAAACTGGTCTCCTGAAGCTTTTTCACTAAAGAGAAGACATTAATTTCTACACAGCCTGGCAACAGTACCACTTTTTTAGAGCTTTTTATCAATTTCAGAAATATTGTGTCTAATTACTAACTTTGCCTGTTAAATTTGATAGCAACTTCATTATCATAGCTCATAGGTGTTGTGTTCACACTCGTATAATAAAGATTTGCTAAAAGAAAATGTGTTCAGCTCAAACCAATTGCTTAATTGCTTAAGCAGATCCAAATTAGCATTCACAGCCTGCATTTCCCTAACAATAGGCTTTCAAGCTGAAAATAATTTGTAATTCAAAAAGGATTTTGGTCAATAGATTCTGAGCATGCAAAACATGTTTGGCACTTAAAAATCCCAGGACCTGTTGAAAACTTAACTTACGAGTTTACATTTTCTTGTTTCCTGTTACTTTTCAGTTAAACATTATAAAATGTATGTATGATTTGATATAAACTGAAATTATTCCCAGACATTCAATTTAGACTAGGTCTATTCCTAATATCTGATGAAATCTTAATCTATATTAACAATAGCTGTTTAATCTTACCCCAAATGATGTAATGTCCTTATGGCTTAATTAACAGGAAAAGATGCCAAGAAAATAATCTGTAACCTAAATTTGAAACACACCAGCCTTCTCTTCAGAACGTTTGTCTGTATGCAAGCACAGATTTTAAGTAGAGCTGCTGCTATATGTTTACTCCAGTAACAGATGCATAAAAATAAGATCAGGCTGATTCATTAATTATATCTCTGTGTGTTACATCTAGCGCTGAATGCACATAATTTCATGCAATTACAATTAATGAAGATTATATCGTAAATAGCAAGTCATAACAAACAAAAAAATCTGGTACTTTCCTATAATAAAAATAGAAAAGCTCATATAGAACAGTTTATTTTTCCCTCTACTTGGTTGTCTTCGTAAGTCTGAAATATTTAGACATAATATAATGGAAGTAACACGTGATATTAGTGTTTCTGCAGAATGCTGAAGAAACTTCTTAAATAGTTCTCAGAGAATTTAAAATACCATTTATCCCATGAGGTCTGTTCATGATTTGGGCAATCCTTCCTTCTAGTTGCCTTAGAGCAGAGGAGAACAAAGTAATAGTGCTGTCAAGGCTCCTCTGACAGAGGAGATGATCACCACTTTAGCCTTCACCTGAAGTCCTCTCTCCTCCTTTCCCCTCCAGCTCGATGCCCCCATCTGACATCTGCATTGCAATGCTTCTATCTACCAACTTCTGCAGCTGTATCTGGCTAGTTGGAAGAGCTTGCTAACAAGATTTATGTAGTGAAGGGAACCTCACATTTTAAGGAAACAGAACCATGCCGCATCAAAGAAAATGTACGTCTAGATACAAACTTATACTAGACTCTACATTCTTAGAGAAGAGCAATGATTGCACACGAGGAACATGATTCAGAAGAATCGATGATGATTCTCTTCTGCACATTTCCCAGAAAAAGTATTTTGCCCCAAAGCATTCCAAATAAATTCCAGGTCATGAAGAAACAGATTTTAAACTGTTATCTCAGCCATGAAAACAAATTAATGTAACATCCTTGTCCACTAGGGATGTGGGACACAGCATGATCTTCTCCCACAACTTTTGAAGCCCTAACGATGCAACTGCATTTCACCACAGCTACACCTTCCTTATTTATTTATTTATTGTGCACAAGTGGGCACAGGTTTCATCTGTATTCTTATTTCACGTTTGCTTGTCTTCTTGCATATTTTTGTTAGGTAGGTCACCATGTTGTGATTAGCTTGTTGTGTGGAAAAAAAAAATGGGAAATCATATAAAACGAATTTTGAAGTTATTTTTACTAAAAAATCAGTTGTACTCTCTAGTGAGTGGAGGCTGAAACAACAGTATTCATACCAACTTCACTTCTTATTTTCTGCGCCATACAATATGTCTTGCATATTGCTGTGATACTAGGAGAGATGTCATCCAGGAAAAAGAAAGATCCACAGATCAAAGACCTGGCAGGCAACTTTGTAGACTTCTGCATTATGTAATCACCCTTACATGTTAACCCCAAAAGCACAGACGATGCTACAGATGGCTTTTGATGGCATTTTTTCCTCATAGTAGTTGAAAGACATATTAAAATGACTCACAGATGAAAGAATGTCCAGCAAGACCTGTGTTTCTTTCAAATAAAACTGGAAGTATGATCACTGGGTGTATCCAAATGCTTCTTCCATCCCGGTCACTTTCCAAATATAAAGAAAAGTTAACCTGTGTTTCCCACACTCATCTGACTAAGATGCTTTAGTATGAAATTATCGAATCAGGACACACAACTGAATTTGTCTCAGACTCACCCCATCACTCTTTTGTCTCTTACAGATGACTTAAATGAGAAAATGAGAGCCAGGCTGTTGCTGAGGTTATAATGAAGAACAAGATAGTACAGTATAAAAGCCTTAGTTTCGTAGAATAAGGAAAGGTAAAGTACTTGATTTCCAGCGAACCAGATTATCATCTTTTATATTCTGAATCACAATACAGGAATAAATAGTATGCATTCATAACATTTCACATCTGCTTCATCAGACTTCAGCCACCACCACTAGAATATGTGTAAAGCCCACAGCTTTAGATGGGAGAGAATAAGTGGATGGAGTGGCAGATGAGACACAACACTTTAGTTTTGATTCTGCAATTAACTTGAAAAATACTAATGTGGCAGATACACACTTTAACTTGCTTCTTCTAAAGGTTTTTGAGAATGTTTTTTGTGGCTATGGTGCTTTGAAGGAGTTGATTTTGTGGTGGTAAACTGAGCTGATATGGGATTTGGTTGCTCTGCCTTCCTCATTTCTGCTCCTCAGAAGAGACTCCAGAAAAGAAAACATGTTCAGAGTTCATCCTCCTCAGTTGATATACACTCATATTAAAATTTGCCAGTATTAAGTTTATGAATTCTGGTCATTCAGAAGAGGAAGTTAGAATTCCTTCTTTCTTCCTTTCTTTGGGACAAACATTCAGTTGCTGCATGCTACGTCACCTGGGCAACGCTAAAACTCTGTGCAATAACTTCTCAGCATTTCTGGAAAGACAAAACTGTGGCAAGTAAGACAGCAGAGAGTTAAACGGAGGTGCAAGGAATGGGTAAAATACTACATAGGCCAATTATTTACTCACCATTTTCCTGTACCAACTGTTATCAGAGGATATTACACCACTACACAGCTAAGAGTTTATCCTCTATGGCTAACCATTAGAAGTTCACTATTATCAACACAGTAAATGTTCATGACAGACCAGTATATATTAATGAAGTTAAAATATTTAATCAACCATAAGTATCTTTGGAGGACACTAATTTCAAACAAACTGCTATAGCACTATCTGACATTTAAGAAGGATTAAGCTATTTATCTAGTCATCTGTGGTGCTGAAAATAGAGAGCCAAAGAACGGCAGAATTTTTTCACATCTATCAATGTATCATGGTATCAGTTGTCATACAAAAGAAATGAAAAAGAACAGGATTAATCTAAAATTTAAGTGTAGCCAAAGGGAATGCATACATTATGACACACTGATTATTCCAAAAATATCCCAATAAAGCTGTCACTTTGGCAAAGGTATTTATACTATTACAGAATAATCCTTTTTCTGTTTAGCACAAATAAATGTAATCAACACATAGCTATAACTATCAACCTGTGAAAAGGGTTTATGATTTCCAAGACAGACAATAAGCTGCCTTTGGTTGCTATTCTGATGTTACATACTCATACTTCTTTCACCTCCATCTCTCATTGTTGATTTACATAAAATCATCACACTTCCATCTGAATTGGTGTAAGCACCTTACAAAGAGATAGGACAGCAAGTGCTTCCTATATTCACTGAAATATTTCATTCTACAAACAGAGTCATAAGGGAGAAGTAAAATTTTCATTTCAAACGTTATATTTTTCATCCTAATAAGCATCTCAATTCTTAGATAAACCCATGTATGCAATGTCAAACTCATGGAATGGAATTGTTTTTCAGTACAACAGCAAACCTAGTGATATCTATGCTCTTTAATAACCCTGAAAACTGCTTCCAATAAAGTCCATGGGTGGTAAATACAATTTCATTTTAGATATGGGCAAGTTACGGGAGAGGACACAGAATTTGCCAAGACTCCTTGAAGTACATCAGTGACAAGACCACATGTCTCTCAAGTCCAGCAAAAGCAATATCCTTCTCTTACCTGAGTTACATTCACCCATAAGCATTTCACCATTTTAAATCCTTTTCTATCCCTGTATGACAGAATCATGCCCCCAGGCCTTAAATACCCTGTTCACATTTTGCCATGACAACCCCCATATTCCACCTCTGTCTTTTTTTGTGCTCCCTTTATACCAGAGAATACTGCACGTGATTTCCTCAAGCAAGCGGGTCCACAACTTTTTTCAGTCAAAATGAGGCTGGCTAGCAAACACTGTAAATCTGTTCAACTTCATTTTTTTGGACTGCAGCAGGCTAGGATGTGCTCACTGGAGCAGCAAAGTGGGGAAGCAGTAATCTCAGAGATACTGCTGAGAGGGAAGAAGTGGTAAAAAATTAGGAACCATAACCTCCTCAGTGGTACTATAAGAACCAGAAAAAAAGCAGTATACAAACCACAATATGTAGCCCAGCTTGAAGAAAACATGCATATTGAGCCTTTGACTTGTGCTGATTTGAGTGACCTTATCCACAGCAGACAGCGTATTTTAGTTTCTGTGGTGGAAGTCTAATTCCATCAGAACGGCAGAGGAGAAATACAGCTTCAAAAATACCACAGGTTATCCTACAATTGCAACTCATACATCTGTTAATAAAATAAGGAAAAAATCAGGTGCACTGGAAAACAGGAATCACCATAAATGAGATAGTGACGTCCTGGACAGGATCCAGAGAACCACTTCCACCTCCAAGTCTGTCAGCATCTAATTACTAGTCACAGCAGTATACATACATGTGTTGACACACACACACACATGCATGCATACACACAC
The DNA here is from genome assembly GCA_013399715.1 of Alectura lathami. NCBI lineage: Eukaryota > Metazoa > Chordata > Aves > Galliformes > Megapodiidae > Alectura > Alectura lathami. The sequence goes on along the minus strand of VXAV01009954.1, from coordinate 149,402 downwards.
ACAAATATAAATATATGCTCAGTGTCATTGACCAGAGTGATTCAGATGATTATGTGTGCAGAGAATCCACAATACATCAAAAACCAGCAAGCCCAGCACAAAGCTTTCATAGAAGGTAGCTTCCACCCAGAAGCGTCCCTTGTGGAAGCATTACTCACTTTTCAAACAGAAGCAGCTAGAGATCTTAACTAGTCAGCAACACATTAATCTGAACCCTGAACTATGCTTAAATGAATGTAAAAGGAGCTTACAGGCAGGAGGGGGACCGACTTTTTGCACGGGTGGATAATGGTAGGACAAGGGGGAATGGGCTAAAACTGAAAGAGGGGAGGTTTAGGTTGGACATTAGGAAGAAATTCTTCACTGAGAGAGTGGTGAGGCGCTGGCACAGGCTGCCCAGAGAAGCTGTGGCTGCCCCATCCCTGGCTGTGTTCAAGGCCAGGCTGGATGGGTTCCTGGGCAGTTTGATGTAGTGAGCTAGTGGCTGGCAGCCCTGTCCACGGCAGAGGGGTTGGAACTAGATGATCTCTGATGTCCCTTCCAACTCAAGCCATTCTATGATTCTGTAATTCTACGATTCACAGTGAGAAAGCCCAATCACCTGAACTTGAGGAAAAAGTAAGAGCAGAAAGTATGAAGGTAAGTTGTAAGATCTAAAGGAGAGATGAGAAGAGATATTTGATTTTCAAATTCTCTTCCAATAACTTAGAATAGCCTAGCTTCCCACTCTTCCCAGCAATAAAAGTAAATGTAAATGAAAACAAACAAACAAACAGAAAAAAAAAAAACAGCAGTGNAAAAAAAAAAAAAAAAAAAAAAAAAAAAAAAAAAACTAATTAGCTCCCTTAGCTAATGTCCCAAATAAAATACTGGCATAACTCTATTTGTTGTCAATTATTACAGCTCAGTTTGGCACAATGGATTATTTTTTGTACATTCCTCTCGTAATTGTGAACAACAAAAAATGTACAAGTAAAGTAGTGTCCCTCCTGTGAATAAAGTCAGCTGCAAATATAAAGTGAACAAATAAACATGAGTACTAGTTCCAACACTCCCCAGCAACTATGATCACTAAAAATTAATCAATGATACTTCCTTGTAGATAAAGAGACAGCCTGTGAAAGCCTAAAATTAGGACACGCCCCTCCTCCAAGACATTTTATCTGTTCCTTGAATAAAAAAAAAAAAAAAATCACATCAACCTGAATGTGAATTAAATGCTGCTGCTTTTCTCTTCCCTCTTTTAAACAAAATCTGCATTTCAAAGGAAATAGACAATTTTATGTTGGATAATGAAGACAGTATCTGCCAGCTCTTCCCTTTGTGCTTCATGTTTCATTTCTCCCCTTTTCAGTTTTGCATCTTAAAACACCTGGTTTGGCTAGTAAGATACTCTTTGTCCCAAGGATGCATGTATTACAAACAATGCACTGATCTAATTTTTCCCTGCTATGTTACTTCAGATGACATCTATATCTGTATCCCAGAACAGCTTAAGTTGGAAGTGAACTAAGGAGACCATTTACTCCAATGCCCTCTGCTCAAAGCAGAAACCACTAAAGCAGTTTGCTCAGGACCTGTGTCTATGTAGAGAGAGGATACAGTTCTATATTCACCCATACTACAGCTAGATACTCTGGTTACATCAGGATGCAAAGGCTCTGTAAGAAACAAATTTGTGGCCCGACAAGTTTCCCATAATACAACTGATGACTGCACCAAAATATAAAGAATATGGCAATTACTAATGCTCAGCCTTTACAGAATATCTTTTTCATCACAGGCTTCTGAATAGAAACAATTCTAGAGACAAATTAAACAATACCAGCCTAACAACCTACATTATTCTGCTGCATTTTAAGGGCTGGCCAAGTGCATGCTGTGGGAATGCTTCAGTGTGAGTATCTTGGGCATAGGCACTACCTGAGCACGAGCTTTCGGACATGAGCTAGCTACTGGACAAGAAGACAGATAAGGAAACATTTGGATTTTAGTAATTTTTTTTTCTGTAATTCCAGTCTAACTAGACACATCAGTCACTAACAGAGATTTAATCTGTTGTATAAATATTGACATGAAGTTTAGCGTTGTCCGAGCATTTCAGACAGACACAATCCTTCCGTAAAACCGAGTTTCCAGTAGATGCAGATAGACAGACATTTGTGTAGCTAGCTCTATATAAGCTCTAGGAACGCAGGCTTTAATCGTCTGTAAAGATTTCTGCACCAACAAGCACAAGCAAATCCTGAAGGCACATAAGCTGTCATAAATAGGGCACCGCTGCTCAGCTTCAGAATTACTCTCTCCTCCTTGAGGGCACTTCCAGTTCTAGTAACATCAGCGGTGTTCCTTACCAACTGACACTCACAAAAAAAAATTAGTGTTTTCCTGGATTTTACCTGAAAGACATGATACAGAAAGCATGTACAAGTGCCTCTACACTGAGACCCAAGTGGAGATGCTTATGATGGATGATCGCCTATCTCCTTTAACAATTTTCTAGCTGTTAGAACGTCTAACTGCACAATCTCTATTAAATGTTTCAAAAAAAAAAAAAAAATCAAGGCACCCAAAAAATTCTGACCGCCATTATTATTTCGGAAGTCTTGG
>VXAV01009954.1:113422-125763 GCA_013399715.1 Alectura lathami | reverse complement strand
AAAAATCTTGTTTCATCTCCAGCATTTTACATCCCACTACATCCTCAGTTCCCTCACATTGTTTTTTCTTCAACTCAGTCCTGGCCTGACTTATGACAATGGTTGTTTTGACTTTGTCTTAATGCCACTGTGCAAAAAATGGCCTTGAGGAACAGCTAAATACCACTTTTTCTGTCTATAAGCCTTCCATCAATGTACCCTCAGGGCAACATTAAGATAACTATTTGTATGGCAAAGAGGAGAAGAAGCTGTGCTCAACTGGGCAACTTCCACATACTCTATCTTCCCAGCACTGATATATCACATGAAAAATGCCAGGAAAACAAGACTAAAACAGCCCCCAATATCACACAGTAGACAGAAACAACAGGAACTCAGGCCACCACCTAATGCCCACATGCTTCCAGTCTGCCTGAAAAGAAAACGTAGACAAATAAAATCAGACCTTCAAAGACCAGAACTGCAAAGATCACGTGATTACAAAAGCAAAGAGGAGGAAAAAAAAAAAAAAATCAGACAAATATTACAAAATTCAAATTTTTTTCTGAAAACACAAACCTCAAGCACTCAGGTCGTAACAACCCAATGCAGCAGCAGAAGCTTTGGAAAGAGTGGCTAGGATGTTGCCGGCACAAAAGGACCTGGGGGTGTTAGTCGACAGCAGGTGGAACACAAGCCAGTATTGTGCCCAGGTGGCCAAGAAGGCCAATGGCATCCTGGCTTGTATCAGAGATAGTGTCCCCAGCAGGAGCAGGGAAGTGATCGTCCCACTGTATTCTGCACTACTGAAGCTACACCATGAGTCCTGTGTTCAGTTTTGGGCCCCTTGCCACAAGGCTATTGAGTTGATCAAGTGTGTGTAAAGAAGAGCAATGAAGCTGGTGATGGGACTAAAAACCAAGACAGATGAGGTGCAGCTGAGGGAACTGGAACTGTTTAGTCTGGAGAAGAGGAGGCTCGGGGGAGACCTTATTGCTCTCTTCAACTACCTGAAAGGAGGTTGTAGCGAGGTGAGGACTGCCCCCCTCCCCCAGACAATTAGTGACAGGACACGAAGTAATGGCCTCAAGTTGCACCAGGAGAGGTTTAGATTTGGACACTAGGAAGAATTTGTTCATTGGAATTGGCCGTGCAGGGAAGTGGTAGAGGTATTTAAGAGACCGTGGTTTAGTGGTTAGGTTGATGGCTGGACTTGATGATCTTCAGAGTCTTGATTCTTATGAAAAACGATTCTTATGAATCCACTTGCCATGAAACAAAACTGGCATCTCTGATCAGTCTTAGCGGGCTTCATTTCAGCAAGCATAGATGTATGCTTGCTCTCCTCTGGTAAACAGCAAGTGTCCTGAACAGTTAAGGTAGAAACCCATGTTCTGTGCCCTCTCATGCCTTGAAAAAAGTAAAGCTGTGCAGTATCTAGTAAAATAAAACTACATGTAGAGAGTCAATGAAGACTCATTCTTTATCTGTCTACAGTCTGTCCTGGGGAAGAAATGTAGTAACCTTCACAAGCAAATCAAAACCAACCTTTTACTGGGGTAATGGCCAAAAGAAAAAAAAAAAAAAAAAAAAGCCACAATTTCCTTCGTTTGCATCTTTGTCCATAGTTATCTGGCACTCCTTCTAAAGTGCCAGAGATCAGTTGTGAGAAATGAGCTAGCCATTTCATCTGCTATGACAATACCTGGTATCCCTACTACCAGTTTTGTAAGCCTCTTCTCCCCTGGCCAATCTTCAATGTGCTTTTGAGTGAAACCGCTTTCCCTCAGAAATGACCTCTCCTGATGACCTCCTTGATACTTCCAAAATGACAAAAAGCACAGAAATTTGCCCTTCAAATGATAGTTTCCCACTGATGTCAAACAGAGCATCTGAGCAGAGAAATCAACAGCTGCTGCACTGATGAATTTAAAGAGACAGGTTCCCAATATATTCTTTAATCTTGCAAAAATCTCAGCAGCATGAAATTATACATAACGTTAAAATATCACTTATACAGTGCCTGACTTACGTCTCCTGCCTCTATGGTCACTAAGACACAAGTCAGTATAGGGACTTATTGGTGGCAGTGCTGTGTGTTCTTAGGCTTAACTCTAATGTGTGGAATGAAGGTGTGGAATTGAATTAACAAATTAAATTAAAAATTAAATTAAATTAAAAATTAAGCTTTTCGTATCTCAAATACCAAAGCATACACCTAGTAATGAATTTCAGAAAAGCTTGTACACTTAGTGAAGAAAAGTGCTAAATCCAGCAGATAGGAAATGCCAAAGAAAATGCTGTTTCTCAAAGCCTCTCTCTTAAGCATTAACATGAACTTGAAGGAGATGTATGACAAGGGGAACCACAGTCCCACACACCTATCTCAGGGTCTGGTATTTTAGCTATTCTTTTTCATATAAGTAATTGGCTCACATTTTTCTTTGAAAACTTGCCTGAAAAATGAGAAGAGGATACCTTTTTATGCAACAGCTAAAAAACTTGCCACAGAAGTGTCTCACCAACTCGGAACAAATTTACGCACTTACACCCTTTGAAATTACTTTTCAACAACATGCTTGAGGCAAGACTGAAACCTGGCCAGAGAAACAGAACCACTCTGTAGAAATAAGTGAATGAGCAAGGTCATAAAGCCCAAGTACTAGGTCCACCTCTGGAAAGCAAGACTGCTGCTTGAAGGAAAAATTATGCAAATGTATTTTTAGTGTCTTCACTTCTAAGTACTAAAGGGCAATTTATGCAAACTTCTTTCAGTGGCTACACTTTAAGTATTTGTCCACTGTAATGCAGGTTTGAAGATCATCCACTGGAGAAGCCAAAGGCAGAAAAGGATTAGTATTGGATGATTTAGGTCCATAAAACACAACAGAATCCCAGGAATATTCTGTTTCCTTCGCTTCCATCCAGGGAAGAGAGGTTCTATCGTCCTATGACATGCAAGCAATTGAAATGCATATATTTTGTTCCTTTTAAAATTTCTTATTTCATTGTAAATAACATCTTAAGGAAAAATTACATCCTTAGTAAGGAATTTCTGTTGCCTTTTAACAGTTCTAATAATGAATGAAATCAAGGCAAGAATAAAAAAAATCATAAAGGTGAACATTACTGAGCAGGACCATTTCTCACACTTAGATAAACAGCAACGGCATTTGCATGTACAGCAGCTGTTCCCATTACAATCATTTGATCTGCATACCCATGCACACACACAAAGGAGACTGGGATTCCCTTGATTCCCAGCAGCCAACTCCATGTGGGCTTGCCCGTATCATTCTGACCCACTCACAGATGGCCAGGACTCCTCTGGTCCCCAGTAGCCAGCTCCCCTGTGCTGTCACCCCTGGTGAAACAAACTTACACTCAGCCCCCTCTTCATCCACCCACAAGCTCATCAAACTTGTTCTTCACAAGTGCTTACACACTCACCTGCATACCCACACTTGCCGCTGGATCCACAGATACAAGAGCTCCGTGGCCCTCTTTGGGACTGCCACCTGGTTTCGTTTTCCCAGGTCTCCCCAAAAACTGGCACCCGGCACATAGGCACTCCAGCCAACGGTCCCAGCCCAGCTGCTGGTACTCAAGCCTACACTCGTTTCAGTCACTGGCACCACAGACACATGGGAACTCCAACACATGGTATGACTCCACTTAACCAGAATTTACGGCAGCCTACGCTGACCAGGAGCAAGACAGGGACAGACAGGTTTATGACCTATTTACATACATCCAGTCCTTTTTATCCTCTTATCCCTTTACATCCTCATAGAAAGTCCTGTGCAATCCTGAGTTGCTCTTCCCCTGCATCAATAAACTGTCGCATACCACAGACAGCAGCACTCCTCAGCACAAAAGGTGCTCTGGTATTGACTTATCTAGATGGGTTCCATGCTTGCACAATACAGCTAAGGCTCTCCTGGGACAGCTCTGGAAGAGCCCAGGTGGGCCATCCCTCTGAGTCCTTAATTTGGGTTCCCGTCTGCCTTTGGGACTCTATGTTCCCCTGACCTTGTGGAGATGGGCCTTTGACGGTCCGATGGCCTGGGAGTAGCCAGGCCGAGTGTGATTTGTTTTGTGATTTGTTTGTGTTTGTTTGTGATCTCTGAGCTCCTTTGTTGGTGTGCAGAGGAGCCTTCATCAAATAACCTGATAGCTCATCCCTAAATATTTTATAGTCATAGAGAACCTAACCAGATTCCATACAGCAAAATGTCTTGTATCCAAGAGTGAAAAAAATGGTTACAGAAACACAAATGTAAGAACTGAATGAGCAACTAATTCCATATGTTTAGACTTTCTACTTCATTTTCTCTAAAACTCTTCTACTTCTGCCTACACCCTTTTGAGACGGAAGGACAACAAGAACATGGAACATTCAAAATGGGTCATAGCATAATTTATACAGTACCTTCAGTTTTATTCACTGTTGGTTTTTGAAAATCCTTAGGTTTCAGTTTATAGTTTTGACTGCTCCAGAGAATTTAGATGGTATTTTCTCCTTTATTACAAGTCACAACGTTGTGTGTGCAGTATCAAGGAGGCCCTGAGGATGTGAATAGACCTTAACAGCCCTGGCCCGACTCACCCCCTTCACCTCCTACCCAGAAGCTCCAGTTCAGCCCTGCTGAGGCTGTCAGTCCTTGCCTGAGCTAAGCTGCAGGTGTGCCTGGCTCTGGCCCTGTCTCTGGATGCACCTCACACCTGTGCTGTAGGTAGTAACTCTTGGATGCACACTGCATCTAGTCTCTGGCTCTGTCTCCCAGCTGGACTTGGGTCCCTGTGCTGAGGCCTTGTCTCCAGCCCAGTCTCCTTTGCCCCAGGCTGGAGCCCTGGCCTGCCCCTGCTCCTGGCTCACAGCCGTGCCTACCCACATCTGGCACTGCCCACCCTGAGCAGGCCCTGGGGGGGCTGTCCCCTCAGAGAGGGCATGGCCTGCACTAGGGTCACCCTTGGCTCCCTGGCCCCTCAGGGCAGTTGCCCCTTGCTGTGGCTGGCAGGGGGAGACTGAAGGCTGGGGTCTATAACAACCTTCATTTTTCCCCTGATGTGTAAGGAATGTTCCTTTGATCTCATTAACAAAAGCAAAAACCAAATGTCAGCAATAAAACCAAATAAAGATCATTAAAACCAGGCAAAACCACAAAACCATATAACACCTACCAAAACAAACAAACAAAAAAAATCGCTTAAAGGGACTCTAATGTGAAAGAAGAGAACAGATACTATTTAGCAGATATTAGCCCTGTTGTGTAATGCATTACTATCAGGAACTTGGATGACTTTATGCTGAGTGTTGTATACAAAAACTTGTGTAGATATAAAGAATTAATCTTAACTATGTATGTATATTTCCTCTGCCATCCTATGAGCAGATACAACAGACTTTTTTTTTTTTTTTTTTTTTTTAAGAAAACTAAGCAACAATATTCTGAATGTGAAAATGAACAGAAGAATGCATTTGGAAACAAATACATGAAGACCTTCTATTACTGCAGCCAGTTGCTGTGGTCCCTCACAGCTAAACAAAATGTACACCCTCCTTAGCAGGATCAATTTCTATACTACAGATGCTTAAACTATAGAAAAGTAAATGTTGGTTACTGGTTAACCCAAAGTAATTAAGTTAAAGAGGTGACTGAACGTGAGAAATAGTTATAAAACTGATCTGCCTAATAGTTGACTCTGATGACATAACTGCAGTTTGTAAATATAAACCAAAATTAAATTATCATGGGTAACAGCTTGACTAACATTGCAGCCTAATTTTAAACATCTGGACTTAACACCAGCAAGTGCATTTCACAAATAATTTAATCAAAGTATCAGTAGCACTATTATTTTTAGAAAGTCTTATGTTTTCTTTTGGATTTACACTAATGCTGCCATCACCTGTAACACACTAGCTCTGATCACAGCGATATGGTGGGCTCCTCCTGTGGATAGGTGGGAATAAATAGAATTGACCTAATCCTTGCACTGATATTTCCCAAACAGTTCCTGCAAAGTCATCTTCAACCTTCATATCTATTACAGACTGTTCTCATAAAAATTTACATAGAAACATGTAAAGCCACAACTGTATGCGTACCAAAAGGAAAACACAGGAAAAAAGATCCGACTAATTACAAAAACAATTAAGTAAAATCAGCAACCGCCACCTAAATTGTGAGGCACACCAGTATTCCTTGTCTAGCTGTCATCCTTAGTAGGTTCCTAGAAAACAACAACCAAAATCCACAGGTCCTTACCAATGAAACAATATGAGATCAGTAGTTCTGAAAACAGAGACTATGTACTGTTTTGATTAAATTTGTACCTCCAGTATGCAACACCGTTTCTCTTTTTACAGTAGTGCCTACTCAAATGGATAGGAGAACTACTAGATAAACACAAGCTGTAAAAACAAATGAGCCACAGGAATCCTTGTGTCTCACTTGTGAGTTATGACTGCCTTCTTGTGGTTTCACAGACTTCACTGTTACCACTTCTAAGACTGATCTCTACTGAGGTTTTATTCTGTGTAGCAGAAGTTTCTGTCAATCTACAAGAGAAACCAGGCTGAAATGAACTTCACTTCCATAAGCAATAGGAGGAATTAAATACACTGGCACTAACTTGAAGATACTAGAGCTACATATAGAATCTCACAGTAAGGCATAGACTTTGGGGCAAGTCTTGCACACATTTCTTGGGGGTTAAGTAATCCAGCTGAAGTGAACAACAGCTATCTAATAGAAGGAACATGTAAAGTAAAAGATGTCTTATCAACTAATTGATTCTAAGCTATTTCAAAACCCCCAGCCTTCCAACATGCTTCGTCATGTTCCTTTTAGTCACGTCATAAAGTAGATTTTGCTATACAAATAAAACAATGAGATAATAAGTGTGTCATATGCTTGAGCCAGCACATAAAGGTAGTCCACTGGGAAATCAACACCAAAAAGAACTAAACACATTCTAAAAATGCTTTTACAAAAGACAATGTAGACATGTGACCTATTTTAGTGTATTTGAGTAAATATGAATGATTTACCAAAAAAAAACTAATATTCCGAGTTTCAGAAATGTGCGCATGCTGCTTTTGTGCTAACTTACATGACTTTATAACTGAAAATGACAGTCCGCATGACTATTATGTTAATTAAAAGATTATTGGGTAGTTAGGCCATTCCCAATAGGATGTGATGTGGTACAATCTCCACAGGCTGCATTTGCCTGCATTGCCTGCCAGCTGATCATTCCAGAGTCAGCTACAAATATTCCAGGGTGTCTCCACACTAGGAAGTAGTGTGAAACGCAGAAGCACATCGGTTGAGAAAAACAACTGGTGCTGCTAGATCTAATGCCTACATGTATGCCAACTTCCTTTGCCCTTCAGATTTGTCTGATCCCATGGAGTCAATGCCATTAACTGCTAAAGTACATTGGTTCCCAAAGATCACATCCTCCAGCTATGTTCATCCACAAGAACCCTACTGCATGAGCTCTCAGGTTGGTCCATGTTGTGAAAAAGATGATCGTGTAGCTCAGGAGACTCACTCCAAACACACACTTTGATCCACATTAGAAAAACTAATGTGGAAAGACTAGACGCATCTCAGAAACTTCCAACTCCTACAAATGTAACATAGAAACACATCAGTCACAGTCATTCCTTCTAGACTAGATTTTCCTCATAATCCACTTTACTTCATGGACATTCAGAGCACTATTCCTTTCTGAACTTGCAACAATCTTAGGCTTCTGATACCGTATGCCCTGAAAAAGCTAAGCTTAAATAAAATAGTAACAAGTAGCTATTTTTAGATCTAAAATATTTACAATAAACAGTTTAACTATAAACTCTAAGAACATGAGATACTCCATGCAGGTTGCACTGTCATGGAGTCATTTCTGACTGTAAAACTGCTAAATGCATTGCACTACATACTGGCCATGCAATATTTCTCTGTATGTTCTCATATTCTGTTCTCGTACGTATGAGAGGGACACCATTAAATATTATGCTTGTATCTTTGGCAAAAATACATAAACACTGCTGCCCTTACCAAAATTAACAGCTCTTTGGTACCCACTTTATTATGACTCAAAAATCAGTCAACATCAAATTTCATACTACCTTTTTGTACTTAAGGTACCAATTATTTCTGACATAATCATATGAAATTAACATGACAAAATTCAGCATTTCCTTTATTTGCCTTCTCTCATTATTAGTTTCCAACATACTAAATATTTCAAACATGCAGTAGCAGAAATGTCCACTAGAAGCTGATGGATACACCTATTTCCATTTAAAAGAAAAAGAAATAAATAGAAGAAATAAATTAACTTCGTACATTGTCTTTCTCAACAGAAGGAATAGGTGGCAAATGTCCCCTATCCTATTCTGTGAAATTTATCCTTTTTGAATTGTGAAAGGTAATAGGCTAACTAACAAAATACATACTTTGTTTCAATGTCCCAAGTACTTACAATATTGCAAAAGCACACAGAGAAGTGTAATCTCAGCAGTAAAAAAAAAAAAAACCTGCACCAGCACAATTAATCATTACACAGATTAAATATGCAATCTAAAATATGACTACAATTATACATTGGTAGTTCCACAGATCCACACATATTTATAAATGAAGTTTTCTGTAGAAAAATCCTATTTCAGAAGACTGTTTTTGAAGTGCAGAGCAAAGTCCTCAAAAGAAACAAGTGTTAACATTAGCACAGTTTTTGTAGCTCTAACAGTTGTTTAAAACACTCTTGGTATTGGTTTTTCCATTTTCTATAGAAGACTAGGCTCAGTAAGTGAAGTGAGCTTCACCAGACCTGAGATTTCCTAGAAACATTTGCAAATGTTTTCCGTGGTCATTCAGGAATTAAAGAACTGTCCAAACAAAAATGACTCTTGGGTTCATGAACAGCATAGCCTATCTTCAATCTGAACAAAACACATGATAATATTGCTAACATACGCTCAGAAAGCACTAATTCAAAGAACCATATGTCAGCCACACAGAAAACAGCTTTCACCACAACAGTTAAAGTGGCATTTCACGAAGAAGCCTTATTTCCCAGATATATTTTAATTGCTACTTCTTTCCATATGTCTGCCTTGATTGTAGACATTACAAGAAGACAGGCAAAATGTAATGGGTATGGCTTAATTAGCCCACCATTTTATTAGCTCATCTATAAAGCACAACCCAAGAACTAATCACACCGTGCAAGCTAACACTTGCCATTCCACTGCTCCCATTGGTTTGGGCCTCAGCCAGCTCCTTCCCAACCCAGCTCTCAGTTCTTCAGCAGGACGCCAACCCACATCACTGTCACATTAAGCCAATAAAAAAGACTGGTGGATGCCAGTCACAGCCACGTATCACATCAGATGATGAATGTCCTCCTCCTTTTTATTATGTAACAAAAGGGAAGCCATGACCCCCTTCCCTTGACTTTATTTCAGTACTACTGTCTCTCTCCAGCTCACAGACCTGTAAATCTTCTTCATATTTGTGCACAGACCACATTTTTAATCTCAATCTACTTTAAGGAACTGCAATGACTCCCAGGCTGCAGTGGCATTGTGTTGACAATGGATGAAAAACAGGCATCATGTGAAGTAGCACACAGTAGGGTGGGACATACAAGTCTTTCCCTTTTCATTTGATTCTTGCTGGGACCCTTCTACCCTGCAACACTGATAATATGTTTCCGAGAGAAGAGACAGACTTTTAATTCACATTGGAATGGATACAATCCATTTATTCAAATTTTTCTTAGGAGCTTTTCTAGCTTGTTAAGAACCATATGCCACATTAAACATACGCAAATGCTACAGTCCAGTCTTCTACACCATCCTGCAACCAACCTTAGATTGTGCAAGGAAGGAGAGATGAAAGGGAGAAGAAATCAACATAAAATGTTAATATTTGAGAAAGATACAAGACATCAAAACCATAGCCTGAGCTACAGTTATAGGATATTAAGTGGATCTCTCTACAGCAACAATTTTCAGTGGAAGTTCTAAGTTGCCTCGCCATATTATGATAAACCTTTCCACAAACATAAAAGTCTTTCATGTGCCAGTTTTCTAGAATACAGTCTGATAACTAGCTAATGAAGACATACCATAAAAAGAAAATAAATCTCTCTTCAAGGCAGGGCTGAAGTATTTGTCACTGACACATGTCTGATTACCAGAGATAGAGCCGCTATGCATAGCAATCGCTTCCTGACAGGTGTATCACATTTCACACATTTCTGGCATCAGGTGAAAGAGTTTAAAATTAAGACAGCTTAATTTGTGCTGAAGTTATTGAAAGCCTTGTAACATGAGGGGTGTGAAAGCTCAGCCTAAGTTCCAACTCAAGCCACAGTGTTTCAAAGCCTCCAGTCAATGGAAACTATTGGATATGGAATTTTTGACAGAATTCCACTGGAAGGATCACAGTAGCTCTGAAGCTTCAGATTTTCCTTTAGATCTTCAACATAAATAAACAGCTACAAAAGAAAAGCATTATAGTGTCCATATTTTATGAGCTTAAGCATCCACAACTGAGATTAATACCAGTTATCAACATCCTGAATTATCAGCAGACTTTTTAATACTGAAATTTTGTCACTTTCTTAATCTTAATCTATTCTCTCAAAGTTGACAAATATTTTAGTTGTTTTGCCTTTGGAAACCAGATACTGGTGGCATGCTCTAGGAATTCTATCTTTATTACATTGTCTCATTCCACCCAAACAGTCTTCTCACCTGTGCAAAGCAATTAAGAAAGACAGTGAAGTGAAGTGGGTTGTGGTACTACAAATATGTTGATAATATTCAGGTTTGTTTTTCATTGGACTGGGGAGCTCCGCTTGATTTGCTTTCTCAGTGGGAAGGTCATGGATGAGAACAACTTGACTGAGGCTCGATCTATACCAGATGGATCTACTAGGTATGAGTAAGCATCTTAGGGGCATGAAAATTTGACATCTGCTACAACTATTAAGAGGGATAAGCCATGCCTGTTGATGAAGCCTACAAGGATGCCTTGAAAACCCTGAGGGCACCTGCATATATGGAGTAACAATCAGTAACTGCCAATACCACGTGTTGTCAAAGTACTTAGTTACTGTCTTTAGTGATACCCTTTGCTCTGGTTACATCACAAATTCTTTCTACCTTTGCTTAGGATTCAAGGGAATCACTTCAAAAAACATCCTGATCTGAAGTCAAGCTGTTTTGCATCTGGTAAACAACTGGCAATTCAGTTTTAATTTATCCTAATGGCACAGTAGCCACACTGAATCATAAAGGACAATATAAACATGTATTAAGATGGTATTTAACAAATTCAAGTTAATTGCCTTTAAACAGTATATTGGGAATTTTCTTGTTTATTTCTATAAATTCTGAACAGATACTTCCAACACACTTGCCACTGTGCTACGGTTATTTCCACTGAAACCACTAGAGACATTTCCATTAACTGCAGGGGTATCAGACTCAGGCCAGCAATAAAAGCTCCAGAAAAATTCTGTATTAAAGTATTAATCATACAAATGGAAGAACTGATCTGATAAGTATCCTTCAGAAAGCTGAAAAATCTCCAGCTAAAGACAAAACAGAAGCTTACACCACATTAATGTGTAAAGTTCTTTAGTCTTTAAAACTGAGTCATGCTTTCTATCCCAAAACAAAGGCAGCCAATATATCCTTCAAAAAACTCCAGATGTTCATTTCTTTCCACAATTTGGAAAATGGATGAAGTTTGGTTTAACTTTCAAGACTAGTCGACAATTCTGCCTTTTTTTTCTACTTAAGAAAAATAAGGTTTTGAACACTGGGAGGAGGCTTGAAATAATTACCAGGTGCTGTTAAACATTTAATTCCACTGCAATTACAGCTTCAGTGCTGTCCAGTCTTCAAAAGTACACTTGTGTTGGTCTATGCTTAAATAAAATTTTTCACAAGATGAGCTAATATGCTGCATGTGCAATATCAAATGCATTCATCCTCCGCTTTGTTGATGAGGATCCACTGGACAGAAAATTCATAAAATTTAACAAAAGCTTACTTTTTAATACTGTTCATTCAATTTTATAACTCGAAAACTAACAATAAGCCACTAGCTGCAAAAAACCACATCCTCTTTCCTTATTTATTCCAACAAACATGTCCTATAGCTGATAGTAAGTACTATACAAAGAGTGTCATACACTTCATCGATTAGATGATTTGTGCTTCTTTCTGTCAGTTTGTCTAATGTTCTTTCCACCTACTGCAGGTCCAGACTAACCAACAATCTGCTAATTTATGACCCCTCAACTAAAAATTGTATAGAAAAATCTAA
>VXAV01009954.1:39261-57239 GCA_013399715.1 Alectura lathami | reverse complement strand
GAGAGAATAATCTCAGAGGTTCCCATTAATAACCTTATTGTGAAGCAACTCACTTTGAATGAATGAGTTTTAAGTTCTGGTACTTGGAGTATCTAGAGGAGAAAAAAACCTTGAAAATGGATCTTCAATAATGGAGGCAGGCGATTTTAACCTACATCCTCTCCCTCTGGGGAAATTACAATGTTTTAAAACGTTGCCCTTCTGTAAAATCAAAAAATTGTTTTCCTCCCAGCTGTATTTCCCAAATGACTATCTGCAGCATTTTTCTTGCTGCTTATTGGAGTTGTCTGAAAACTTTCTTCTGTAGTGAACAAGATAAGTTATAATTATCTGTGATGATGAACATGGCTAGACATGTGTCAGCAAATAGGAGTTACCTTGCTGCTCAAACACTTTTTCATAATTCCTTCACCTGATTATTTGGATTTAACAAAAGAAAACAAATGCATATTATAGTACAGGTACATTACTTATAATGCAATTAGTGTAATTGCAGTGTAGTCACAATGCAGTTACAATTTGATAAAAATAATTATTGCTAATATATGTGCATTATGAAATGTATTCAGAAGTTTCACTTCAGTTTCATTTTCATTATAACACTAGAGGAATTCCTTGTCCATGATTTCATCTGTCACAACTCTTCTGTGTTGTTGTTTCTCTGAAGATTTATAAGCAGCCAGTGGGCAAAAAGCTCTGATATTCCAGCCACAATAAGGATGTCCAGTCAACTTCATGATCAAGATGTCTGTTCATATGAAACTGGTGGTTTTGTAATGAGAAAGCGATTTGGATTGACTTTCGCTTCTGCTGCATGCAATGTCTTCAGAAATTGGTTTATGCTGGTTCTTTAACACAGTATTAAGTGATTCCTGACATGATCAGTAAAGGGACAAGGATGTGTCAGTGCTGAAGATCACTGTAGATTTCTCTTAGGTGCTCAGTTCCAGGGGCTGAAAGTGCAACTGTAGACAACAGTCAGCCTGATGAGGGAGTGGGGCAGGGAGAGATGAGGGAGACTTTCCTGGCTATGAAGAAATACTTGCATGGTCTCTCGCTTAACCCTAGAATTAAGCCAGGGACACAAGACGGTACTTATGTAAAATTAGATTTCATGCCTGAAATGATCTCTGGGATTTAGATGCTGAAAATATCCTTTTCAGTGTAGGCAATTCACATTTTTTTTTTTCCCCCTGCAGTGTGCCACTCACCTTTAAACGTACTGTCTTAGCTTGTCTTGTGCTGAGCCAGAATGAGCTGAGATAATCAATACCTTTATCCCAGGTTAGAATCTTCAGTGCTGCCAAAAAGGGGGGAATTCCCCTCCTCTCTCCATTGCCCAGACAGGGCAAGAGAGCACAAGAGGAGTTTGATCCGGTTCCCGTTGGCAAAGGCACTCACTCCACTGGGAAGAGAAAGCAGTGATATGAAAGAGGCTTTTGTTGGTTGTTTCCCATGAACTTTTAATGCAAATTGCCTACGTAGCTGTGGGAGCAAGGGCCTGAACTGTTTGGATCTCATATACCTCCAATGCATCTTGATCTGCCTTTTCCTAGGGCCAGCAAGTATGGAACATTCTCTTGAGAGTTTAAATACCAAAGGGAGGACTATGGAATAACATACATAAATGAATGACCTTCCTAAATTTCTGTGAGAAAGGTGCTGGAATGCATCTTGAAGGAGACAAGTTCCTATCCTTTTCCGAAGTCCCTGACCTCAGTGGTATCTTGTGGAAAACAGAATGGCAATGCAGGAGAAGCTGTAGTCTGTCACCTCCAGTCAGTTCTGTACATGGAATTAAGTTACTAATTGATGTGGGGAGCAGCGAGAGAAATCACATGCTTTTTTGCCCTGAAGATCTTAAAATTAAAAACACTTGAAATGCTACTCTTAATGTTGTACTGAGAACTGATTAGCAGTGGCCATACACAAGGAAGTGTTCATTATTTTCATCTTATGAAATATACTGATCCTTTACATTTCAGGATTTTTGCTAGTACTTAGATGGGAAAACATCATTTACATACAAAGGTAAGTTTTTTAACATGATGCACTCAATCTCATGCTAGAAATGAATGACATGTCACAAGAACACCTTCTGTCTGAAAAAATATATAAAAATTATTTTTCAGCTGTAACAATTTAATAACAAAATATCCTTTGGAGTAGCTGCACAAGAAGCACGCACAGCCAATACACACACAGGCTAAGTTACAACGCATGGACAAATGGGCTGGTATTTGTGGGAGGCCTGAATTCAACTTGTCATAGAGAAGATAGTCTCATAACAGCCCTTCTCTGGCAGTTATTCCCAGCTGTGTATTTGAAAGGGATCTCTTATATCTATAGAGCTGTTCTTTCAGTAGCAAAGCTGAATAAACAAAAGCCTGTGGGTCTTTAATGAGAATCTTCCAGCCCACTCCACAGCACAGCAGCTGCCAGTGGCGAAGAGGGTTTTGTGTATAGCCGCTTCAGCTGACATGGTCCACCTAGAAGTCCCCAGATCCTCCAGAGGCAATGGACAGATTCATCCTTGGAGCAAGGTACTTTCAGTGTTCTGAGCTGGGATGGACACCATCTGCCTTACTGATTTCAGTGAAGCCACAGCAAGCTTCTGCTGATCGAACAGGAAAGACCCTAACGAGAAGGCATCATCTATCTGAACAACTAGGAAGCATGAACCAGAAATGTGGGCTTTGTCAGACTCTGTGTAAAGCATATTCTTCTGCATGATGAAGGAAATTCAGTATACGGAAAATTATTATTGTTTAATGAACTCTCATTTTCATTCTCATTTGAAGTTGCTAATGAGGGTGAAGTCAATATCCTTCATCTGTTCAGTAAAGTGAATTCTTCTTCTTGACAGTCTCAAATTGCCAGTGGGTAGACAGATTTGTGGGAAGAACTAAATGGTGTTTACTGTGGTGACTGATTATCTCCTGAAGAATCATGTGTTTTTCTCAAACAGTAGAGGATATAATTTAATTAGACTGTTATTTTAAATGTTCTATTTTTTTTTTTTTTTAATGCATTAACTTATGGCCTGTGGCTGATAGAAAAGAAATTAACACTGACTCCTTTGAGTGTGGAATGAATTGCAGTTTGCAAGGGGAGAAAATTAATTATAAATGCCTGCTATTTAAGTTTTCCAGATTCAGATGATAAATGAAGCAATTATTACATGTCAAGTATATAAACAGTAATTCGTCAACATTTCAGCTTATTAATTCTAACATTTGCCATTCCATGTAACATATTTATCACATTTTATTGCTTGTTGATGAAAAATCTAGCATAGTTTTCTCAATTATCTTTACACAGCTGCATAATGAAGCAACAAAGTAGGGATGTATATCACAGTCCTGAACGCTGCAAAAAGATCCTTGTTTGTCTTGACTTCAGTTCAGAACAAAGCACTGAGGCCTTAGTCAGGTGTTCATCCTCATTTCAGCTGCCCAAACTCATTTTCAGGGTGTTGTGCTGCTGTGCTCCTGATTGCGTTTCAGACCCTGTTTCTGCACACTACCGCAAGACCAAGTCCTACCGGCTCATCTTGCCTGGATGCTTCTTGCTTCTCTTTTTCTAGCCATATTTCTGTGGCATTTCTCATACTCTCTGTACTTGGAATGGCCTAAGATCTACTGGTGTTCCACTGTGCACCTCACAGACAGTGTGGGTGATATATTTTATTACACCTTCTGATTCTTGGACATTGTTGTCTAACCAATGACACTCCAAACTTTACCCTATGGACTGAGAAGAAGAGGCCCAAGACCGATCATTACTAAGACATACAGTCATGTTGTATTTTGAGAAAAAGCAAACTCATGACTCTTTCAAGATCCTCTCTGTGGTTTACAGTAAAGGGAGGGCTGTAACTGAAGGTTAAAAGGCTGCATAAGGCTGTGTGGTCATTGAGGGATTAGAGTATATCAGTTAGAGAGGCCAACAATACAGGCTAGTTTTCAGGCACATGTGAAGAGGAGAATTTGGATCATGTTACTTAAAGCTAAAAATTAAAACCTAGAATCACAAAAAAAAATATTAGTTTTCTGTGCTGAAAAGACTGAAAAGGTTACTTTACAGACTACATATTAATTTTTGTATCATACATGCCGCAGAAGAGAGCCTTGACTCAGATGATTTTTCTTCTTTTTGGCTTGTGATCCACTATAACATCTAGAAGCTCCTGTGCACAACTCTTCCCTAGACAGCTATTTCTTAGTCTCTGTGCAGATGGTTACCTCTGCCTAAGTGTGTAATTTTATGTTTCTTAAATGACATTATTTTTTTCATTCTTCCATTTGTCAGGGTTACTCTAGGCTTTAATTCTGTCTCTTGAGCTGCTGATAGTTCCTTTCATTTTGATACTGCTTATGAATTTAAAGTGTGCACTGTCATTATTCAGTTAACTGATAAAAACTTTCAGCAATTCCAAGATAATCTTCTGCAATTCAGTTGCTATTTTGAAGTAAAAAAAGATCATTAAAAATTCGAGGAAAACACATGATTAAAAATTAGGTATAACCTTCTCAATGAACTTTGATTGGGTTTCTTGGAAGCTGAAAATAACAGGATAAAAACATTCTCAGAAAAGTGAATATAGAAAATTTCTATCTGTTTTCAAGATAGAACCAGAATACCAGAAGCCACTTCTAGGATTTAAAGACCTAGAGGAGAAAAGATTAAGAAATACAATATATAAACGGGGAATTTCAGAGATGTATGTTAGCTTTTGAGTTTCTTCTCAGATGGAGAAACTAGTTAAGATATATTAACTTTAAGGTTTACCTGGAAATCTATATCTTTGCCAATTCTAAATTTTCTAGTCCTAAGGCTGCAACAGCCCTAACCCACTTAGCCACACATATAAGACATGCATTGGGTAGACTAGAAACCTACATAGGAGCATACCTTTCTGATACAAAAAACAATAGATCTTACACTCCTACTGCCCAGGAACCCATCCAGCCTGGCCTTGAACACAGCCAGGGATGGGGCAGCCACACCTTCTCTGGGCAGCCTGTGCCAGCGCCTCACCACTCTCTCAGGGAAGAATTTCTTCCTGATGTCCAACCTAAACCTCCCCTCTTTCAGTTTTAGCCCATTCCCCCTTGTCCTACCATTATCCACCCATTCAAAAAGTCGGTCCCCCTCCTGCCTGTAAGCTCCTTTCAAGTATTGGAAGGCCGCAATGAGGTCTCCCTGGAGACTTCTCTTTTCCAAGCTGAACAGTCCCAACTCCCTCAACCTTTCCTCACAGGAGAGGTGCTCCAGCCCTCTGATCATTTTGGTGGCCCTCCTCTGGACCCACTCCAACAGCTCCACATCCCCTCTGTACCGGGGGCCCCAGGCCTGCACACAGTACTCCAGGTGAGGCCTTCCAAGGGCAGAGTAGAGGGGGACGATCACCTCCCTCTCCCTGCTGGCCACCCCTCTCTTGATGCAGCCCAGGATGCCATTGGCCTTCCTGGCTGCAAGAGCGCACTGCTGGCTCATGTCCAGCTTTTCATCGATCACAACGCCCAAGCCCTTCTCCGCAGGGCTGCTCTCAAGGAGTTCTTCTCCCAGTCTGTACACACACCTGGGATTGCCCTGACCCAAGTGCAACACCTTGCACTTGGCCTTGTTGAACGTCATCAGGTTCTCATGGGCCCACTTTTCAAACCTGTCCGGGTCCATCTTGGGGGGATGAGTTCCTGGGAAGTTTGATCTAGTGAGTAAGTGGTTGGCAACCCTGTCCATGGCAGGGGGTTAGAACTGGATGAACTTTGAGGTCATTTCTAACCCAAGCCATTCTATGATTCTATGATTGACAAGACTGAAGCTGAAGTAGATTTTGGATGATCAGGGTGATGAATGCAGCCAGCTTGTATTTTGTCTTATCCTGGAGTTCTTCTGGGCCATCAACCCCCACAACTTCTGAAGCCCCATCTTAAGAACAGGTGAAGTCCTGTTCTACCTTGACTCACCACCCTAATACCTCTGGCTCTTTCAGAATACAACACATTATAAGCTACGGCACATCAAGTAGCAGATATTGCTCTGAATAATTCAGGAGTTGAGCCGTTTAAGATATCTGTATTTGATATCCTTATATTTATTACAAAACAGTTTGTTTAAAGGACCTGGCACAATGTTGTCAGCATAGGAAAAGTTGGCACTAATTATGTCATGTAAATGCAGTGTTTGCACTAGTTATCACACACATCAGTCTCAGTTGCCCTAATAAGTTAATCAGGCAAGTAAATAAATATTTTTAAAGATAAACAACCAGCTTTATAAGATCAGCATTTAGTTTTAATTCTCAGTTTATTTGTTTGTTTGTTTAAAACAAAACAAAACAACTAATTTGCTACATACAAGATATCAACCTTATCATACACAAGCATAAACTGAACAAATGACAGGTTGATCCTGTCTGTTGAAAAAGCTGCACAGGACTGCAATAAAGCCGTAGTAGAGGATGTTATAACATATGACAACACTTACTCCAAAATAAGTTAGAAGATCATGAATCCAAATTATTAGTTGACAATTTTGTTTGTTCTACACTTCCACCCCTGTCTTGGGGCCAAACAAATACTACCTGTTTAATGATGGTCTCTTCCCTGCTCTTGCTGTGGTTCAAAGAACTGTTTGCAGACATTTAATTTGCTTTCCTGTGAGAGAGAGACATTGTTACATTTCTCATAAGAGAATGGATTTTTCTCTGCATTTGTCCAACATGTATATAAGGCTCTGCTACCCATATGCTATAACAATGTAAAAAAAAAAAAAAGTTACAGAATATATGCATGTATATGAATTGTTGCAATGATATTTGCCAAGAGGCTAGGCATAACAAATTCCTGCTTACCATTTCTCTCTCGCACTCTTCCACCCTTCTAGGAAACATCACAAAATATTTTTTGAGACAATCATCTTGTTCTGAAGAATACGACTTCGTTTGAATTTCTTCTCTATAACAGTACTTACTTTCACTTTCTAACATTTTAATGAGAATTGAGACAGATTCTTCCTTCCACTAAAGACAACCCGAAGTATTATTATGGAGATGTATATGTCCCTACTTAATTTAACATGCTTTATCAATGTTTGAGGATGATTTAGTTGATCTCTGCTGACTTTCTTATGAAGCATGCTATAAAAGGAAAGGATCATGTACTAAGGCAGTACTTTCCTTTGGCTCCATCAGTGAGTACCACAGGATAAAATAATAAACATGGGCATGTCTTTATAAAGAGAGAGACAAGAATTTCACTGGAAAATACAAACTGAGAGCTCTGACTGGGCTTGAGGCTAAATTTTGTTTGGACAGCTGAAGCTGAAAACATTGGATTAATAAAATTGTCCTGAGGAGGAACCACTCCTGAATTTCCTCACTTTTAAGTGCAGCATATTGGTGATGGCTCACACCACTGAATGTGCCAGCAAATCAAAGCTGATGTACAGTAGAGCACACATCCAACTGGCAAAGTGAGCAGAAAAATCCCACAGCAGGGTTAGCCCCTGACTTTTGCACCCACTTTTGAGCCAGCAAGTACCCAGAGCAAGGTTCTTCTTGGGCAAAGGAGCACAGCATGGGGGTGCTGCCAAACCAGCAGTGGTGCAGATCTAATGCCAGCACATACTGCAGTTCCAGCAACCCAAGGCACTAAGCAAAGGTCTGTAAAAACAGTTCTACTCTGTGACTAATTACAGCAGACACAGCACTACAGCAATGCAACCACATTGCTTTCTGAAGCCCAGTGAGGATGCTGCATGATCCTGCTTTGTTTGGTGTATCTGAGTACATCAGGCTCAAAAGAGATCTCTTCACACTCTGCTTGGCTGGAGGCTACAGACACCTCCCAGGAGGTATGATAGAACTGTTTTAATGATGACTGTATTCTATTAAAAGAATACTTACAGTAAGTAAAACAGGATTATTTTGCAATGAATATGCAGACATTTACAGAAATAATCATATTGTACATAAATGATGCCTTCAGCTACAGCTAAGGGTCTCAGCATACTCGCATACTCTCCAAGCAGCCTCGGTAGAACTGTTAAAACAAGAAGGTAATCAAATTTTAATAACAAAATCTAAGGCTAATACTTACCCAAACTGCTCGTATTTGGAGCTGGACAAGAAAAAGAAAGAAAATATCTCAGGAGGGAGACAACTTTAGAGATTCTGAGCAGAAATCAACTCAAAAAATAAGTTATGATATACATGGTATGCATCTTCAGCTCCCTCAAAATGCAAAGCCTGCTTTTTTTTGGTAGGTCTTCCAGCAAAAACAGTCCTAAAATAAAAATACAGTCTGGACTACCTGGAGGGAAAAGAGTGAACTAAAACACCCCAACAAGATGTACTTCTGGCATCTGGAGCAGGCTCAGTACAACGAGCTTCAGACCAAAGGCTGAATCACTATTTGTTCATCTACCCTCAGCGACAGCTAATGGTGATGGAACACAGCAAAGCATTTGCCTAGTATTTGAACATCATAAATGGTCTATATCGTTTCAACAAAATTATCTTTTAATATATTGCATATATGAGCTAAAAAATGACTAATAGAACTCTGATGGGCTCTTAATTTTGGCCAAGAGTTGAAGTTTAGTCAAGAAAATTTGAACATCCCATGCAAATATATGTTGAGTGATTTTGACATATAGAATTGCTTGTAGGTCACCAAAAGTAATCTCTTCTGTCTAAATACTGTTTCTAGGTTAAAAAGGAGCAGAAATCCTTTACATCAGATTTATTAATATTAAATATAAAATCATTGTAGAATCATAGAATCACAGAATGACTTGGGTTGGAAAGGACCTTAAAGACCATCCAGTTCCAACCCCTAGAAGTATGCATATGATTAAGCTTAAATTCTGAACAAGTTTAAACCTTAACAGCACCTGGTATAGAAATCATATATTTTTCTATTNTTTTTTTTTTTTTTTTTTTTTTTTTTAATTATAGCTTATATACAATCCTTTACATCATCTGCATTGAAAAAAAAAATTGACCAACTGATTTTTGTGTTACATTTAAGCTGACATCAGAAAGCACAAGGCATAACACCTGTCTTTCCATTGAGCCACTACACAAGTAATGTCTTTGATATAATTTTTTTCCTTAAATTGGCAAGTATTTGCCTAGCATTTGAGTTTGGTAATACCTGATCAGTTCAGTGCATATTTCTTTTTTTTTTTTTTATGCTTGCTTTTTAAACTTTTTGTTCTTCTGCAATCACTACAATCAAAATATTTGAAGTGATAATGCTGTTTATTTGAAGTGATAATCCTGTTCTTAGGAGTCGGTTTTGTCTAAATAATCTATCAACCTTTCATTTACAGAGAATATCTGCAGAAAGGAAGAGAGAGTCAAAAAACACAATGCTTTCTTAAAGTACTAAAGATAAGGATGTGTAAAATTGTTATCAGAATTTCTTATTTATCTATCTATACTCATGTATTTTTCTTGCAATCATGAATGTATGACTGCAATGTTGTCCTCACTGAAGTCTGTACAGCAGGAATTTGTTTTCTGACAGGAATCCAGATGTATGTGCAGGGGTATATCACACCTCTAATAAATGGTTTGTCTGAAAGATGCAAAGAATTCCAAAGATGCGTTGGATTGCAATACGCTCAGGGAAAACACCGTGTCTCCACAACATAATCCCCTGAGAGCAGAATTACTTACAGGAATTTTCTCTGAAAAATGAGAAAACAAGCTGTGACCTTCTACTTCCTACACCTTGCCCTTGCTTTTTTGAAAAGTTTGTTTTGTAGAATCCAACACTAGCATGCTTGCAGCCATAGCTACAATTTCATGGAGGTCACATTCTCCTTACTTGGCTTATTCAGATGCACATTCAGCTTCTAATCCACACAGCATTTATTCTTTTTGTGGCAACATATAATAAAGCCCAGAAGGTTCTCTGAAATTCCTGTTTCCTCAGGGCTGAAGTGGTGGTTAGGCAGATACGGTGCTTACTCCCACACTAGATGTGGTCCAGAAGAAAATGAAATCCCACAAGGGCTTCCCAGAGGCCAGGAGCCCAATCCGCCTGTCCTGTGCCCTCCAGGCAAAACCTCCTCAAGTTTGCAGACAGCCAGCAGACTGTGCCAGTGGTAGCCAGGAGCAATGGTGTGATGTGTGTTACTTTGGCAAGCTGTACCTTTGCTCCTGGGTGTCTTGAAAGTCCCTGTGGAAAGGGCCAGCGTACCTCTCAGTGAAGAGGAACTGCTTGGTTTTGTCATCTCTGGGCTTCCCTGCTTTGGTTTTGCTTTTACTGGCTGGAGCATGGAGATGGGCACTGCCACAATCAGAGATTCCACCGGCCACCATCCCAGCTGCTTGTCCAGGAGAGGCCTCTGTGCAGCAGGCGGCGGTGGGACCCCTCACATACCAGCCCTATGGGTCTCTCTTGTGCACTGAACATGACACCCAGTGAAGTTTTCCAGAGATGTGCAATGTGTACAGGATTGTACAGCTGCATAGTAAAGTTAAGACTTGCAGCTGGGAAAGCATTGGATGGGCCCACAAGGCTTTCTGGTATATCTTCAGAAGTCTACAAGCAAGCTGGTTTGAATTAACATTGCCTGTCCAACAAGGGCTGCCTTTCTTTTCTCCCAAGGTCAGTCCAAAGCTGAGAGAGTGTTAGTCCATGCATGAGGATATATTTTCAGGGGTGTATATCTCAGGTGTGAAACATATTATAACACAAATCAGATAAAGAAACACTCTAAAGGTTGTAACAACTAACATGTAGGACTTGTTCCCCATAGCTGCAGATGGAGACAAACCTTTGTACTTGTGGTGTCCGATCTCCATTGCCATGATGAGATTTGGTGAAAAGGAGGAAGCTCTTTTTCTCAGTATTTGAATTTACCTTTCATATTTCTTCTGTTCCTAGTGCTACAATGTATTATCTCACCTAGACAGTAGGAGAGTAGCTGGCTTAGGGTTAGAAAGAACTAGTTGTGGGTACATACAGTCTTACTTATGAGAAATTTTCACTGCAAAATAATCAATTATTAAATTAGTTTCTCTCACACATTTCTCTTTGTGTTTTTCATCCTGTTTCATGCTGCCAGAGTTCAGGGTGGGCAGCTTCAGATAAACACTAGATAAAGAATTCTTCTTCACTAAGTATACTGTCACAACTGACATATTCATAGGTCTGTGTATGGGGTAATACAGTCATATTTCTGTCTTTGGTGTCTGCATATATTTTAGTTGTGAGATACTGAAATCAGGGACAGTAACTAAAGGTAAGGGTAGTCCTAGGGCTGTGTATGGCGTTGATTTTTCTTTCACACAAACTACACCTCACACCATCCATTTTCTTCTCCGTGTTCTTCTCTTCCCGCGCTAGATGGCACTGTGATGTACAGTATCAGAGCCAAGCAGCTAATGATGTAATGTAAAAACAACATAAATTTCTGAAGAAAACCTAAAATGACAGAGGCAAAAATGCTTGCAACTGTACTGGAGTTCTCAGTGATACCTTGTAAAAAGCATATCTCATTTCCAGGTGATGAATTTTTTGTCCTCTCTCCCTCATTGTAATTTTGACATGACTGTGTTAGGGAGGAGGGCTGCTTTTTGAAAACAATGCAGATTTTAGTTGCAGTTTGCTAAACATTGAGAGTGTGAACATGTTTGCATGTATTCTGCTGAAAAGATTAATTACACTGCTTCCACTTCAGGTAATTTTTTTGTAGCTGCTTGGAAGAAGTAAAGATTATATCTAAGATTTTATTCCCCACCCTTAGATTTAGCACTATAATATTTTGGGTCAGGAAGATAAGCTTTGAAACACTTGCATATACCAAAAATACTGTTTGAGTTTCAGTTATTGTGAACCCAGTTATTCTTGCACAATTTAGTGAGCTGTTTTTTGAAATAACTCTTCTCTCCACCACCTCTAAAAATATGCATCGTACAGCAGGGGATGTAAGTTGGTATACAGCTTTTTTAATGTTATTGCAATGACAGCTTTTGGTTGGTGGCTGACATTAAAATGAAAGAAAAATGTTTTCCAGCAGAACTCATTCAAGAGACAAGGCCGTGACAAAGTTGTTTAACAGTACAGTGATTACAAAAAAAAAAAAAAAAAAAAAAAAAATTGACTTTTAGAGACTTTTTAAAACAAGCTGGAGGCTATATAGAGGCAGAATGTCATATCCGATAGTAGCTTCACTTTTTAACTGGAAAATAAATTTATTCAAATATGTCAGCTCAATAATTGTTTTACATTAACTAAATGCAATGATATCATCTTCTCTAGAATCTGTAAGACTTGTTTCCTTTATGTTGCTATGATACCATATTATTATTTGATCTAATATGCTTAATAATCAAGTAACATGAGAATAATGGTCAAGAGTAAAAATGAATAATTCATATCAAGAAAATCTCCCATTCTAAGCAACACTGTTTATCACACGGTTTCCCTCTGATAAGTGACCCTGCGAAACTGATATCTGTTAAGTTTCATGTTTACTGTCTTTCAATTGCTCCAGTATCAAATATGGTTACTTTCCAAGCTGTTTGCTCATTCTAACTGCTACTTCTGCAAACTCATCTATGGTCCAGACTGATTTCCTGTCTCTCTCAGGCTAGGGAACACAAGATGTTAAAGATCATCATCACAATGGGACCAGTATAGCCCATTGTCAAGCTGGTGAGGTTAAACAGGTTCACGGGAAGCAGCTAGCTAAATTATTCTCATAGGAACGCAGAAAGCACAATAAGCTCTGTTTCTTCATCAAAAGTAAAAATAGAGACAGCTGACATTTTTATGCTAACATTTGAAGAATCCAGCTCAACCTCTTCTGTTCAGTGCATTGGGCGACCTTCCATCACTGGAGGTCAGGGCACTAACAAAATTCAGCAAAAGAGCCCAGGGACACTGAGCACACCCGGCTCTTAGTGGAGGCAGGGCAGGGGCATGGATCAGCTCTGAGAGCTGCAGTTGTCCTCTTCTATGGAGCGAGGGTTATGGCAGCCCCAGCTTATCCTGCAGACCCTAGGGATGCAGCCCCAGCTGTTTAATGAAGTTCATCTACATCTCAAGAAAATCAGTGAAACTGCTTCAGGGCCTGAAGACTTGTGGTCAGCAAAATAACGTTTGTTGTTGATCCAAAATGGAGCTGGTGACAAATTTGCAATTCACAGGAAATTTTGAGCAGTTTTGGGTGATGATTTAGAACTAAATCAAATTTTGAAAGGTAATTTGTCACAAATTAAAAATCTTGCTTCTCTGCAGTGAAGACATCTTTTGCCATTACCACAAGAAAGCATGAATTAATGTGCCAGCAAACTGACAGGGTTACAAGGGGACATCTTTTAAATTATTTGACCCAGTAAAATGAGCTCAAGTTCATGCTACTTAAGACAGAAGCACAGAAATATCTGAAGTGTGGGAGGAATAAGACTTATACTCTCTGCTCCGTATTTAAATAGTCTTTCTTATTACATGCTTTGTGCCTTTATCTTCTGCTCTGGTAATTGCCTCTTTATCCATTTACCACCTCAGGAACAGGCAGCATTCACTTGGCACGTTACTTTGTGAAATACACCGGCATAGTCCTCTCAAGAGCTGCACCACTGCTCACTGCATTGTTTATGATCGCACAACACAACAACAGGGAGTTTTAGACAAACAAAGCAACAACTGATCTTCCCCTATATTCTGCACATATGTATTTCCTATAACACATACGCAAGTGAACGGTTATTTTGGTAACCAATCTGTTCATACCATACTCTTCTTTGTTAGTTTAAAAGTTTCCAGTGCAAAACTTTAGGTGTATATATGCTATAGTATTTATGTATTAATGTGTCATAGATTATACATTTATATGTAATTAATTCACCTATAGGCATGCTTTTGCATGCTAACACAAATTAAAGATGAGTGGTGTTGGTTTATGACATGAAAACTGATGATTCACCTGATTCTTCAGAGGTTTATCATTTGTTAGAAACAGTGGTATCAAACAGCCATGAACAACTAAGTGTTTTCCATTTTCCTGAGAAGATGCGGTCTGTCTCTGGGCACCATGCAATATCATGAGGGGATAAATGAATTTGCTATAAATGAGCTAGTTTGGCTTCCAAAGTCGGTGCAATCTCTAATGGAATGCCCAGGCTGATCGGTTGTATCTAATTTATACCAGAATATGAAATATGCCTATAGGTGAATCTAAGAAAAAAATCAGTCTTGCAGTGTAAGGTAACCTCACTCAGAGCATAGCAGACTGCTTACTTCAACATCTAAGTAAAATTGCCACTACTATGTGGTAGGAGAATAAGGACTGAAGCAGCAAGTTTGATACCTGTTATACATATAATAAGAGCAGCTCTGTCAGTGTAAATTGTCATTCATGCACAGTACAGGTATTCATTTCCTTGAGAACAAGGGAAATAATATCGCCTCTGCAGAATCTGTATATCTATTAAAATACCTGAGGCATGTGAAAGTCTTAGATTCATAGTGTCAAAGGCATATAGCTAAGAAGTTCTTGAAACAATTGTATGGATTTGCTGCCATTGAGAAGCTGTCCATTCCCAAGAATTCAGGGAACCTATTTAGGTATACGATTCCCTTGTTGCCAGTCTTGACATTACTCATATTTCCTTCACATATCTGTAAAACCCAGGCACCACAGCTACTGCACATTTCTACATGTTCAAGCTGAGTTCAAATAATGGTTAGTCTAATGCAGAACTGAATTTAGTGGGGCTGCACCTGTGACATATTTGATGTGATTTTTTTAATGAAAATAAAAGAATCTTTTGAAAACTGCTTGTACCTGAAGTGTCACATACAGCAGTAACATATGATTCAGCCAGTGGATGAACTAGTTCCAGTTTCAAAGCCATAACCTGCCCTAGTGAAATTTAAAGTACAGCTTTCAAAATAAGTTCAAACATATGGTGCCAACATTAGCTGCCATTCCCAATGGCAATTACGACAAGTAGCCAGAATCTCTTGATGGACAAATTTGAACCCAGATTTTAGCAGCAAAGGCCCGAGAATAGAGTTCATATGAGTAGCCATGCCAAGTGTTTCGCTCTTACTATGTTCCTTGGACTGAAAAGAAATAAAAAACAATTAATATACTCTAATCTAGTTGGCTCCACTAATCTCTCCATCTAATTTTGGGAGCAGTCAGGTTTCAATAGACAGACAGCAGCTACCGTTAGCCAGAACAAAGCAACACTTGCAATATTTTTAACTTTTTATTGTATGAATATATGACATGCCTTCACAATTAGTAAATAAAAATCTGAACTTCTTCAAAAGCTATGTAGATATATCTACAGCCATATCAGAGATGAATACAGACTTTAGTTGGTGCTACATATGAGGAGAATGCTAGTGCTGTACCAGTACTGAACTAAGAATGACAAACACAATGAAAACATACTTTAACATCTACAAACCATAAAGAATGAGCATAAGTGCTGTGTGTGTACAAGCATGAATTATACGCACAAACCATTTACAGTTCTGTGAGAGTAGTGCAAGCTTTTAGCTATCACAACAAAAAGATGCCAAATGGCACTTTCAGCATCCTGACCTACTCTCTCGGACGAGTCCCAGACAGTGAGGTTGGTGGCAACCCACCAAGTGAGTCAACGATGAATTTGTGGCAGAAGAACACCTTCCTGTTAATTAATGTCTGAAAAAATTAAATTATTCAGGGCAACTCCAAAATTATTTCTGCTCTCTTGACAGCTATTTCCTTCTTAACCATTTCTTCCAAGCTGAATTTGTATTTTTAGGTTGAACAAACTTCCTGCTAGCCTGAGAGATGGAGCAGTGCACTGACTGGTTCACTGCTGTTTTGCAGGATACAGGCTTGCAAAAACGTGAGAAGAGAATAATAGTTCTTGCCTCTCACACTTCCATTTTATTTTCTCTTCCAGTCATTCTTGGGTCGTTTCTATGGCAAGGAATTGCTTTAGCACTTTTTGTGTTGTGTATTCTCTGGTCTTAAATTTGCCTGTGGATATCTCAAACTCCTGCCTATAGTAAATATGACTGCTATATTTCTGCCTTCTTTCCAAAGGTGTCCCCATTTTTTCTGCTTGCTTTGGTTCTGGATGCGAGCAGAACAGAACATCTTCAGTCACACTGGGAAGGACAAATGCAGGCAGCATTAGTTAGAACTGTTAGAACTGTTGNAAAAAAAAAAAAAAAAAAAAAAAAAAAAAAAAAAAAAAAAAAAAAAAAAAAAAAAAAAAAAAAAAAAAAAGAAGGAAGCCTGAAGAGAGAATGTAAAGCAAGGAGTGGGAGACAAAAGTGTTTAGAGCAGGCAGTTGGCAATTCCTTCTTTAAAAAAAATCAAGGAAATTGGATTGAAGGGCAATGGCACTGTCTTGACTGTCTCTTAAAATACTTCCGAAGGTACTGTGATTTCTTCAGCTAATATCATTTTCCCTATCACCACTGTTGTAAGATCTAAGCAGCTGACCAGAGGTCAAGCACCATTTGTTCTCCACCTCCCAACTCTGCACCAGCAGGCTGAAGGGAAGCATGATGGAAAACTGCCATGGATGGGCCCCTCTTTACCCCGATCTTCCTCTCCTTTCCTTGAGACTGATGCCATTTCCTCTGCAGCTGCTTTCTACTCTTTCTTAGCCACTTCACTTGCTCCTTTAAATCTCTATTTTCCAAGGCTCTCACAGTTCAGTACCAACATATCTCAGATCCCAGATTTACTTCCAGAACTTTCCAGATTCATTCGTTTATCTTATGACCTGAACAAGAAAAAAAAAAAAAAATGTTTCAGCCAGAGAAAAACATGCTTGTCAGTTTCTCTTCTATGTGCAGATGATATTGCTCATCCTTCTGGAAAACATCCACGCTATAACGGTATGGACACAGCTCAGGTGCAGCAGTATCGTCAATTTATAAACCTAGGACTGGTATATCTGTTTAGTTATTCACCTGATGCTCTGCCTTTGTGAGGGGCTTCTGGGAGTACCTGATACCTGGCCTCACTGGACTCATGCTTCCATTTACACTAAGTCCCTGGCTGCTAGTAATTCAGCATAATTTTGGATTATTAACTCCTTTACTTCTTTCAGAAAGTGCCACAGGGTTCTAGCAGCAGCAATTTCTCCTGGCTGTATGAAGTCTCCCTAGTGAGCACAAGGGCAGAAGAAGAAGGTAATGCCTCTTCCAGAAGAAAATGTTTCTACTTGAGGATCCTGACTGTATGAGCAGAGCTCAGAACAGGGATGTCACAAGCCACATTATTAGTATAAAACAGGATTACTGGACTGCCAAAGTATGATGTTAAGTTAAACCTTATCCTGACCTTGTCAAGGTCTCAGTCAGACATGATGTTGCCTTCATCTTCGCATTTTCCTAACGATTTTCCCTTTTTTTTTCTTTTTTTTTTCCTGAGAGCACAACATTTTCAAACCTGAAAATAACACACAGCATCTAAGCAGTTGGGCAGATCTGAAGCTGTGTCTAATGTCTTGCTAAATGTATACTGGTAAAAATTAGCAGTACTTCTCAGAACAATTCTGTAGAAAAATTCAGCTCTGACATTGCTGTGCTGTCAGAGAAGGGAGCACATATGAGAGAATTCATTGCTTAATCCATGCTTTTAAACATTCATGGCTGAAAAGAGACATAAATAATGTAAAAATTGACCCTCCTCTGGGAACGTTTCTTGACTCATTGAAGTATCTATCATTCCTGCCTTCCCTTCCTTCGTTTTTCTGCATGAGTTTTGAATTAGATCTCCACTGTTGAAAATATCTCTGCAAGTTCTCAGTGAAATCAGTTGGTGTTTTGGGAGCATGNGAGATGCAATACCACACACTAATTGAAGTAAATTGGTGAATTTATTAAGTTAACCTTACCAAACCCACTGGACCAGGAAGGCTATGTTACTTGTGGTCACTACATGCAGAAGCTTTTAAACTAGAGAGGAAGCACAAACAAAACTTAGCT
>VXAV01009954.1:20862-39120 GCA_013399715.1 Alectura lathami | reverse complement strand
ACAAAGCTGCCATCAGCTTAACTAGTAGTGTGATTACTGTAACATATTCAAATAGCTTCTGTAGTGGTCTTCTAATTGCGGTGAAGTTTTCATGTGAGAAATCCAGCTGGACTTTTAAAAGTAGTACCTCTGAATATACAAGGAGAGAAAAGAAAGACTGGTAAACAAGAAAATGTAGAATGTATCAATATGAAGGAATGGCTGGCTATACGAAGGCAGGTAAGAAAGAAGTTGAAGGCATCACAACACTTAAAGTTTATCTCTTTTACTAGTGCTAGGGTTACAAAGAAACATGCATTTGTTTCTATCCTGTCAGATAATCGCAAGAGTTAAAATGAAAAATGCCTGACAGATCATGTCTGGTTAAGGTGAGAATCCTCTGGCCCAGGCAGAATTGTCTCTCAGACACACTCGGTTGTCTCTCTCAGATTGCAACACATGCAGTCACCATCCACTTAATCCTTTAAGGTGCCCTTGCAACCAGCAAGTTGCAGCACGCAAAGAATTTCTCTTCTTGGAGTGCTTTGCTTTTTTCTGAGTTTTCAAAATCTCTTATGTTCTACAAAAGTAATATTTGATGTGGAAAATGAAAGAGTGGAAGATCCCAGGATAGCCAGTACCTAAATGCATGATATGTAGATAGACTAAATGACGTTAGACGTTATTTATATGTACATATAAACCATTATTTTTGTAAAATAGAGCAGCACCAAGGTGAGAAAGAAAGTACATCTCAGGATGCCTACCTAGTGCACGGGCTCACAGAATCTGAAGCAGAAAGACTAAAGATTTCAGTCATATTTTCTCATGATGCATGTGTGCTTTCTAATAAAGGACTAATAATTCTGAGGGTGAATGTTATTCATGCTATTGCTTGTTGTTTCTCAGACAAAAGTTGAAACTGTCCTATTTAGAGAAGTCCTCTAAATAGGGACAGTAATAGGGATAAATAAAGGTGTTCTGATACAAGCTACTTGTCTCGATAACAGCTACAGATAATACACAGAAATGGGCACTAGTCTAAATTACACATTTAGACTACAACTGTGGTCTAAAATAGATCAGATAACTGGCACCTTTTATCCACCACCTACAAAGAGAAGACAGATTAGGCATTTAAAACATGTCTGTAAATAGATAGAGATACCTGCTATTCCTGATTCTCTATTGGCTTTGTCTTTCCTAAAGAAAACACTGCTGTTTCCTGTGTCCTACGATTTCTGTGTGTTTTCTAGATAAACAACATGCATTTTTGAAAAAGTTATATTTATGCTAGCCATCCAACAAAATCGGGTACAGTTTTCTACGCAGTACTGCAATATAAATCATACATGTGTTATCAAAAAACTTCAAAAAATGTGAAGTATCAACTGCAGTATGGAACACAGTAGTTTCATTAAGTAACAGGCAGTTGCGTAGGAAATCTTGCTTGCAAATATCACATATGCAAACGTAGGGGGAAAACAGCTGTCTCATTAAAACTTTTTGTATCTGTAATTCAGTGTTTCCAAACTTTTGCTTAGAGCATTCTTGGAGAGATGGCTGGCAAATATGGATTCAAATAGCTCCCTTTTCACTTGTATCTCTAATGAAATGACCTGAAAACCTTTTTCAATTTCTTCTGTTCCTTTTTTGGTTTCTTCTGACACTTATTCTCTCTCTGTATGGGATCTTTATACTTCTCATCATTCACTCTTCTTTGTCCTTTTTCCTGAGACTT
Organism: Alectura lathami; assembly: GCA_013399715.1. Taxonomy (NCBI): domain Eukaryota; kingdom Metazoa; phylum Chordata; class Aves; order Galliformes; family Megapodiidae; genus Alectura; species Alectura lathami. The sequence goes on along the minus strand of VXAV01009954.1, from coordinate 37,400 downwards.
TCCTTCCCAGTCTGTCCTTGAAAATTTAGATTAACAATTTCCTGTCATAGTCACCACCAAAGCTTGTGCAGTGACTTCATTGGGCATATAACTTCCTTCACTGATTTCTATTGCTGCTTCTCCATCAAAGGAGGAAGGTGATAGCTATAATGAAATGAGCTTTTATAACACAACTGTTGTCAGGTAAGTTCTCCAGACAAGATGGCTCCGTCTTGCAGTAAAAAAAAAAAAGTCCAGCTTTTCTCTGAAAGCTGTCTGACATAGCACTTTCTAAGCTTTCACTGTAAGATAAAGGAAAATTTCCAACAAAATTAACAGATACATATGCATTGGAAAAGTGCACCTTTATAACAAGATGTAAAACAGACCATTATTCCGTATATAGAGAAGTATCAAGGAATGTATTATGCCCATAGGATAACCTCAAAGCTCTGATTAAGTAAAAAACATCTCTCAGTAAGCCAGCCAACTATTGCCTTGCTTCTGGCAAAACCTTCATTTTGAAAAAAGCTCATTTAAGATATCTTCATGTGCAGTGAACTTGTGTGGATTCAGTAAGACTAGTGCTTGAACTGCTGAATTCTGTGTGGAATAAGGAAAAAGTGTCAGCCCTATCTGCCTGCAGGGCTATGGAAAGGAATCCATCCATGGAAATAATTTCTTAGCATTGTGGTTTAAACATTCCTCCTTCTCCCTATATTACAAAAGATATTTTTAAGCACTGCAGGATGAAAATCAGAAACAGCTCAGACATTGCTTTTGGCTTTGCTGACTTGCTATTATCTTCCAAATCCATGCAAATTACTAAAACGCAAAACAGTATTCAAGATCCTCTTGACTTATTCATAAGAGATAAGAGATACCAGATCTGCACAAACTCGCTTCATTTCTGAAGGAACTGGAGATCCTCAGGAAAGAATTTTCCCCAGAGATTTTGAGCCTTTATCATTTTATGTTGAACTTCATGCGAAGGTCAGAGTTGAAAGAAACTGTTAATTTATCTGAAGTTTTAAAGTTAACTGTTAACTGTATTGTCTAAGTATTTCTATTACAGTGTTCCATAAAAAATAAAATAAAAGAAAAAAATTTTCGACATGAAATCTTCCACCAGAGTCTGGATGAGTGTGACATCACCTAGCTCTGATAGAATTTGTGGAGTATTGCCTGGGAAAATCAAGTCTTGCAGAGTTTTAGGGAAAACAAAACCAAACAAACAAGCAAACAAATAAACAAATATCTGAAACTAAGTAGAAAAAAATGTTCCCTGTCCTTGCTGGATCATCTTGGATTTGAACTTGGGTATGCATATCTACAAGGAATTTTTTCGTCAGTGGGTTATGACCATTTGGAGATGGATGACTACTAAGCATGGCTGCCTAAGGTTCTTCCCAAGTTAGAATGTTACTTACTCTATAAGGAAACTTTTTCAATAAATTTGGCAAACTATCTCAAGCTCTGATTTAGGACATTTCTTACCACTGCAGCAAATTAAAATGGTAAAGGTAAACCTTAACAACATACCTTTGGTAGCCCTCTTAGCTCTTAATAAGATTGCTTTCCACAAAAGGCAATTCTTACTGGTATTTCCTGTGCAGTAGGTAATTCTCTGCTGCCTTTCCTCCATCCCCCCATCCCCAATCCAGGAAAAGCTCTTGACTGGTTCCTTACATCAGGAAACAGCCCAGGAAAGAGCTGTCATTAATATGCATAGAATGGGTATTTCTGTCCCCTGCACTCAAAGAACGTATTATAAATCTTCAAATGGTGTCTTATATTAAGTATATAAACCACATCTGTTTTGCAAAATAACTTACGAATTGCATTTTTTAAGCTCCATATTTTTCCCGCCTAGAATGTTCATGCAGAGAGATACACATGTGTACACTTATTTGTTCAAAATGGGCCCAAAGAAAATAACAATATTAAACTTTGATTAAACTGGGATTTAAATTTTGATTAAACTTTGAACAAACAGTGCTACAGTGTTAATCTCTGCTGAAAATTTTCTCTATTTACTTTCAAAATGTTACCAACTTGCAAAGCAGAAGGCAAAAGAAGAGAAACTGCAGGGTTCCTACCATTGTGCTTCAGTTTTCTAAGCCTCAGGTGAGGGAAATGCGTAATTGAACTTCATGGAAAGCTTTCAATTGTTTAGTGCTGGGGGCAGCTCTAATGTTTGCTGTAACTTTGAGGATAATTTTATTCCTGCCCAATAAGTTTATAAATTTACTTAATCACTTTCTAGTTAATTCAGTCTCTGACACAGAATTTTTTAAATTTTACCGCTTACATTTCACAGGATCACAGGAAACTGCGGGTAGGAAGGGACCTCGGGAGGTCTCCTGCCCAACCCCCTGCCCATAGCAGGGCCACACCTGGGGCCAGACCAGGATGTTCTGGGCCTGATCCACTCATCATTTAAAAGACTTCAAGGATGTAGACAGCATGGCCTCTAAGGATGACCTGCTCCACTGCATCACTGTCCTCCTGGGGAAACTTTGCCTGAACCTCTCTTATATATGCCCAGAAACAGCCTAAAGCATCTGTGCATACCTGGTGTTACTAAAGCATCTTCTTATCTGACCTGCCTGGTAAGGACAGCTTTAAACAAGACCTAAATCAAAATATTCTAGATAATTAATTTGAGGTAGTATGAACATATTCCCTAGCTTGCCTAGCTTTAAGCAGACAAGGAACTCATTTTTCCTATGTACGTCATAGCAAGGTTATATGCTCAGCCTCAGCTAATCTACATTCCATATACAGAGTGATATCATTCAGTGGGTTAAAGACAATAGTGACTCAGGAAAGATCTCTTGGAGAGTCTCTGTAACATATCCGCTTAATGGTGATGATAGTAAGAGAGGTGAAAAGCAGAGTATTATAAAATACGAGAGAAGAACTTAAGAACTAAACAGGTGTAATTCTGCTGCTGCCTGTAAAACTCATGCACCTTATTGCCATTCATACGTTTAATGCATGCAGTTCTAGTGATTAAATCTGAAAACCATCTACTAGGAGAAAAAACAAGAAAGGAACAAAACGTCTTTAGTAAAGGGAAAGAAAGGATTGCTTTGAAAAGAGATGAACACGGATGTAATCAAAAAAATCAGGATGAAAAAAGAGAAAGTGAATGAAATTGGTTATTCACTGTTTGTCCAAATAAATAAATAAATAAAATGAAAAACAGCCTTGAAATGTCAACAACTTGAAATAAAAAAAAAAAAATTATGTTGTTTTTTTTTTCACCGAGTGCATGTAAGTGGTAGAACTCAGCAATAGAACAGAGTCCAAAAAGTATAGATGAGTTCCAAAAGTACATAAGACAAAATTACAGACGAGGCATTTAACAGAGATATGAAATTCTTCACTGAAATATTAAATGTTTATTCAGGAAACAATTAGGCTACCTATTACTGGAATACAGTAGGTTATGCTAGGGAAAGGATCACTCCGTACCTTGTCATCCTTCCCCTAAGAATCCTTTTTAACCATTACTAGAGGCAGAATGAGCTACATTAACTGATCTGAGCATGTTCTTACATTCTTGCTATATATTATACCAGCATATATATTTACCAGCAGAATTGCAGGTCAAAAATACCTATGTGGAAACATATCAGACTTATTCCATCTTTGCCTTCCCACATAATCCACTTAAAATTTTTCTTCATATTTCCACCAGACTCTACCTTGGTGTCAACAAAACTGAAGAAACTGAAGGGAATAGGGAATGATGCATGCATTTATTGGTGCCAGAATGATAGCTGAAGTCTGCTTCTGCCACTGTTCAGTGATGCTGAAAACTGTAAAAATCTACCCTATTAGTTTTACTGATATGCTTCATACTGCTACGTGGAGAGGCTTTTTCAGAGGTAGTATTGCTCAGCATCTATTCACAATATCATTTTGAAACAGCATGTACTTCTGGCCTCTACTGCACCTGCGAACACTTGTTTTTAGCTACTCACCATCTCTTACCTACATGGAATAAAATACTAACCCAAATAGTAAAGCCGACCCTACATGAAAAAATATTTCATAATTTTTCAGCAAGTAGTATCTTAATAATGAATCTATCATTTATGTTGGACTACTCTTTGAATAAGATGTGTATATACTAAGGGGAAAGTCCATAACTTCCCTTCACTGGAATCTCGTTTGTGATAGATATTCATACTTGATATTATCTGCTTACAAGGTTTTTTCACGCATACACTAACCATTTTAATGTTCAACTCCTGGTCACTCAAAGCACAGAACTGTAATTCTATATTGCTCGGGAACAACTAAAATATCAGTGTGTTATCAATATTATTTTCATCTTAAATCCAAAACACAGTACCGTAACAGCTTCTAGGAAGAAAATTATCTCTATCCCACATGAAAATAGGACAATGTATCACAGCAGTAATTGTTATATTGGCTTGGTATTATCAGTTCTTGCTATTGCCAGGGCATATTATTCAAGGGATTAGGTAAACAAGTTAATATTTCTTTCTTTTGACCTACGAGTATGAAGACTTCTTATTCTTTTCTCATATTTTCCATTAAAAATATTGACTGTTCCAAAGAATTTCTGTTTTCTGTCTGGAACCAATGTTGCACAGTTTTTGTTTGGGTTCATGTCTAAATATTCAAAGTCTGGCAGTCTTATAAAATCAAATGTGATTTTTAATATGTCAGAAACTTAAAAAAAAAAAAATCAAAAGAGAGCAAGCAAATAATGTTTTCATATGAAATGTGTCAATAGTTCCAGTTTTCTATCTGAGCTGAAAAAAAAAACAACCTTGTGGAATTTCCAACCAATAATCCACTCATCCAAACCTCTAGGGCAGGAAAGATATATGCATGTCATATAACCCACTTTCAGATCTGTTTTGACTTTGAGGAGGAATGCATGAATATTTCCTTGCTACACCTGAGTCAGCTCAGACATTTTTATCCAAAGTCCATGCTAATATATGATCTTTAGCTACTGCCAGAGGGAAGTGTGAAATCAGAGTGTAGGTCAAGTGTGGAAAAGTGCTCATTCGCCTAGACGCCTGAGGCTTTCAGCTTATGACTTATGATACTCAAAAATGATATTCTTTTCCTCGTGACTGTCTTAGGACTAATTTAACTTTTAATGACAGCAGTTTCAGATAAATTATTTTTCTTACAGTCATAGCTCAAGTCCAGTTTGAGCTTCGAAAGGAGAACAATCTCTGTCATGTCACAGGACACTGTGAAATATAATTAGAATCTCTGGAAATCTCTACTCAAAAAGACTTGCTTTCCTTTAGAAGAACTTGTCTGGTAAATTTACTTTTCTTCAAAATCAAAGAAAAGCATAAGTCTTCTAATACACTTTATCAAAGAATGCCACAGAATTTGCTGAAAGAATTTCTCTGACCTTAACATTGCCTTGCTCTGAGTGTCTATATGACCAGGGAGACAAGGGTTGTATCGTCCTCTTTTGCATTTCCTTCTCTCCAAACAAGCAGCTTTTCAAGATGGGAAGCTCCCTTAGACATTTTTTGTACACTCGCGAGAAAGCCTTTAACTGTTTTCCCCAGTAGATCATTAATTATGAGATAACTGTTTTCTGATAATCTGCAATTATTTTGCTGCTGTTTGCAAGAGGGTTTAAGAATGGTGTTGCCTCTTGTGAAATTATTCATGCTCCTTACTGCCTCATCAATGGACCACACTTGCAGTGAGAAAAAGATTAAACCCAGGCCAATAGTTGTGCCAAGACTGGTAAATAAACCCCAAATTTCTGATCATCAGATGCTCATTTAGCTTGGTCCAAAGGAGTAGGAGGGACCCCATCCGTTAATACAACAGCTTGTTTCAGTTGCAAATGTTACTGCCAGTTCTATGATGGGTCATTTCTAGTTTATTAGCAGGCTCATCCTACATTACCAAGAATAATTTTCTGCTTTAAAAAAAAATAATAATAAATCTTGATATACTGTCTACGTTAGAGATTACTCTCTTTATAAGAAAAATAGTAGGCACTGAGGTTTTGAGACTGGGAACTAGCTGACAGGACCCAACCCAGAGGGAAGTGTGCTGCCTCCTTGGGGCCCGCGTCAGGGACATCGCTAAAAAAACTCCTGGGTCTGGTCCACCCCTCTGATTATTACCTTCTATTGATAGTTCAGGCTGGCAGTGATGAAACTGCTGAGAGAAGCCTGAAGGCTGTCAAGAGAAACTTCAGGGGACTGGGGCGGTTTGTTGATGGGGCGGGGGTACAGGTGGTGTTTTCCTCTATCCCAGTGGTATCAGCAAGGGTTACTGAGAGTACCAGGAAAACCCACCTATTCAACACATGGCTCAGAGGTTGGTGTCATCACAGGAACTTTGGTTTCTTTGACACGGCGCAGTTTACTCATCACCAGGCCTGGTGGTTGTAGATGGGTCCCACCTGTCCCAGAGGGGCAAAAGGATCTTAGCCGAGGAGCTGGCAGGGCTCATGGAGAGGGCTTTAAGCTAGGTGTGCAGGGGGAAGAGGATAAAACAATGCCTCTTAGTGCTGAGCCCAGGGGAACAGTGCCAGGGTTGGGACTGAGGCCAGAGGTTACAGAAGCCATAGGAGAGGGCAACAGGGGAAATCAGGGGGAATACTTCAAAGGAATTAAGGAGTTTTCCTCCAAGACAGCGGCAAGGCCAGCTGCACAGCTGAAGTGCCTCTACACCAACACACACAGCTTGGGAAACAAACAGGATAAGCTGGAAACCACCGTGCTACTGGAAAATGATGACATGGTTGCCATCACTGAAACCTGGTGGGATGAATCCCACAATTGGAGTGTAGCTATTGACGGCCACAAGCTGTTCAGAAGGGAGAGGCGAGGAAGGAGCGGAGGAGGCACTGCCATCTATGCCAACACACACAGCTTGGGAAACAAACAGGATAAGCTGGAAACCACCGTGCTACTGGAAAATGATGACATGGTTGCCATCACTGAAACCTGGTGGGATGAATCCCACAATTGGAGTGTAGCTATTGACGGCCACAAGCTGTTCAGAAGGGAGAGGCGAGGAAGGAGCGGAGGAGGCACTGCCATCTATGTCAGGAGAGGAATAGATTGTGAAGAGCTGTCCCTGAAGAATGGCCATGAGCAAGTCAAAAGGTATGGGTTAGGGCCATGGCAACAAAGGGAGCCTGGTGGTTGGTGTCTACTACAGGCCACCTGATCAAGCAGAGCCTATTAATGAAACCACCTTTCTCCAGCTACAGGAGGCATCCAGATAGCAGGCTCTTGTCCGGCAAGGGGACTTCATCCACCCTGACATCTGCTGGAAAAGAAGCATGGCAGGCCGTAGGCAATCCAGGAGGTTCTTAGAGCACATCGAGGACAAATTTTTGAGCCAAGTAATAGACAGCCCCACCAGGGGGGATGTAGCACTAGACTTGTTTCTCACCAATGCAAGTGAAATGATTGGTGACATCAGGATTGGGGGCTGCCTGGGCTCTAGGAATCATGAAAAGATAGAGTTCACGCTCCTGAGGGATATGGGGCACATAAGGATCAAAATTAGAATGCTAAATTTTAAGAAAGCCAGCTTCCATCTCGTCAGGGACTTAGTTGCCAAAACCCCATGGGAAACTGCCCTCCAGGGCAAGGGTACAGATCATAGCTGTCAGGTTTTTAAGGAAGCTTTCTTTAGGGTGAAAGAGCACTCCATCCCCAGGTGTAGGAAGTCAGGAAAGGAGGCCAGCATGGCTGAAAAGGTACCTGCTGATCAACCTGGAGAGCAAGAAGAAAATGTGCAAGCAGTGGAGGCAGGGACAGATATCCCTGAAGGAGTACAGGGATGTGTCCAGGCTGTGTAGGGATGAGGTCAGGAAAGCCAAGGCCCAGCTGGAAGTGGACTTGGCAAGGGGGGTGAAGAAGAATAAGAAAGGCTTCTGCAGGTACATCAACCGGAAAAGGAAGGCCCAAGAAGGTGTACCCCTATTAGCGAGCAATACGGGCAGGCTGGTGACAACAGACAAGGAGCAGACTGAGGTACTAAACAAATTTTTTGCCTCAGTCTTCACTGACAACTGCTTGTCACGCACCCCTCAAGAGGATGGATCGGAAAGGGGGGCCTGGGGAAGAACTTACTTCCCACAGTAAGTGAAGATCAGGTTCGTGAACACCTGAAGAACCTGAACATCCATAAGTCTATGGGTCCTGACAAGATGCATCCCAGAGACCTGAGGGAATTGACTTATATACTTTCCAAGCCACTCTCAATGATATTTGAAAAGTTTGGAACAGGCTGCCCAGAGAAGTTGTGGAGTCTCCTTCTCTGGAGACATTCAAAACTCGCCTGGATGCGTTCCTGTGCAATCTGATCTAGGTGTTCCTGCTCCGGCAGGGGGATTGGACTAGATGATCTTTCGAGGTCCCTTCCAATCTCTAACATTCTGTGATTCTGTGATTCTGTGAAAAGTCATGGCAATCAGGTGAAGTCCCTGGGACTGGAAAATATGGCAGTGTCACACACATTTTTAAGAAGTGTAGAAAGAATGAATCAGGGAACGACAGACCCGTCAGCCTCACCTCTGTGCTGGGGAAGATAATGGAACAGATTCTCCTGGAAGTTACGCTAAGGCACATGGAAGACAGGGAGGTGACCTGTGACAGCCAGCACAGCTTCACAAAAGGCAAGTCCTGCCTCACCAACCGAGTGACCTTCCATGGCGGTGCAACAACATTGTTGGACAAGGGAAGAGCCACTGATGTCATCTATCTGGACTTCAGTAAGGCCTTTGTCCCGGTCGCCCATAACATCCTTCTCTCCAAATTGGAGAGGTACGGATTTGATGGGTGGACCATGTAATGGGTTAAGGACGAGTTGCAAGATCATACCCAGAAAGTAGTGGTCAATGGCTCAGTGTCTGGACGGAGGTTGGTAACGAAAGTTGTCCCTCAGGGATCGGTACTGGGACCAGCACTGTTTAACATCTTTGTTGGCGACATGGACAGTGGGATCGAGTGCACCCTCAGCAGGTTTGCCAATGACACCAAGCTGTGTGGCGTAGTTGACACACCTGAGGGACAGGATGCCATCCAGAGAAACCTAGACAAGTTCAAGCAGTGGGCCCAGGAGAACCTCATGAAGTTAAATAAACTTGAGTGTAAACTCTTGCTCCTTGGTTGTGGCAACCCCACGGCAATTGCTTTCTTGTGCTTCACATGCTTTGAAACAGTTTTGAACAGAATAAGCATATATAAATATCCATGATTTTTCCAGGGATTGATATGAGGCTGACTGCTCCTTTACCTGGGTCACTGCAACTTCCACTATCAATGCAAGCTAGGGGATGAAAGGATTGAGCAGAGCCTTGCTGAAAGGGACTTTGGGGGTACTGGTGGGTGACAAGCTGGACATGAGCCAGCAGTGTGCCCTCGCAGCCCACAGAGCCAACCGCATCCTGGGCTGCATCCAAAGCAGTGTGGCCAGCAGGGCAAGGGAGGTGATCCTGCCCCTCTGCTCTGTGCTGGTGAGACCCCACCTGGAGTGCTGCGTCCACATGGGGAGTCCTCAGTGCAGGAGGGACATGGAGCTGTTGGAGTGCGTCCAGAGGAGGGCCACAAAAATGCTCCAAGGGATGGAACACCTCCCCTGTGAGGACAGGCTGAGAGAGCTGGGGCTGTTCAGCCTGGAGAAGAGAAGGCTCCAGGGAGACCTGTTTTTTTACAATGTTTTTACAAGTTTTTTACAATAGGGCTGGTGAAGCACTGGCACAGGCTGCCCAGAGAGGTGGTGGCTGCCCAGAGAGGTGGTGGATGCCCTGTCCCTGGAAACCTTCAAGGCCAGGCTGGACAGGGCTCTGAGCATCCTGATCCATCTGTAGGTGTCCCTGTTCACTGCAGGGGAGTTGGACTAGATGGCCTTTAAATGTCCCTTCCAACTCAAGAAATTCTATGAACACAGATGCAGTATCTCAATGTATTAGAATGAAATGTTGATTTCAGAAGCATCAGGAAAATAATACACGCAGAAACTTTACCTTAATAAAAGGAGGCAGAGAGTTATTAGTTATGAAAATACAAAATAAAAATTCTACTTCATATATTACATACTGAACAACATGATAAAATATGCAATACTTCTCTTACAATACTAAACTGAATATTTTATCATTATTTGGCATCCTATGTACATATGATGAAACTGTTTTTGTTTTTCTAGATTTCAGAAATTCCCTTGGGTATACTTGGAAATAGGAATTCATATTGGGGCCTTCTTGGAGGCCCAATTAGAATGAATGATTCAAATGAAAATGAGTGTTGTCAAATGTGTTTTTCACATTACTGATACCATAGTAACCATGATCTTGTGTTTAAATGATACTAATGGAAATGTGCACAGTTAATAACTAAACATTTTTCCCTTGACAGCCACCTTTGCAAAAACAACTAACGAGTTAAAAATTTTGAGTTCATTCTGGATTCCTTCCTTCTATTTTCTTTTTTGCAGTAAAGGTTTTATAGCATGCAATAAGCTCTCAGCAACTCACATTGTGCTGTTGGTGCAAAACTGCAGGAATTCACACAGGCTGACTGAACTTTAAGTCATGACTTAAAGTCAAAACCCTGTTTGTGAATGGTGGGATGTGGAAGGTGACCTCATTTTCCCTCCCCAGCTCAGGAGGTCAGTATCCATTATGCATTTGATTTTTAGATTTCACGGAAATAAACATCAATAGAAACATACTCATCAAAGAAACAAATGNCAAGAAAAAAAATAAATAGTGAGAAGATAAGTTTTTATACTAGTTTTTGGGAAAAAAAAAAAATGTAATAAGAAGCAGACAAAAACCAGTACATATAGTATAGTAAGTAACCTCCTTGAAGAACTTTATCCTCCATGGGGCTGTAGAGCCAAGGAGTGATATTAGAAATTTCCTCACACTTAGTCATTAATATAATTCAACTCAGAATTGATACGGTTGAATTGATTCTTACTGCAAAATTCATATAAATGTTCAGGAGTTTTTCTGAGCTATTCAACCACATCACTCTGTTGCACATAATAATGTAACCAGAAATGGATTCTAAAGTACATTTTCACTACAAGAATTTTTTTTTATTATTATTTATAACTGTGGGCAATTGGCATTTGTTTTCCATTCAATTTTTGCATAACTAGCCTGCTTATCAATATTTATTTTACCATCTCTGCCTGCTACATATGTCACAAATTAGAGACAAAATCTGCTCTCTGTTAGACACCTGGAGTTTTCTCTCCAATTCCTTCAATCTGAGCTAAAATTTGTTGAACTGTTCTTACTTTACTCATTTTATTAACGATTCCTCATCCGCCCCCCAGCCCTTTAGATATTTTAAAAATATGTATTTTGAAGGGATTTCTCCTCTGTAAATGACAACAAAAAAGGATTCTTTGAAATACTGAAATGAAATGTTAATTTAACTTTTATATCTGTTCCGTCAGCTTTCTGCTTATAATAATTACTAAATCCAATTCTAAATCCAATTTATAAACATGATTAGTGGAATTGTTCTAAAGCATTTTTTTCATATATTTAAAAGAAAATCCAACATACATAGCTATTTCTGAAGAAAATTGTTGGATTTCTTAAATTATGAAATCTTCAGGGAAAGGGCTTTATTTTATAAAGCATCATTCATCTCTATGATGCCATCAAAGTAATGAATAATAATTACAGAATATATAAGATATGAGAAAATATCTTATTCTTCTATTCTGAATATCATAATATATTTAGCCTCCAGATATCCTCAAGAAAACAGCATCTCATCAAGGGCAACAAATGTTATTAATCAAAGAAGCTATTTATGACATCTGAATAAATGGCTTTCACTTTGCACACAAGGACAATATAGATGATCTGCAGATATCAGTTGTTTATCACACTGATGTATTTTTGTTATCATAATGCCATTACCTTGCCACCAATTCACTGGATGCAAACCACTTATGGTTTCAAGGCTTATTCTGGTGACAAAAAAATGAAACAAGAAGCTTATGAATATTCAGAGGCTTTCCCCATGGCACTTACTCAGGTCTATTTGTAGATGTGATTTATGGAGCTTATCAGCACAGCTAGAATTTGAGTTGAACATTAACAGTCCTTTTATGCATGACATGACAGTTTATAGTTCACAGCATCTCTCTATTACAACTCCCGGTAAATATAAATGATATTTTTAAAAAAATCCATTAGTTTAAGATAAGAATCATAATTCCAGTCCTGCAAGCATGGTGCTCCTGTATGACTCAGATAAGTGGGAGGGAGGAGAAAAGAATGTAGGGGAGAATTCGGTCCAACTTATCCCTGGAAAACGAATCTGGCTCCTGGGCAATCTGAGAGTGGGTTTAGTGTCCAGCTGCAACACTTACCATTAGCAGGACCGAATAAAAATATAAAAGCTGAATTCAGATAAAGGTGTCCATGCTTTAGGCTTTATATATCCCTCTCCTCACTAAAGTTTGTGTCCTATAATGACGTCTCCTATGATTATCTGTGGCAGACAGAATACGTGGACCTCTTCTGTTTGACTGACCACCTCAGCCAGCAGGAGGGTCAGTGACAGTCCACATATGTGAGGGAAGGGAGTTGAGCAAGAGACATGGGACAACAGATGTGGGAGTGTGTGTCCCAGAACAGTAGAGAACTTTGATTTCTAACAGGACAAGGAAGCAGGAAAAACATGGACAGCTTGGGAAATGTAGTCTGTATTTAAACAGTAGATATGTGTGCACTGGGGTAATTAAGTGCAAGGGGATTTTATGACAGGAATAGTGACAGGAATAGGTTTCATCTATAATAACCTTTGGAAGAGATGAGGAAGATGGTCTATCACCTCCATAAAGAATGGAGTTTGATACCTTAACAGGGGTGCATTAGGCACTCAGTTTGGTTTCTTGGGACAGGGCACTCATTTCTATCGCTAGAAATAAAATATAAACAAGAGACAGAGGAGTTTCTTTGGGCATTTAGACTTCAACCTTGTTTCGTTGTCCTATTCATGCTCTCATTTCTCGCCTTATCTACCCATATGTGGGATTTGTAGGGCCTTCTCTTTTACTGTTTTTATTTTTATTTTTGCATTTTGGATGGTATTTGTGCAGATATATCCCCTTTCAGTAGTGCAGTAATTCCTCTCTTTCAAAGAGACAACTTTAAACTTCATCTTTCAGAACTTTTACCTCTGAAAAAGCTATTTTAGGGATCTCAGGCATCAATTTCTCGGCTTGTCCTACTTTATTCTCAAGGCGCGTTATCTAGCTTTCTGAATTTTACTACAGAGCTACAATTTATTACATGTTGGTAGCAAATGTACTTTTGACTGTGGTACATGAAGCAGATCTTCCATAGGCCTCTCAAAACTTGACATTACTGCAAGGCTGCTTGCAAGATTTCATGACTGAAGAGTTGATATGGCTAAATTTAGATTGCTTCTGGGCACCTGCCATGGCTGCTTTCCATCTTTACAGTAGGGCTTTATCGAATGGAAACACAACTGCGCAAGCTAGACTATGCATTTAGTATGCCCTAAGCTGAATGACATTAGAAACCATATGTCCTGGGGGACATCCAATATATCCCAACAATATTTGTATCTAAATGCAAGCTATTAATTACCTTGCAAGAAAAGTTAGGGTCTCTGTCTAAGCTGAGGACTTGTTTTCACACAAGCTGAAAACAAAAAGCAAAATGCAGTTTTCATAAGCCTACCTCCTCATGTGATTCTTGTCATGTTTTTTCCGTAAGTATTCCATATCATGACATCATGTAATAAACTGACAGAGTTGGGATTGCTGCCAAGGGAGGACTACAGTTCCCAAAATGCTCCTGTCCCTCCCATGTGCTTTCCAGGAGGAAGACACAAGGACTACAACTCCTGAGATGCTTCTGTCCTTCCCACATGGTTCCCGGGAGGAAGACAACACGTCAACACAGCTCCAGGGCTCTGCCCTTCTGCATTCGGTTTAAATTTACACAGTCAGGAGACTCTCCCTTTTCCTTACACATATATTTTCAATTTTGTCAGATTTATCACCCTCAGTTCCTCTCATATTTTATTATCTCACATTCCTTTACCATTTCAAGTAAAACAGTTTTCTCCTTATCTCAAACCAGCGCCTAATCCTTTCTCACTGCTTGCACTCTATGCACTTCTTAACGTAGAGGGCAACTCCCCCACCCCTCCTACCTTGCCTATCCCTTCTAAAAAGCTTGTAGCCCTCCATGGTGGTATTCCAGTCATGGGAATCATCCCACCACGTTTCAGTGAGAGCAAGAAGATCGTAGTTCCCCAAGTGCACCAGAGCTTCCAGCTCCTCCTGCTTATTTCCCATGCTGCGTGCATTTGTATAGAGGCACTTCAGCTGGGGTATCAGTTTCCGCTTGGACCCTGGCACACCCCTCCCAGGCTGATCTCTGATGCCCTCAGTTTTAACCCCTTCCCCCTTCAAATCTAGTTTAAAGCCCTCTCCACCAGTNATCGCCCCATGGTCAAAAAATCCAAAGTTCCTTTGACAGCACCAGCCTCTCAGCCAGGTGTTGACAAGGTGGGTCTCCCCGTACCCTCCACTACAGAGGTTGTCGTATCTCCCTGTGAGACTGTCATAAAAATCACAGCTGATTTTTAAGTTTATAACCACAGTTGACAGATATTTTTTCAGATAAATAAAAATGTGATTTTCCAATAGAAATATTCTTTCCTCTGTATGTAAAACTAGAGGCAGAATCTCCAGAATTTTGTATTTTTTATCAATTATAGATCTCAGTAATTTGAAGCACCCAGGCAGAACTCAATGCACTGCACTTTATGGATTTTCACTATGAACTGCTATGAATTTTTAGCTTATATTCAAGCTTTCTCAAAGCTGCTTGAAATTTTACATAATTCAACTTTTCACGTTCATTAAAGTCAAGAGGCATGAACTATGGAAACTTCAAAAACATTTCTGAATGGAAAAATCATTCTTATCTCTGGCAGAATGTAGTCGTATTTCTACATTTATATTGATGTGCAACTAATGATATTTAATTTTTAAGGAATCATTACTCATGTTAGAAAATGAATAGGATGATTGGGCTGGATGAGTGATTTGGAAAATAAAGCTGTACTGAGAGATTAAAAAAAAATCATTGATCATTGATTTTGTGCTTGTATAACTGTAAAAACAGAAGGAATTCTATTGAAAATCATTTCATGAATGTGCATAGCAGAAATAAGCTTCCTGCTTAGTTTTAATGGCTTATTGACTCATTATAACTACAGAATAATTACAGAGAGTGTTAAATGTTAATTTAAAGAAGCTGAGAAAAAGGCTTCTAATTATGTCCTTTTCCTGGCCTCTATCCTTAAATTATAAGGTTATTCCTTACTGATAGCCATGAAGCCAAGATTTTTTTGGCCTCATACCACTGAAAGTCATGAAAGACACAGGAAGGCAGATGATTTTTGTTTCAAAATCATATTCATAATTGCTCCAAAAATATTTTTTCATTCTTTCCAAAACATATTTCACATTCACTATTTTCTATATTGCTTTTCTTTAAACATGATGTAGATTCACAGCCCCTGCACAGGGATGTCTTCAAACACAGACTTTTCTATCCTTAGAAAATTAAAATCCCACATATATACCTTATGATTGTGTAGCTCAGATCCCATCTGCTCTGTGAAAGTGGGAGCGTTCCAAGCATTTATTTCCTTCTCTCTCCTTGTTTCCATTTTTTCCCCCCTCTGAATTGGCTTTTGTGTACCACAGTGCTAATTGAGAGCTGTCATCTAGCACAACCCCTGCTGACACTGAACGGAAGTCTTCAAAAATAATTAGCTAAAGAGTGGAAGTGACACAGAGAGAGGAGAGATGTTAACTTCGAAGTTTATTTAGAGTGAAGTGAGAAGACAGTTTCTACGGAGGAAGAAGAATGTCTGAGTGCTATGATGTCTTGGTTCCCTCTATTTTGGTGCTTTGCCCTGAACATGATGTCTGAAGTGAGTCAGTTCCTGAGTGCACTGTAATATTGCTCACAAACAAAAAGAGGATGCAATAACCATTGCAAATAGACATTCCTCAGTTAACAATGTTAAAGCTAATTAGTAGCTAAAGCTGTAGATCAAAATAAAAAGAAAATAGATGTCATATTATGGATATGAGGTTGCCACATATTAGAATATCAGCTAGGTATGTCAGTATCCATATAGGAGAACTCAAGTACAAGAAGTACTCTACAAGCATTTTATTTCTGAAAAGAGATAATAGAAATGTATATTTTCAATTGATTGCTTAAATAAGCAATGCTTAAACAAGCCATCAGTTGAGATTCTGGGGAAAAAAAAAAAAATAATAATAATAATAAAAAAAATGGATGACCCATGCAACTAATAGTTCTCAAAAGAATTTGTGACTTACAACAAGAATCAAAGACACATGAGCACAGCTGAGAATATTTTTAGTTTTCATGCTAGTAACTAAATGTTTTGGACAAGTGGGTTAGAGAATATGCAAAGTGCAGTCCTGAATGTGAATCACAGCAGATAAATAGCACC
>VXAV01009954.1:4073-17631 GCA_013399715.1 Alectura lathami | reverse complement strand
TTCCTTTTTTTTTTTTCTTTTTAAGAATAATGATGTATTTGGTAGGAAGTAGTATATTATACAGATAATAGTTGCATAGTCAATCATGTATCATGGCAGAAGATGGATATATATTTTATAAAAATGTGGATGTATCATTCTATTAACAGCAGAAGACAGACATACAGGCACGGAAGACAGGGAAATGTGCTTTTGTCCAGATGCCAGCTGGACAGCAACACAAGCTCATCCCTAGCAAACAGCAGAGTATCCAGCATGGGATCAGCTAGGTAAAAAAAAAAAAAAAAAAAAAGAGAGAGATTTTTAATTCCTCCAGAGTGACGGATAAACTACATATATAAGCAGTTTATAAAACTCATGGTGATATCATCCGTGTTCAAGTAGATCCACTGTAAAATGTAAGGGATTTCTTTTTCTTCATGTCAATAAAATATTTGAAAGTGAGCCTTACAAGACAGTGTGATCTTTATGATATCTAAGACTAGACAAATTAATGTTAAACAGAATGAGAGCAAGAGGCTATAAGGTTTATTTGGAGAATGTTTTCTGTTGTGCAAGGTGCATCAATCAACACCTGCATGTCGGGATGAGCAGAGATTTGGGGAAGAAAGGGAATAGAAATTTCCTCCCAGAAACATTTCAGCTTTCGCCTTGGGCACTGAGGAGCATTGCAGGATTGACAGGCTCCAGTACTGGCTTTTCTGACAGCAACTGGCAGAGTCAAATTCTGTTCATGATACCAAGAAAAACATGGCAACTCTCTGGGATGAACAGAGTTGTTTCTACAGAAAACTTTAGTGACCTTGATATGACTTATAATATTAATTGAAGAAATTCAGGGTCAGCAAAGGGCACATTTACAGATACAGCTATGCAAGAAAAGTCCAAGCATGCTCTGCAAGATACAAGCTCATTCAATTCCTGTTTACTGAGGCACAACATAACCCAAATCTAGCTGTGCCACTCCCAGAAAGGAACCCAGATGTACCTGCACACATGTGTATGGACACATCTCAAACAAAGGAACAGTGACTATACATTTGTCACAACATTCAAACAGTTTTCTTCTTTACCTTCTCCTACAGGGTAACATTAGTAATAAACCCAGGGAGCTTGTTACTGCACATGGATTTCTTTCCATAGAACGCCATGTACCGGCTGCTTCGGCCTCTTGCCATGTCTTGTGTATGCCTGAGCAATTCAGAAGATACAGACCAGCCCCGAGGATCTGTGAGCCCTAGCTCACAATACTCTGAACATCAGCACAGCTCTCCCACACAAGACTGCTACGAAATACAGCATTGTGCTCAGTGTGCGAGCAAGCTGAAGTAACCTGAAGAAGGAAAAGGGAAACACTAGTAATCTATTTACTCTGCTGGGTGGAAGACTCAAGTGCATTGCTTGCCCATTTCCCTGTTCTTTAAAAATGAAAGATTGTCCCTCCCACTTGAATAGGGAAGCTCTGAAGAACACAAGTTGCATGTTTACCAACAGTCTTGTGTGTTATTCCAGCTACTCTGAAAAGTATTCTGCATCCAAAAGGTAGTGCAACTCATCATCATTTTGTTTCACATTTATCTGTCAAGGATTCAGGATAGATTTTATTCTAATGCAACAATGAAGTGCCATCGCTGCATCAGATCAAAGAGGATGCTTACTTAAATCAGAGGGTTAATAATACTATTTTGTTCCTATGTTCCTACAGACTGGAAATTCATTAATGTATAAGGTACCAGTGGCAAAGAATTTAAAAGCTTTTCTACGTGTGTGTGTACATCTATAATAATTCTGTAATTACTGTGTTAAGCCCTGTAACTTTCCAAACATGCCATCATCCTACATTCTTCCCAGGCCCAGATAAAACCTGTTGCCTCACAGATCAAAACAAGATATTCAGGTGCTTAAAATAAACTAAATTGCATTTACTTGTGTAAGGAAGAAAGGGTACAGTTAAGAGAAGATGATAGGAAAGAGTAGTTTATTTCTCTGTGCTATCAGATACGAGCTACTGCCGCAGTCAGGTAATTGAACTAGGTATACTAATGAATTGCTCTGCCTTGAAACTGGTTGCAATTCAGTGTTTATTTTGTAAAAATTTTGGGTTTATTTGAAGAGTTAGATTTTTATGTATCTCCTGACAAGGATCAATAGTTGCAATTCTTCCTTCCACATTAGAGATCTCAGTCAAATAGTCTGTGCTTCACAGCTCAGGATGCAATGTGTCACAGGAATAAAACCTGCCATATTGACAGAAGTACAGTGTAAAGCAAAATATGATATAAAATAATACACTGAAGATTTGGAGCAATTCCTATGGGTCTCTAAAAGGTTACCTGGTACTAACGTAGAAAAAGCAAGTGTAAAGAAAATGGGAATAAATGAAAAAGATGTTAAAGCCTATCCACTGTATAAGATCTTTTTGCTTTACTTTTTCTTCTACAGAAGTGACAACCATGTTCTACAGCACCCATGTTATGTGCTATGACTTCTACAATGCAAAGGTTTTCACAAATAATCAGGCTCTTTCTTCTCCCCAACAGCCGAAATTGTTAAATTGAACATAAATTGGAAAAAAAAAAAAAAAAAAATCATAGACAGCAATCAAAACTTTTCCCATGCCAAATTGTAGTTAAACCGTTCATCTGAGAGATGAGTGAAGGGGAATCATGTTCTCCAGGCAAATGAGAGATTCAAATGTCTCCCTGGGTGAGTTTTAGCTGTTCTTTGTATGGGGGAAGTGGACCAGCACCACTGCCTGTACTTTGTGCAAATTCACGGGCAGTTTGAAAGGCAGGGACCTGTGCTGAGAGACACAGTCAGGACCTTGGAATTTGGTCTCTAAGCCTCACCTATCTAAGTCACATCTCTTTCTCCTGCTGCACTTAATTATTTATCTTTCATCATTATAAAGGTCAGTTGTTTACATGTCATTCACACCACTGGTGGTCATGACTACAATGTAAAAGTGTAGGTGTGACTGAAGGGGTAGAGGAGACAAGAGGAGAACTCAAGTATGCTCAAGACCCAGGCCCTAGACTTCATTTAAAAGGCCATATTGCTCTTTGATTGGAAAATAAAGTGAGTTATTTTAAAAACATTAAGATTACCATTATTCAGAGTTACAGTAATGTTACAGTTTCACAGAAACCTGTGAAAAGACATGCCTTTTACATCCTTCCTCATATTCAAAACTCTTGATTCTGGAGCTGTGGTCCATCTCTCAGGTACACCAGAGTACCTTAATCAGTACTGCTTTTTTATAAGCCATAAGCTAATTACCTGGATGAACCTGAACTAATTCTTAATGGAGACAGAACGTGTGGTGTCTGCTTATATGGCATGACTGACCAACCAGGATAGATGGTTAATGAAATTACTGTAGCTAACTAAAGTGTTTGCTTGTTACATCTTTAGGTTTCTGCAGATCCCATTACAAAGCACGTGTGAACAGCTTGGTTAGCTGAATCAGATTCATCTGAAGTGAAAAGGGCCCACACCTCCTGAAAAAATTGTAATTTACTTTGTAGAATCATAGAATGGCTTGGGTTGGAAGGGACCTCAGAGATCATCTAGTTCCAAACCCCCTGCCGTGGACAGGGCTGCCAACCACTAGCTCACTAGATCAAACTGCCCAGGAACCCATCCAGCCTGGCCTTGAACACAGCCAGGGATGGGGGGATGGGGCAGCCACAGCTTCTCTGGGCAGCCTGTTCCAGTGCCTCACCACTCTCTCAGGGAAGAATTTCTTCCTGATGTCCAAACTAAACCTCCCCTCTTTCAGTTTCAGCCCATTCCCCCTTGTCCTACCATTATCCACCTGTGTAAAAAGTCGGTCCCCCTCCTGCCTGTAAGCTCCTTTCAAGTACTGGAAGGCCGCAATGAGGTCTCCCCGGAGCCTTCTCTTTTCCAAGCTAAACAATCCCAACTCCCTCAACCTTTCCTCACAGCAGAGGTGCTCCAGCCCTCTGATCATTTTGGTGGCCCTCCTCTGGACCCGCTCCAACAGCTCCACATCCCCTCTGTGCTGGGGGCCCCAGGCCTGGACACAGTACTCCAGGTGAGGCCTCACAAGGGCAGAGTAGAGGGGGACGATCACTTCACACTATAGATCTCCCAATGTGCTGGATATGATTTTTATGGCTCAAGCTTGCATCTCATAGATTCACTCGGTTCTCATCCATTCCATAGGTTTCTCTATAGCAAGACTTCTGCTTGGTGTGATGATTGATCTGAACAATCAATATCCCCTTTATACATGTGGGCTACAAGTATCAACTTCTAGACTGAGAGAGCTACCTCCATTTACAGCCATGAAGTGAGAGTGACCTCCTCTTCTTCCTAATCAAGTCATTGACCAAGAAGAAACCAGCATTCTATTTAAAATATTCAGAGATTTCGCTTTGTTAATTTCTTTTCATTATTTTTTTTTTTCAATGCTTAATGGACAGATCTTTTTTCCAGTTCTGCATTGAAAAGAATGCTAAAGTCAAAAATCCAGTTCAGATCTGGTAAGTTCATTACCTTCACTGACAATAGAAGAATCCTCTTCTTAAATTCATGATGAACATAATCATTTTTTTCTGTCTTGTATTTGTTCAAAGCCTGATAGAATAGGTATGGTGTGTTCTAAGGTAGATCAGTAACAACCAAGCCAAGTCTGTTTTTTAATGAATTTGCCCCTGCCCTCTCTACTACATTCAAAGGATTGTCCTCAGACACAGCATCTCTTTTCCAAAATAATAAACAAACAGCTCTAATAAATTTGTTATAAGGGAGATTTTTTTGTATCTTCCTATGAATCAGCCACATTTCCAGGAAGGATTTAATTTAAGCTGTACACTAAATAAGAGTTAATAGTGCTGTGCTACCTTCCCAGAAATGCCATTACACAGAGTCATGCTTCCAGGAATAATGTTACAAAAACATGGCTACAACCAAGCTGTTCAGTAAAGACGCAGGACTAGGTTCAGCATCTTCTCTAATCAAGGGAAAACTCAGCACAGAGGGGTCTTGCTGAGCACCTGGCACTCAGAACATCAGCCAGCTTCCAGTGCTCCAGCAGGTCCTGCTCCATTCTCCAGCCCTAACCACACTTAGCTAGAAATCCCTAGCCTGTCTCCCAAAAAGCAAGCCTGCTTCTTCCAGGGCTAGGGGAAGATGTCTGAGAAGGAAGAGAAAAGCCTTTTAGGGCCTCGACTTTGCTACTGTAGCAAAATTAGAGATATGCTGCATAGTATAAGCCAACCAATCCCAGGGTGGGAGAAGGCTGTGTGCTCTGGGACCGAGTAACTTCGCATGAAATCCAGCGCTGGTGGAGGAGACGGGCCTTTGAGTTGCTTATGGCAAATCTAGTCTGAGTAGATATGAACTTTAGACATGTCTGACATTTGCTAATTGTATCATTCAGTGTATTTTGCATCTCAAGAGGAAAAAGACAGACCTTGGAAGAACCTGCCTTTACCGTACTGATCACACTCAATCGGTAATTAAGGGCAATTTCACTATGAAGCTTTATTTAATGAAAAAGTGTATAATCTGTTACTAGATAACAGTAAACATCCTTGTACTGCTTAAAAATCTACAGTTGTATACTTTGCCAGGCCATTATACATCAAATTCTTTGACTTACCTACCAAATTATTTTGGCATCTTCTTGTATGTCGTTATTCAGGCTACCGAAGGCGCTGTAACAAGTCCCAGGGCACTCGTTTCTGTTTTGCTTAAAAATGTTTCCACATCACCGTGTATGGAAAGTAAAGATTCAGGGACATACTTTACATAGGTTGCATACATGATGTCAAAACTCACAACATGGCAATTTATACATTTGTGGAAAGGAGCAGAAATTAGTTTTGTTTGAACAGTAGAAGTATCAAAACACCACCAACAATTTTCATACTTCAGTGATTGATACTAATGGAGAAAGTCACTCTGGAGCGACTTCCCTGTGAGATAATCAGCTTGGCCCAGGCAGAACCAAGTTGGAAAAAACAAGATATTCCCCCACTCTTCTGATCATGAATTTATCTGCTCTTTCCCCAGCTGAAGTAAATTAACAACTAAACCGTGCACAGCCTATGTAGGTCACACAGTTGATGTACTACCTACTTCAGCCTCCTAAAAGAATTCATTTGTTAATACCTAGCAGCTGTGACAGTCCCACTGCACTGGAGTCATCTGTCCAGAGCATAATCTGTTACAGAGCTGGCTGTTTCTTTCCAGCAAGAGCCCTTTCTGAAAATCAGAAGAACAGGTGTTCTCCACTTCTCCGAGATCTGGCTCTGTGCTCTGGGATGCCATTTCATAGTCCAGCTGCACTGCTTTCTTCAGATATGCTGGGGCACAACAAAACACACTGTCATTATCATTTCTCCAACAGAGTGTGGGTGTAAATAATGTGCCCACATTAGTGAAGCTCAGGGGATCTCCATGGAAACATTTAATGGTTGACATTTAAGCTCCTGGTGCCGATAAGGGAAGCAGCGGACTCCTGACCTATTACTAATAGTTTATCAAGGTAGGAAGCAAGATTTTTTTGCCTTGACCTGGCTAGAAATGATACAGTGACAGTGCATTCTATTGTATCTTTCCTCTTTTCCCTTTTCCCCCTCCTGAGCGTAGATTGCAGTTTTATAATCAGGTTTTTTCCTGACCTTTTCTCTGTTATGTCATGTTGGGATGATGTGGGATGGGTCTGACTGAGGAAATGGCAACCTCCCAGTCCATCCTCTAAAGGGGGGTTGTAAGTAACATAGCTAACATCTTTTACGTTGTAAAAATGCAGATCCAGGAAAGCCACTGGAGCACATAAGAGAAAATGGCATAGACACCTGTAGGAAGTTACATTGATGTGTCACTGCAGTATCCTGAGCATGCACAGAGAGTTTCATTGGAACCTCTAATGAACCCACCCTCCATGTGCCCTGTACAAGAGAGGAACCAGCTTTCAATGGGCACTGCTGTGTTTGTTGCAGCTTGGACTGTCATTGTCTCATCCCTGGCACATCCCATCTGTGCTAGAAACTATGATGTGCCAGAAATTCAGACCAGTCTAGGCTTTTCACCATTCAACATCTCTTCCAGATTTCTTACTCCCAGCTGCCAGCTCACTTCCAGTATACAAGCCAGTTTCTTGGTCTGCAGCAGCACCCACTGAGGCTTTCCCCCTCAGAGCAGCCCAGGCCCACCACCAACCAGAGACGTCCCTTCTGGTTTAGAAGTGACAGCTAAGCCTTAAGACAAACGTTTCAGTAGGCTGGCTTTGTTCTGAATTGACAAGCATTGCTAGTAGTGCTCTGTCAGTCTGAGACCCAGCCGCCTCATGCCACCTTGTTTCCACTGAGATGGTGGCATCCTGAGAGCAAACACATATGATCAGCTGCATTGCATCCAGATGTTAATTAGTCACAGTTTCGGTCCCAGATTTGGGGCAGATTTTGCGCTGGCTCTGGCTTTGGGTTGTACTTCATTACAAAATGTGATTTGGCTTAGAGGAAAACTTAAGTATCTGGCGTGTCTTGTGGGAAAAACCTCATCATTCTTTCGCTATCTTTATTCCAGAATAATTCACAGGATTTATTCTCACTAGGGTAGCCATATATAGCTCCTATTACATTTAACTGAAATGACTGGATGCAGAAAAAATAGAAAGATTTACACTCTTACATCATAGGAATTAAACAATGATGACTGCTTGGCCCATGCACAATTAGCAGATTAACTCTGTGTCATTCCTTGTAAAGTGAAACATAGCATTTAGGTTACAAAATCCACTATTGTATGTACCATGTTTGCTATTTTTATGGCATTTATTTATGCATATGTTGGGGTAGAATTAGAGATTTGTCTGTTTTTAGGCTTTTTCATTACTAAATTGTATGTTTAGGGTCCAGTTAAGGCTGACTTCAGTGCAGTATCAGTTTAAGTCCATACAGGAGCTATGGACTGACTGTGTCAAGTGTTAGGGTGCTTTCCTACATCTGCTGTAGACCCACCACCTAAGCCTGAGACAAGATGTTTTGTCTTGTGACTGAGAAAGTAGTGACTCAATATTTCTGTTGAATAAATATAACATCAAAATAATTTGAATTTTTTTTATATAGAGAATGCTATTAACTGGAGGGCTGTTGCATTATTAGAAACTAATAACTCTGCTTCCTATCTCCGGGCACTAATAGCTAGTGCAAGGAACTAGCTAGGAACTAAAGATAGTGTCAGTGCAGTAATTTGCACTGACAGTGCAATTGTTAGAAGGAAGATCTAAGAACTCTGCTGGAAGATTGAAGGTTTTGGCCTCTTCTAGCATACATCCACTAAAGATCTTAATGCATACTGTCTATGGATGGTATTTCTTTTAGCTCATGCTTTTAGAATTCATAACCCAAGCAACTGTTTTTCATAAAACTTTGCTCTTTAACATGACACTGGAGGCTATTAAATGCTTAGAATAGTCTGACATCCATACAAGAGGTGTATAAACACCACCAAAGAAAGGGCCCTCCTGATTGTCAAAAGATGGAAACATACCATCATGCTCATTAGTAGAATTTGCCTATTTCGAGTAGGATATGCATACATTTTAGTGTTGAAGGTCCTGACTTCAAATGCATTTTGAAATGCAGTCAGTCAGCGTTGCTCATATGTCACTTGCCTTGGATTTTACACCTCGTGGATCTAAAGGACTTGCTTTCTGATCTTACTGCAACAGATTTTGTTCAAAAGCACTATGTATTTATTTGGAAGCCACATGCTTGCTCTAAATTTTATGTTCTCTTATATTACTGAGATTGATTTTGGATTTTTATTTCATTAAGAGTGTGTCCCCTGGATTGGAATTTTTAAAATTGATTTTTCCTTAATTGCTATCCCTTAGTTATTTCTCTGGAATTTGGAGGCATAGTCCGGTGTGTTGAAACATTGTTTCTTGCAAGAAGCAGAGGTAAGAACTAAATTTATTGTCTAGCATCTGTGTACTCTCTTTATCATCACTTATACCCACTATGTGGGAGGCCGGTTTGGGTAAAAGGAGAAAGCTTGATAAATCAGAGATAAGCTCAGCGTCCTGGCACCCTAAATGCTGAACTGTGCATTAGGAATGGAGAGACGGCTCTGCTCGTGCTTCCAGCTGTTATTAATCCTGACATGTTCAGAGATTTTGGCACACACTGTTTTAACCTCCTGCAGTTTAAATACATTTAACATTCTCACTCCCTCTTCCCCGTAATGACTGTAATGTGTGATTTTGTTTTATCTCAGTAATCATATCCTTCTCCCTCTGAGAACCAGCTCAGCACAGCACCCCTGATACAGGCGTAGGAAGAGCAGGCTTATCTGTTTGTACAGAATGTGCCATCACTTGTTACCATAGAGCTAATGCTACTTAATAACATTAAACTAATAATTTATATTGTGAAATATAACTTAATCTGTTGTGGCCTGATAGGACTAACTGCCATTGATTATTTGCAATATTGCCCATGGATGTTTAAAAACAGGTACTGGGGAAAAAAAATAAAATAAGGAAGCATTTTCGTAATAAGATACATTGGTTGCTGGGCTTGTCAGTAAGTACCCAGGCTCACGAGGATTTCAAACACATTCATTATGAAACAGACAGGTTTTTTTCCCTATCTACATCTTTCCCCATGGAGCCTCAACTGCCAGATTACTTCTGTACATTAGCTAGGCAAACTCAGTCCTAAATTTCTTTTCACGTTGTCTTTCATTATAGGACTATACAAAATCTAGGATGAGGTACGTTAGAAAAGTATTTCCTTTATGGGTACACATGCTTTGGAGGGATATACCTGAGGAAAGCCCAGAAATGCTGCTTATGGGGCTGTAAAACACACAGAATTGTGAGCTCAGGCCAGCAAAAATACTTTTGTTAATTACAGTGGGGCAATGACTGAGTAAGATTTACATCAGTTAGGAGTGCCAGATATGTAGCCTTGGGAAAGGCTCCACTGCAACTGCAGTCAGTGGCATTTTGCTACACTTCGTAAGACTGTAGCATAAGACATGTATAACTATAATTCTGTTTGTGATAGGAATTGCCCAAAGGGAAAAAGAGGAATATCTGGAAATCAAAATGAAGAAATAAATAAATAAACTAAAAGTCACTGATGCAATAAATGACACAAAGTAAGCTGATTTATATTCCTTCCTAGAAAATAAAGAATGTAAACCTGTCCTAAGAAAATCATTAGGCACAAAAAGGAGTAATAGTCCTGGAGAACAAACACAATTTCAAAAAATAAGAATATCTGCATAGCATTCAGGAATTCACTAATACAAGACCATTTAAAATGTGTTTAACAAGTCCGATAACATGACATATCTACGGCTAGATACTGCTCACACTACACATTACTTCTGGTGGGCACCACAGGAATAGGGAACATAGAAATAGGGAGGATGTTGGAAGTGTGGCCTGGGACAGCCCATAGGCTTGTCTTTTAAATCCCACGTTTTCTGATGTCTACATGCAGCAGTCATGAAACATTTTTATTAACATAGGGTCCACAAGTCAAAATCCACTTTCTCAAGAGAGCTGTCTAGATCCTTGTTCTTAAGAGAAGGGCAGGACTTCCTCTGTCTTCACGAAGGAGGAACCACTCTTCCTCTCTCTATTCCAGCTCCCAGCACCTACTAAGGATCATCAGAGTGCTAGAAACTGGAAGACTGAGATTCCTTTCCTTTTTAAGTAAACAAGATTTCAATTCCTTTTAGGTGTTTGGGATGACTTCAAAGGTGGCAAGACACTACGACAGGAAACAAATCACTAAATATGTTAAAATAGTTGGGTTTAAGAGAGGAGGGGCTCTGGAGGTTTCGAATTTGCTCCTTAACCCCTTGGGCCTATAAAGCCTACTTAAGCCTATAGGGTTTCTTTGACGTAAACCTGGTGTAACATAGTAGTGCTTTAGGCCTTTGGTATTTTGATATTTACCAGGTGTACCTCGATAAAGGACAAATTAACTTGTCCGGTAAAGCAGCTCTACTGGCCCAATGTCACTTTTTTGAGAATCAGTTACTGATTATTATATTCAGCTAGTATTACATTTGGCCATCCAAAGGTTTATGTGCAGTTAAGTTTCATTGACTTCAATGGCACTAGCTGGAAGTTTAAAACAAACAAACAAACAAACAAAAACTTTAAGGGAGAGGACAGGTCTTCAGAGGATTGGGGTTACTTTATCGTGAACTGCAAAATCTGCGTCTTAAAGGGCATCGTGTCAAATTCACATCTAGTAGAATAGTGGTGGCATTCTACAGGGAAGAACATGGATATTTATAGAAATAAGGTAGGGGCATACTTGATTACACTATTAACATCTGGCATTTAGTATAAAATTAGACAGAGGAAAACATCATTAACCAGCAGTGAACTTTATCAAGCTTTTATTATTGGAGCTTTGGCAGTCATTACTCTAAGGACGTTTCGATATGCAACGTGTAAGAGAATGTATTTGTATTTTTTTTCTTTCTACTTGATGCAGAAAAATCCATTTTTATTAAATAACTTCCTGGGGATTAAAGTAATGCTTCCAAATCCATGACTCCTCAAATACAGAAGTAATATTTTTCCATGACTTTTTTTTTAAATAAAACATAGAATTATGTGGGTTTTTTCAAAAAATGAGAAACAAATGGCACCAATGACTTAAACGTCATAATTATACTGGTAGTATGAGAACTACATTAAATGGTTCAATGTAATATATAGAAAACATCTGATAGACAATGCTCATTTTGTATGGTTATTGACAAAATCTGAGTAGTGCAATGTGATACATTTCTTAATACAATCCATTCTAGGCAGAAGCTAGCCAGAATTTTTGTCAATTCACAACATAATGTATGTTCTACGCAAAACTAAATTCAGAAGAAACTGGAGTAATTTTCTGTACTGTATTTAATAGTGGTATAAGTTATTTTTGTTGACAGAGTGCCCAGAATCTGCTATTAAAATCGAGTAACTATTTTAACAGGTTCTGTAAAAAGTTAATTTCTAGTAACTCATGTTCAGAATGCCTTATCAACTGAGTTGATCTGACAGCCAAACACAGAGATGGCAAAGAATGACAAAATTAGTTACACTGAAAAAACTGTGGCTGAAAATACAGCAATAACTTCATGTAGAGGATAAAGAACCCCTATGTGCATTCTGTATCATGCATGCATTTTTAAGTATTTTTGTTTGTTCTCCCAAATAAATGACATGGCCTTGCATTCTTCTGTGAAGTCATTTCCATCTGTGGTAGTATCTGATATTGATGTTGTCATCAGAAAACATGGGTATGACTAATGACTCTAAGTGCAGGGTATCTGTGCAACTGTGAGCAGAGCAAATTATCATTTCTGTTGTGGACAGAATAGCAAAAGCTAGCCTATGAGTCACTTCACCTTTGCTAGCCTGGACTTTTCAACCTGCCAAGTAATGTATCATGTTCATGAAGAAATGAACAAAAGCTCTAACAAAACACAGCTTTTCGCAAAAGTATCAGAGCCTGAGATAAACTTCAGATAAAGTTCAGTAACAAACACTGTAAGTGTTTTGTGTATCTTCAGTACTGCGTTTTGTCCTTTCTCTTTCAAGGTTGGAAACTTGTTCAGGTTCTGCCTAGCATTTGTGAATTTCACTGTACTGGGTTTATTTGTGTCCAATGACATTTTAATGAGTTCAAGAAGCTAGGTTACAAATTAGTAGGGTTTTATGTTTTGTTTTGTTTTGTTTTTTATCTTACCGGTCTAGATAAGGAGTGTTATGACTGCTTGTACATCTGTGATGTGATTTCCCTTAATAATTCATGTTTGCTTTTTGGGGGTTATTTCAAGCTCCCAGTGCAAGTTCTTTCATTCTGGTCTTATGTGACAGCTGTTAGCTGTGAAAGCTGCTTGCTGTGGTTCATCAGTCTTTCCATATAGTCAAACTGGCGTGTTTCCTTTGAATTACCACAAAAAATATTGCATCATAATTCTACTTTTAAGGCTGTGATGATTTGAAAGATCTGCATACCCACTTAAACCTATCTATTTGGTTGCTATGTAGTAGCTATTTCATGATACACATTTATCTAAACGCAAATCAAGTATTGTCCACAACAGCTTTCTTGTGTTTTCTTCAGGTACAAATAGTCTAAGGGTAAATATAATGATCACGCGCTGATCTATGTGAAGTGCATCTGAATAAAAACTACCTTTGAGGAGAGAATTTGCAAAAAAGAGTAACACACATTCCAAAATTTGAGCTGTTGAAGAGAACGTGTTTAAATTTGAGGACAGAACTGTGGACCACTGCTAAGCTGAGCACGCACAGTCCAAGCACATGCCTAACAATCCCACCTCAGTGATCATTCCTACACTATAGGAAAACTATGACAACTTCCTTAATGCCTGTTCAGGAATGTTCCAAATGGGCCAAAGAGTGAGGTCCACCAACATGCAGTGTGCAGCAGATGAACATTGTTGTTGTAAATATTAGATCAATTTTTTATTAGAAATTATAATTTGAAAGAACAAGCTTACATAGAATGTTTCCTGGAAAAAAAAAAAA
>VXAV01009952.1:14721-27198 GCA_013399715.1 Alectura lathami | reverse complement strand
GGATGAGGGAGCCTGGTGCTGGACGGGCTTTTATACTGGTCCAGACTGCCCCCGGCCCAGAGGCACTCTTTGCACTTGTAATGTGTTTACCAACAAGCTCACATTTTATGCTAAGCACTCCTATTATGTAAATAGTTTGGTTGTTTATTGTTCCTGCCTTGCTTCCTTTTCATTTCCCTGTTCATTACATTTCCATTCCCTCATCTACCCTTCTTTCAACTTACAATATTATAGGACAATATTTCCATTGTAAATTATACTTTAAGTTAAGCAGATGTTTTAACTATGTCAGAGTGTTGCCATGTTCAGATGACATCAGCATTTTACCCTTCTGAGGCATGCTTTTATTCTTTGTTGTTATTAATGTGTTTGTGGGGTTTTTTTTTTCATTATAACGTATGATTAAAGAGCAGACCTTCTCTACCCAAGGACTGGCCAACTCTATTTCTCTCTGTGCCTCCAAGGACTATTAAGCTTTCCTAGGCATCATTTTTATAGCAGTAAGATTTTGCTGTCCAGTGTTTTGAACTATCTTTGTGATCTGTCACTGCACTCTGTCAAGTTAAGCTGGCTGTTCTACCTTTTCACTTCCTTCAGCATTGTGTGGTGATCCCCAAACACCACACCAAGTATTCAGAAGGAATTATGTTGCTCTTTCAAAGCCAGCATTAGCTAGATTCTGCTGTTATCTTATGGAAACCAAACCCTAACAAGAACATTTTGTGGCTTAAAAACTCTTCCTCCTTCCCCTTCCACTTTCATACCTCAGATCCTGCTTTGCCCCTACATTCTGGCAGGAGAGCACACACCACCAAACTCCTGCCAACACTTCCCGGCTGCACACAGACCCGCCCAGAAACAAGCGAGGTCTGGGAGTGCCACCAAGGACAGCTGGGACAGCAGCACATGTCAGGGTGCCCTGGGACATGTACCAAGGGGAGGACACCAAGCCCTACTTGGCATTGTCCTGAGGCAGCACGTTCCCAGGGGGAACTTGTGATACTGGACATACACACCTGCCAGACCCTTGTCCCAAAGCATGGAGTAAATGCCATCCCCAATTACACTGGGTCTCCACCAGAAACAGGCAACTCTCTAATCACAGAGGCCCAACAAAATTCCTTTTTCAGGAAGATGAAAAGAGCTTCTAGGGTGACAGGACATGTTCATCTAAGCAAATCTACATGTAGAATAAATCCACAGTATGACTGCAATACAACATCCCTGCATGGAGAGGAAGGATTTTCTTCATACTTTAAGGAATTTTAGTCATCCTCAAACTATACTGGATAATAGTTTTCTATCCATGGTTCTTTCATTCAAAAACCCCCGACATGCAAAACATTGCATATAGAAAAGCATTTTTCTACCATCTCTCCATACTCTCCAACTCAGATCCCCAAACTGAGGGTAGCACAAGACCTCAAGCATCTTGCAACATCCTGCTCTCTCAGACTGCATACTAAGGATGCTGCTGTCTGTCTCTAGTGGGATATTTTAACATTACCTATATTCTGCGAAGAGCACAGGATGCCTTTTGAGCATGAAGCAGAGTGCTTTTTTACAGGATCTCCCAGCAGAAGGAGATGCACGAGCCGCTTGGATGCTTGCTGACTTAAAGCGAATATAGGACAGCAGCCATTGGATAGAATGGCAGCCATCTGGTGAAAAATTATACGTTCTTCTAGAAGGTACAGTGCAATAGCAGCATTTCACTCTACCTGAATCAGGACTACAGGGCCAGGAGAGAAGGATTGCCCATGGAGTAACAGAGCAGAGGAGAGGAGGGACTGAGAACTGAAAATAGGAGATAACATAAGCCTTAAAAAGATGCCCTGGATACCAACTTATCCCTTAAACTCCTTTTAGACTCTCTCCACTTTCAGGGTTTGGCAGATGAGCTTGGAAGAGGGATGGGCAAAACAAAATGTTTAGAGTGGCAATATAGCATCAGAGTTTAAACCAGTTTGGCACTGGCCTCAATAACATACATTCCAGCAATTAAAAGGTTGATTTCATCTACTGGAAGGCAGTAAGAAAACCTTGTTTCTTCTTTAGACGTAAATTTGAGGGAGGGCTTAGAAACTCCATACCTCATCAACAACACACATCTCACCAGCTATCAATGTCATCTCCAAAGACCATGCCCTTTCAGGGTGCTCAGCTGTCCAGGTGGGAAGGAGGTCCATATTAGGATCATAGCCACCCACTATTTTCAACTGCAGGGCATCAAATTACCCTCTGGACAGCCTGACTAGACATCCTAACAGGGAAGGAACACCAGGAGACTGAGATTACAATGCAGTAAAAACTTTATTGAGACTAAAGAAGAAATCAAAGCAGTGCATGACAGAAGGGATCTGACACCCCTTCTCCACAATGGGATGCACATCTTCCTCCCTCACATGGTGAGAGGGAGAAGAAGCAGTGCCATCACAGCTTGCTTCAGAATGAACACATGGCACAGGACAGCAGGAGACAACAAGGACTCATGATGCAGAGAAGAAAGCAGGAGAAGAAGACAAGTGCTGGTCATGTTTCCAGACAGCACAGGCTGGCACTCTGGCTTCCCTCTCAGCTTTAGAAGAGGACACAAGGGGGCTCAGCCCATCTGGAAACCCTGGCCAGCAGCTCCGGCGTCAGTCCAGTGCCTGGCTTCAGGCTTCCTGGGCAATCGCTCACGGGACGTCCACCTCGGCTTTAGCAGGGCAGGTACCTCCTGCTGTAGTAGCGGCCGCCCAGGCCACCCAGGCTACCCAGGCCAATGCC
The DNA here is from genome assembly GCA_013399715.1 of Alectura lathami. NCBI lineage: Eukaryota > Metazoa > Chordata > Aves > Galliformes > Megapodiidae > Alectura > Alectura lathami. The sequence continues at coordinate 24,429 of VXAV01009952.1, read as the reverse complement.
CCCGGAGGAGATGGGCACTCCCTCCTCACTCAGGATGCTGCCAACAGCAGCGGAGGTGCTGGATCCCACAGCGGTGTTCTGGGGGAAGGAGCTGAGGATGGGGCCGGGCAGGGTCACCACCACCGGAGAGGGCTGGATGACCACACGGGAGTCCTGGCACTGCCGCACACAGGGCTCATTGCAGCTGTTGGCCAGCGGGGTGGGGCCACAGGGACGGCACAGATCGAAGCAGGACATGGCTGTGGGCTGGAGCTGCACCTGGCAGAGAGGGAGGCAAAGCACAGGCAGCGTGAGCAGCCGCCTGCTGGCCTGCTGGCCAAGGCAGGAGGCACAGGCTGGGCAGCAGGGACAGGCTGTGTGAGCACAGAGAGGGGCTGGGAGCCCATGTCCCCAGCGGCCCTGCAGAGACAGCCCAAGGCCTTCTCCCACCTCCCCCCACACTGGAAGCACAACAGAGCTGCTGGGAGCAGCACCCAGGAGCAAGGCTCACACCAAGACCTGCACAGAGGCAAGGGCTCAGTGGAGGCCAGAAGGCCAAGAGGAGAAGCAGAGCAAGAGGAGAGTGCGGAGGAGGCTGTTGCAGCTCACCTTGTTCACCAAGGAGGAGAAGGCAGGAGGAGTGGATGAGGGAGCCTGGTGCTGGACGGGCTTTTATACTAGTCCAGACTGCCCCAGGCCCAGAAGTACCATTAGCTCATGATATACCCAAGCTCATCTTGTATGTAAAACATTGAAATTAGGTAAATAGGGACACTGATTTTTCTTCCCTACAATTCTACATTTTCACTTCCCCATTCATGACATACCGATTTTGCCACACAGGCTCCTTTCAAGTGACAGCGTTAGAGGCCAAAATTTTTCCATTGGAAATGATACACCAGGACAGTCAGATGATGCATCCTGCAGTCTGCAGTATCCAAGTACAGCATTTGATGCCAGCCTTGTACCCTCAGGGATCTTGCTTTGAAGATCTTAAAAATGCATGCTACATGTTGCCTTCCAATTCTAAAATACAAGGCAAGACTTAAAAACACTTTCCTATTCCATGAATGGCCACAACCATTGCTTCACATTAGATCTAACCCAGCAAAGTCAGACATGAACCTTTCCAGTCAGGTCCAATACCTTGTCGCGTTTTAGATTGTCTGCAATTTAGCATCAGAAGAAATTCATATGTCCCTTGACCTTCCCCTCCTTTACTTGGGCATCCTTCTCCAGCCCCAAATTGACTGGAGAAAGCTGTTTGGGAAGGAGAGATGCTCTTTTCCACACCACCAAAGGTCAGTGTTGTGGCTTCACAACAGTTCATTCTTTCTCCTCAAGGCTTCCAACAACTTCTGCTTTGAATCTGCACACTAATTCATTAAACACCACTACAAAAAGCTTGTGAAGCTTTCCATAGGATAACAAAACTCATCACAAGCTGGTGTTGCCTGACAGCATCAGCAGGATCCCTCCAGGGGTAAGTGTATGCCAGGAGTGCCATATGCATCTCAGCACACTCATGCACACGCTTTCCTCTTGGCCTGCAGTAGTCCCACAGCCAGTGCACAGAATGCTGGGCTGCTCAACGGCCCTAGTGACCTGCAGCACCCTGCTGCCCCTGACTGTGTGCTGCAGATGTTGCCTTCCCTCCATGGTTCCAGCTTGCCACTGCACTTTGCTCCTGATCCCAGCTCACAATGGCTCCTCTGTGTGTTAAAAAAGAGTGCATTTCCTGCACAGCAAGGCTCAGGGCTTTGCTCGCACCAGCTGTCAGTCAGGGAAGACAGGCCTTTACCTATGGTGAAGGGCATTGCATGGTTCTCACAGCCCATGGCACAGCAGAGAGCTGCCCCTCACTCTGCCCTCAAGAAGGACTGGGTGGCATAGACAAAAGCATCGCCTGTGGAGGCTAGACACATGGGAAGAAGGACTATGCATCTTGTTTGCTCCTCGGTCCCCTGTGGCAAGAGCAATCACCACATGGTCTTTGGCAGGGCATGTTGTAATAGGACTAGGGGAAATGGTTTCATATTGAGAGAGGGGAGATTTAGCCTGAATGTAAGGAAAAAGTTTTTTACACTAAGATTGGTGAAACACTGGCACAGGATGCTCAGAGTGGTGGCGGATACCCCGTCCCTGGAGACCTTCAAGATCAGGCTGGACAGGGCTCTGAGCACCCAGGTCCAGCTGTAGATGTCCCTGTTTACTGCAGGGGATTTGGATCAAACAACCTTTAAAGCTTCCTTCCAACGCACATGATTGTATGACTCTATGCTGGTGGAGTGCAACGCAACAAGTGCAAGCCAACTCCACAGACAAGCCACATTGCTACCCTTCATGATGGTGTGGGCCTTGCACTTTGGGACAGAAGGCAGCTATGACTGCAGCATGGTGGATTTCTTCCTTCCTCAGATACGCAAGGGACAAAGAGTGACTTGCTAAATGACTTCACTTCACGCTGGCAGGACAAAAGCCCTGCAAACACACAAACAGTGACTGCACAAAGGTCTCTACATTGCTGAGTACTTCAGAAAAGTGGGTGTAGGGGCAGAGAGAAGATCTGGGAGCAGAACTGAACTCTACACACCAAGATGTCACATTTCCCCTTGGAGAGTATGGCTGAAGAAACACCAGGAGACTGAGATTACAATGCAGTAAAAACTTTATTGAGACTAAAGAAGAAATCAAAGCAGTGCGTGACAGAAGGGATCTGACACCCTGTCACCACAGTGGGATGCACGTCTTCCTCCCTCGCATGGTGAGAGGGAGAAGAAGCAGTGCCATCACAGCTTGCTTCGGGACGAACCCATGGCACAGGACAGCAGGAGACAACAAGGACTCATGATGCAGAGAAGAAAGCAGGAGAAGAAGACAAGTGCTGGTGGTGTTTCCAGACAGCACAGGCTGGCACTCTGGCTTCCCTCTCAGCTTTAGAAGAGGACACAAGGAGGCTCAGCCCATCTGGAAACCCTGGCCAGCAGCTCCGGCGTCAGTCCGATGCCTGGCTTCAGGCTTCCTGGGCAATCGCTCACGGGACGTCCACCTCGGCTTTAGCAGGGCAGGTACCTCCTGCTGTAGTAGCGGCCGCCCAGGCCACCCAGGCTACCCAGGCCAATGCCCCCGGAGGAGATGGGCACTCCCTCCTCATTCAGGATGCTGCCAACAGCAGCAGAGGTGCTGGATCCCACAGCGGTGTTCTGGGGGAAGGAGCTGAGGATGGGGCCGGGCAGGGTCACCACCACCGGAGAGGGCTGGATGACCACACGGGAGTCCTGGCACTGCCGCACACAGGGCTCATTGCAGCTGTTGGCCAGCGGGGTGGGGCCACAGGGACGGCACAGATCGAAGCAGGACATGGCTGTGGGCTGGAGCTGCACCTGGCAGAGAGGGAGGCAAAGCACAGGCAGCGTGAGAAGCAGCCGCCTGCTGGCCTGCTGGCCAAGGCAGGAGGCACAGGCTGGGCAGCAGGGACAGGCTGTGTGAGCACAGAGAGGGGCTGGGAGCCCATGTCCCCAGCGGCCCTGCAGAGACAGCCCAAGGCCTTCTCCCACCTCCCCCCACGCTGGAAGCACAACAGAGCTGCTGGGAGCAGCACCCAGGAGCAAGGCTCACACCAAGACCTGCACAGAGGCAAGGGCTCAGTGGAGGCCAGAAGGCCAAGAGGAGAAGCAGAGCAAGAGGAGAGTGCGGAGGAGGCCGTTGCAGCTCACCTTGTTCACCAAGGAGGAGAAGGCAGGAGGAGTGGATGAGGGAGCCTGGTGCTGGACGGGCTTTTATACTGGACAGGAAGGCCCCAGGCCTAGTGCTCTTTTTTTGTTTGTAATTTGTGTACCAACATGTTTATCTTGCATGCAAAGCACTCCTTAGTGACACAGTGTTTAGATTTGTTTCTTGCAATGCTCCCCCTTCATTTCCTTGCTAATGGCATGCCCTTTCCTCCTCTGANAGTGGATGAGGGAGCCTGGTGCTGGACGGGCTTTTATACTGGACAGGAAGGCCCCAGGCCTAGTGCTCTTTTTTTGTTTGTAATTTGTGTACCAACATGTTTATCTTGCATGCAAAGCACTCCTTAGTGACACAGTGTTTAGATTTGTTTCTTGCAATGCTCCCCCTTCATTTCCTTGCTAATGGCATGCCCTTTCCTCCTCTGATCCGTGCCATTTAGAACATAATTGGAGATATAATGAATTACAGGCTTAGCAATCTTTATTAATGTAATTTAGACATTTATGGTACTGTGCTTGGAAAGCAATGCTCTCTTCCTTCTCTGTCATTTGCTTATCTTTCTTGGGGGGCATTTAGAAATCAGAATGATGCCACATTCATCCTAAACTGGTACATAATTGGAATATTCGCACTATTTGCGCAATGATTTTCCAGGTAATTTTTCTCGTATTCTTTGAGTTGTTGCACACCAAGTTTGCATATGCCCTTGAAATACATTTTACATTGAAGGTGTTTTTTATTTTTTAAAGTAAAAGCTTAACTGGGTCACATTCCTCCATAATGTAAATACTAAGCTTTTTTTGGTTTTATTAATCTTTTGGTTAAGAGATGCTGACTTCAGAATTCAGCACAGCAAATCAGCTGTTTTTCAAAACAACATCAAATCATTCTACAAAGCTTTTCTCAGTGGAAAAATACTGCTCAGTATCCAGTGCTGGACACAAGCTATTGAACCTGCTATTTCTCTGGTCCAGTTGGAGACGTAATATGCTGAAGTTTTATGTACTGAAATAGCAATTTTGTACCCAGAACCTCCACTTATGGTATCCAGACACCTCTCCTGTAGGAAAGGAATTAAACCAATTGCTTGGACACATACCTTCTGGTGATTTGTTGCCATACCAAAACACATGAAAACAAATGCTTAATATTGAGGTGGTGTACCAGACAATCACTTACATTAGTTTCAAATAATTTGTGTTGCTAATTTTGGCTAACGAAATGAAGAAAAAAATGACGAAAGTCTGAAGCTTGATTTTTTTCTACCATTACATGACATATTTCTGAGAATGTGTCTGATTTGTGCATTAAAATGGTTCCTAATCCATCACAACTACAGCAAAGCAAGAACCCAACCAGCTATGAAGGTTTCAAATGACCTACCCAGTGTTCTTACAAATTATATCCCATTTTATTATTCTATAATTATTATTCTGAGTTAAGTACTTATTTTTCTGCCCCTAGTAGTGCATGAGTCAAGCTCACTATCAACACCAAAAGATATTTTGCTGAAAAACAGGAACAAATTCATGAGGAAACAACCCATGGTGACCACTGAGGTGCAATAAGTGATCAGTTCCAAGAGCGATGGAAATATTTCTACAAGATATCATTTCATTCCACAGGAGTATACTTCACTTAGAGCTTTCTGCCTAGCAGTATCACCATCCTGATCTTTCATTTACCTCCATTATAAATTTAGAAGCCATTTGAGGTGTGTCTGTCTGCAGATCCCTAAGGCTGTATGACAATATTGGAGCTTTTCCTCTGCCCTCTTTAAAGAGCAGAACTTCAAAGTTAGCCCCAAATATTCATTAACGGTTGAGACAGACTGCCTATGCTATGTAAATATGCCGAGTATATGACAAAATTTAAACAGGTCTGTCACTTGGATAATAACATCACTTCACATTCAAGAGTCATGGTTACTCCCTCAGCAGACAATATATAATAGCTTCAGAAACCAGGGTTATTAAGTTTTTCATTAAAAATGTAGTTGTGCGTCATCATAGCAGCCTTTTATAAAACTTCTGGAGCAGATCTTCAGCTGCCTTTGACTCTTACAACTGTACAACACAGCAGTACCAGGCACCAAAATAAGGTTGGAATACACTTTTTTGGAAACCACCAACACAAACCCCCCACTTTCCCAGGCTTTAGCCTGCTGCCACAATGTCTGCCTGTTCCTGTTGTTACTGTAAAAATTTGTTTCATACAGATTCTGTGACTTATGGCTTGTCTCCTTTTCCTGTTGGTCAGAATCAGGGTGAAAAGCTGCAGCCACCAGGGAGGACAGTTTTTTCCTATCCCTGTGGAGCTCATCTGCAGGCTGCTGTGGGCTGTCAGGTGCAGCTTCTGCCACAGGACAAGCTCATCAGGGAAAGTGCCTCACATTCCCCAAGATCTGCCCTTCCCTACAGCCAGATTTCCAATCTGGAGTTGTTTACCTGCTACTTGTTTGCTTCTCTGACAGAGAGGCAGAATTCTCTCTCTGCAAATCCCTTCTAAATTATAAGGTGTGTTAGAGGGATCCCTGGGGCAGCAACTCTTATCAGGAAGCTCTGTGACCTCCTTGGATCAAATGTCCTATTGCAGGCATTCATTAATGATTTATGCATGCAAAGCACCGTGCTATTATGCTTAAAATACAGTACTGGCTCCAGGCATCCATGGATTGAGCAACAGGAGATAAACAGATCCAAGTGATGCATGCCATACTGCTCATCAGCTCCTAATCAGGTCATGATTTCTTGCCTCATAATGCAATTTTTCCTGCACTGCATTCATGTTAAACCCCACTCACACCTTAAATAGTCTCCAGTGACCCCAGTAGACGTAAATAAACTCAATTTCATGGATATCTGCCATTGAAATGGTTTTTTNTTTTTTTTTTTTTTTTTTTTTTTTTTTTTTTTTTTTACCACCCAGAGTAGAAATACTTGTATTTTCTCAGGCTAAAATGACAGATTATTTTCCCTTTTTGTAAGTCTATTTGATCAACTAACTACTTCTGGATTTAAATTTGAAAATGAGACATCTCTGCTCCAAGGCAAATGATTTCTAAAAATCTGTATTGTTTAGACATTGTGGCTTATCAGGAGCGATTTGGGGGACTTCTCTTCCACTCTGTCTCCCCAGATGTCGCTTACAGCTTTTACCTGGCTCCGAAGCCGGACCTGCAGGGCTCTCAGAGGTTACAGGGAACCACGAGGCTCTGCATGAAGCAATACCAAAGATACAGCCCTAGAACACAGACAGTGCCCTCTGTCATTGGCTGTGCCCAGGGAACCCGCGTGCCTAGGGGAGCGAGCGCACGTGATCTGAAACACGGGGAAAAGGATTTTTAAAATATTTTCTTTGTTCCCTAGTTTTAATACTCCTGTACTCCAAAGAGAGCTGGATCTTACCCTTGGACCAGTGGCAGAATTTGGCAGCAGACAGTCTCCGCAGGCAGCTGTTTGGACAAGGCTGACGAGCCAAGACGACTCTCTCTCTCATAATGCTGGGATAATACCTGTAGCTGGGTGTGAAAAAAGACTCCTGGCAGGTTTGATGTACCAACCCCCTGAGCGATGCAAGTAAGACTCTTTGGACAAAATGCTGAAATTAGACAGCTGCAGCACCACCTCATGAGAGGTGGGGAGATTCTAGCACAAAAAGCGTTTTTGCTCTGCCACCTCTCTCTAAAAACCACTCAATTTTCTTAGCTGCAAGTGTTTTCTTTTTTCCCTGAAATAATTCATTCAATCTCTCATCTTCATCATCTAAATTATTCCCATGAAGTAGATTCTTTGCAAAGGTCCCAAAGCAATGACAGTCATTGGAAACAGCCCACAGAAGTTTCAGATTAAAGGATTTCAAAGCACTTTGCAAACCCTCATTAATGATTTATACATGCAAAACACTTATTATCATATTTTAAGTATCCAGCATGATTGCAGCATTTTAAAACAAAGTTAAAGTCACCCTGAAATACGTGTCAAGGGTATTAACACACATGCTCCAGTTACGTATTAAGGTGCTTGCATCACATGCACTTCTGTTTGATTTTGATTTGAAAAGGAGCTTTGCACTGCTGTCAGGTTTCTCAAAATAGGCAGCTGAAAACATGTCACAAAGAAAACCTGAAGCTTCTCATACAAAATCATTTTCTCAGAAATTACACAAGTGAACACCTACTGGCTCGCTCTCTATGAGTGTGGAAACAGGGAAGAATAATTGTGTAGGAAGGCACCATCTGCACATCCTCAGCTTCGTTTGCAGCCTGGGAAGGGGGCTCAGGCCCAAAGCATTCATATGCTCAGAATGAAAAAGGAGTGACAAAATAAACGTCCTTCAGTTCCATAGGCTGTTTTCAGAGTCAGGGGAATGATTCAAGCAATGGTTTAGGGTCTGCTGTATTTCTAATGGAAGAAACCCACAGGCAGAACACGAAGGTCGTTCTCTGTTCTGATGCTCATCAGGCCAGCCTGGCACGTACAAGCAGCATGAAGAGCTTACTCGTGGAAATAAAAAACTCTAGGTAGATAAATAGGACCTCAAGCACAAAAGCTTCTTTAATCCTTCAACCAATTTAAGAGTTTCAACAGCATAAGCTTCCTATTTCTCTACTTATTCTTTCCTTTGTTTTGTTTCCTTTTAGCTATTCTCTTCAGAAAAGCAGATCAACTCACATTAAGACAATTGTTCCTTTTTAACCAACTATTACCTAAAGGATGATTTTGAACATAGATTTTCATTAAGGCGATTTCTTTTTATTAAAGATCATTGTTTCAGAGTCATTAACTCACAGGCATTGGTAATCGCAGGTTTCTTTAATGACAGCTCAGGTTTCAAAAAAAAAAAAAAAGGAATAAAAGAAGCCATGGGTTTTAACTAGGGATGGTATCTTAAATCCTTTAGACAGCTTTGAAAAAGAAAAACTTGGCACCTTCCTGTTTTATGAAAACAATGCTCACTATCCACTCCAAGCAAGATAAAAAACATAGCTCGAGTCTCCAGCCTTATCGACACATTACGCTTGGTTCAGACCAAGTGCATCTCCACAAGGCCAGGATTTATCATCCTCTGGGACACTTACTCCTTCAGACTCAATTTCAGGTCTCTTTTCTCAAACAGATATCCCAGAGAGAAGGACGCTCTGTTACCAAACCGCTGGCCTAGTCACAGTCACACACACCTCAGACATCCTAGGCACTGAGCTTTTGTACCAAATCCTCAGTTTTGCTTGGAAACAGCACTGGCAGAACGTGACTATGATGAGTACTCTTGGAGCTCCACCATTTATTAAAACTCCAGACTGTGTTTACTTCTGCCTGCCACACAGCTCCTGTGCAAAACTGGAAACGTCAATTCAGGACACGTCAAAAAACGCTCACTGTGCTTTTCTCTGACAGCTCCTCCCTTAATCCCTGTGCGTTAAGGTTGCAGTTGTAAAAAGTGATAATAATCCCTTCTCTTTTATGTCTCAGGTCTAATCAGTTCGAATACTGGTTGTTCAGTGCAGGGACTTGCCTTTCGTTTGCCCAATGCAATCTCAGTTAAGACTTCAAACAGCTGCTAGAATTCAAATTATTAATGTGATAAACCCAACGAGGAAAGCCTGCTTCACTCCAGGCTGTTCCATTTGCTCACCAAGTGACCTCTGGTGATTCATTTAGCCTCTGTGTTTCGTTTTATTAAACCTAGATAATAACTGGAATTAAAATTTGCTCAAGGCAATGAAAAATTAAGCTGTGAGGGAAGTGTGAGGTGCCATTTAATAAAGTGCCCCAAACTGCAAAGAAAGGAAGTCTCGGGGAGCCCCACAATGGAACATGACAAGGGGCTGGATAAAGAGGATGCAAAGAGCACAAAGCACTGACCAGTCTCTGGGACAGTCAAGAAAAAAAAAGTGAGAAGATTTAAGAGGAGCAAGGATGACATTAATCCAGGCTTAGCCTAACAAAGTGCTGAAACCACAGCAGATGAGCATGATTGGCAGCTAGGGTTTTTTTT